>CM054943.1:15082798-15142586 GCA_029168755.2 Tillandsia fasciculata | reverse complement strand
GAATTTTTTGGGAGCTTTCGGCAAAATTTCGGATGAGAATTTGGCGAAACGGACGGCGAAATCGGACTCAGCGCGCGAAAACGGTCAAAATGGTATATTTACTTTAATTTTTGGGCAAAAAAAAAAAAAAAACCGGAAAAAATTACTGTTCGGCCGCCGGAATTACTGTTCCGGCGACCGCCGGCGGCCGCGGCCGGCGGCGCACGGCGGCGGGCAGCGGCGCAGCGGCGGGGCAGCGGCGGAGCGCGGCGCGGCGCGCAGGCGCGGGCAGCGCGGGCAGGCGCGGGCAGGCGCGGGCAGGGGCTCGGGTGCGCGGTCCATGGGCCTGGCGTGCACCGGTGCACCGAAATTTCCCTTGCCACGTGGCAGCCCCATTGGTTGGCGGCTTCTAGAAGGCACGTGGGAATGTGACACGTGGCACATCCGATTGGCCGACATTTTCCGGAAAACCCGGAGCGGGACCGGGCACGTGGACCACGTGGACACGTGGCAAATTCCTTGGCCCTTGCACAGGCTGTTTCCTGTTTGTGGACACGTGGCGCGTTCTGGTTGGCCCATTTTGGTGTTTCCTGTTCGGTCCGATCCCGTGTGGGAATATTCCCTTGGCCCATTATAAATAGGGGTCCCCCACCCCTCTCATTCCCACCTCGTTTTGCGAGCCGAAGAGAGAGAATCAGAGGGTGTTCTATACAAAAGTTTTTCCTCTCTCTCTCCTCTCTCTCTCTCTACAATCTCAGAATTTTAGGAGTTACAGATAGTGAGATATCTGCGACGCGGCGCACTGCGACGATTTTCTTTTTAGGCCCATTTCCCGTCGCAGTTCCGTCGAAAATTCACTGCGGGCTAACCGGGTGGAATTTTTGGACGATTTTTGCGGCAGCGCGACCGTAAGAGGTAGGGCTTCGATTTCCGTGTTGATCATTTTGCTCCGTTTCGTACTTTTGGCACGATTCCCGAGTCCTCTTTGACCCCCCTTTTTGCTGTGGTAATTTTGGACAGCACCGACTTCTCCGATTTTTATCTTGGCGTAGGAGCATCAGATCGAGGCGTTCAAGAGTCGATTTTGATCTACTCTTCGCGAGGAACGCAACCGTGATTTTTCTGGGATTTTAGGAGCTCATTTTAGAGGTGAAAAATTCCTCTTTTCCCGTGCTGTCTGAAAAACAGCAAATATTGTGCTTTTTGGGATTTGTATTTATACCGGGAGCGTTGATTTGCAGGATTTGAGGACTGTGGACAACCAGGAGACTACCTGGGGTGTTGTTTGAGCTGTTCGAGGTGGGCGGTTGTTGCTTACCTCATTTTTGACAAGCTCACTGGGATTACTAGAAATCCCCTAAAATTTAATTAATGAGAACAATTGGGACAAAATAATATGATAATTGGAGAACCATTGGGATACTAACAGGACTACTAACAGGACTACTAACAGGACAACTAACAGGACAATTAATGAGAACCATTGGGACAAATTAATATGACAAATGACAAGGACCGCTGGGACAAACTCCCCTAAAATTTAATATAACCCCACAAATGATATGATGACTTATATTGGGACACTGTGATTGAGACAAAGGCTATGATCTCGCATGCAAATGACTTTTATTCAGTAAATCAATTGTTTTAAACCTTTGACACTATTTTACAACTTTTAAAATAAAGACAGTTGCATGCATGCCCGGACATCAGGTAAGGCCACTATTCATTGCTACACTATCATATTGGGATTTGAACATGTTTCATTGTTGTCCTTTGCATTCAGATGTTGTTGCTCAAGTGTGAGCAGGGGTTTGGGATAGTGTAGCCAAGGTTGTGCTAGATTGTGGACTTGTGGGGTATTGCGGTGACCGCGGACAGTAGGCGGTCGACCAGATGTTTATCCTTGCATCAGATTGGGGTTGAGTCTGGTTTATTGCATCAGTTGGGGATCGGGTTTTCCTAGTGGATGGTTTTCCCACTTTGATCATAGTCATGATCCAGTCCTGCTGTTTTATGGCACTTCTGATACTTATTACTGAGATATTTTACTCGTGTGGGTCGCTCCCCTCGAGTGCCACTCCGGAGTGTGTTGCAGACATGCTTAGAGTCTTTGAGACTCCTATCCCCTATCGGTGTTATGCATACCCGATTTGGCAACTATCCCCTATCGGTGATAGGCATTGGCCAGCACACCCGATTTGGCAAGGCACAGCAGGCAGTACCAGTTTTACTAGTGACACTAGATTGAGTTATTTCAGGCAGGCATGTTTGGTATTGTTGCATACAGTCATTTCGTGCTACATGGCATGTAGAGGCATAGTGGTGGTAGTTTCCTTCTTTACAGCAGTCTTTATAATTACCACTGTTCTTTCCTGTTGCCTCTAGTAGTCCTAGTGGGTGCGTCAGAGTTGAGGTTTTACCCACTAGGGGAGGCTACTGGTTTATCTGGTAGTTCTCACCCCCATTGTTGTTTCTCTCTTTCTTCTTCTTTATTTTGCAGAGTCGTCTGCGGGAGCCGCTAGGCCATCGGCAGCTGATAAAGGTAAGGGGATCGCTGAATAGATAGATCTCCTGTGAGGCTGAGAGCTATTAGACAGATATTGCACCCTCCACTCAGACTGTGATATTCTCCTTTTATTTTGGGTCTGGCTTCCGCCAGCTGGATGTACTATTTTGGTGAGCTGGGAGATTATTGTACTTATTACAGTTTTATTTGTATTCCCAGTCTGAAATACTATGTGGTTCTTCTATTTCAGCTCGATATTATGCTCTTTTATTGTTCATATTATATCGGAGCAGGTTACCAGCGCTTCGTGTACGCGGGAAATCCCGTGTGCACGGCGGATCTGTTGGCGAGCCCGGGTTCCGGGGCGTGACAGATTAAAGTTGGTATCAGAGCTTAGGGATAGGTCAGTTGGGACTTAGGAAACCCTAGGCTTTTGGCAGACCCTAGGATAATAGGGTATGAGAGACGTGACATTTTGCGAAAGTCGTTGGGTTACTTATTTAACTCTTCCAGTAAAGTAAGAAGGATCGACATAGCCTACTTCTGGTGGACAGTTATGTTGGCTGCAGACAACATAAAGTCACAGAAATAGGAGAATGTCTTTGACTTTCGCTAAGATTGGGTCGTGTGGGGTGATGATACTGAGTATGGTTTCTTGTGGTAGGATGCCTCCGCGACGTAGAATGTTGACGCGTTCTCAGCCTGATTCCCCTGAACCCGATCAGGAGGAGTCCGAGCAGGGCCAGCAGAGTGAGGTGCAAGAGCTGCAGGCTCAGATGGCCCAGATGTCTGAAGCTGTTCGGCGTCAGGAGGAGGCCATGAGCCGGCTGACGCAGATGTTAGAACAGAGGGCGCAGCCTGTTGTAGCACCCTCGGAGAATTCTCCCGTACCTTCTTCCCCTGCCGTGAATCCCCCAGTTGTACCAGTGACCCCGGCATCCCCTGTTGCTCAGGGAGCAATCCGGCCATTGACTCCTGCAGAGGAGCAGGAGTTTGCTGACAAACTTACTCAATTCTGTAAGCGGGGACCGCCCAGGTTTTCAGGGCGAAATACTCAGCCTTGGGAGATCGGGACTTGGCTTTCTTCAATGGAGAAGTTATTTCGGGACTTCTTCATTGACCCGAAGTACAGGGTACATATGGCTGTACACTGCTTAGACAGGGATGCTGATGCATGGTGGCGCCAGGTGGAGCCCCTGGAATTTCATATCACTCGACAGCTACCCTGGTCAGAATTCAAGAAAATGATCCTGGATACGTACTTCTCCACGAGTGTGAAGAAAAAGCTGGAAGATGATTTGAAGAATCTTCAGCAAGGCAACCGGACAGCATTAGAATACTCTCAGGAGTTCACGCGGTTGCTCAACTGCGTGCCGTATGTCGCCAGGGACGGAGCTCACCAAGTGGAGCTCTTTGAGTCGGGCCTGCGCCCAGAGATTTATACGTTGGTGCATGCTCAAAGGCTACAGACCTTGCAGGAGGCAACAGAGCATGCACAATGGGTTGAGAGGGGAGACCGCGTCATCGCCAGACGTGGGGGCTTAGTCACTCAGAGTTCTGACAGAAAGCGACCAGCACAAGACGACGGGGGATAGGCCAGTTCCTGGAGGCCGCCACGACCGCCACGACCTCAGTTTTCCGGCCGCGGGCGTTTTGAGCGGCAAGGGCCTGGTGGATCCCAGAGGCCACCGCAGCATCAGCAGCAACAGCATTCGCATCAACAGAGATCGCAGTCGCGGCAGCAAGGGCCTCCGCGACAGAGGCAGCAGGCGAGGCAGCCCCAGGCTACGGTTAGGTGCATTTTCTGTCAGGGACAGCATAACTCTGATACATGTGATCTGAGGTTTGGCCGCTGTTATCGATGTGGACAGTCTGGCCACCTCCGAGCTTGTGATGACCCGGATCTCCGCTGAGCTGCTACAGTGCGTTGGGGTGGCTGTTGGTGGGAGCCTAGGAACATCGGATCGAGGCGATTCAAGAGTCGATTTTGGGCTACTCGTCGCAAGGAACGCGCTCGTATTTTTCTTGGATTTTCTGAGATTTATTTCGAGGTGAAAATTACTGTTTTCTCAGTGTACAGTGTGCAGTTTTTCTTTACAGTTTGATGTTTGGTTTACCACCTTGCCGAATTTATAACTTGACTTACCGAACTCGGATTTGGGCGTGCAAGGTACCGTTTCGAAGCTATCGATGCGAGGATCGCTGTGATATTTTTCTGGGATTTTTCTGGGCACTTTCTGCAGGTGATAATTTAACAGTTTTGGGACTGTTGTTGTATGTATTATAAGAGCATTATTTGGGAGCCTAAGTGAGTTTAGTGGACTTTGTGTTGTGCCAGGAGTGTTTCGGGTGTACTGTACTTGTTGGAGCGCAGGATTGGAGTTTTTGGTATTTTCAGCTGTACGGACCCGGACAGTTAGCGCTTCAGGTGGGTGGTTGTTGCATGCCTCTACACCTGACTTACTCACTAAGTTTATTAGAAAATCCCACTTTGAGCATATTGATTGATTAATATGCATGATTGACTGATATACATGTGAGCCTATCTATCTGTGGTTAATTTAGTGGATATAGCATGTTGGGGATATTATTGGGATAATATTGCTGTTGGAACATGATCATTGGAATAATTTAATAAGTGATGATTAACATGCCACATTAGCACCTAGATTGTATGAAAGTGGATTAAATAGATTAACTGTTGGGACATAATGATATATCAATGTGCGGGTTTCACTCTGGGAATTTATTATGGATCAGGGATCTTATACATGTGTAGTCCACTGATGATTTTAGCCTGATGGTGATATTTATGTGGATATTATTATTATTACACTGTAAAACTGTTATTTGATATATTCTCCCTTTCACATTGCTGAGGACTTTTGCATGCTTATTTGGACATCTAGATAGGCCACTATTTTATTGCTACACTATCATATTGGGATTTGACTTAGGAGAAACCATGATTGCTTTCTTTCTCCTTTTTATTTAGACTTTTGAGTCATGTTGCTCGGGTTCGAGCAGAGGTTTGGGATAGTGTAGCTGGGACCTGAGGGTCAGTGATAGGGTGTACCTGATGTTGGATTGTGGGTTATTGCGGCAACCGCGGACAGTAGGCGGTTGACCAGATCTTGATTATTTCACCCAATTGTGGGTTGGGGGTTATTGCGGTGACCGCGGACTTTGGGCGGTTGACCGGATGTTTACTATTGCATCAGATTGGGTATCAGATTTCTCTAGTGGATGGTATTTCCCACTTTTGAGTACTATTGCATCAGGTCGGGGTTTCATTAGTGGACGGAGTTTCCCACTTTGATCATAGTCATGATCCAGTCCTGCTATTATGAGACAGTGGTTACAGAGATGCTTGATACAGTGATACTTTACTCGTGTGGGTCGCTCCCCTCGAGTGCCACTCCGGAGTAGGCTTTAGACCGTGTTGGGTTCCGGTCAGTTGGTGAGTTGTGAGTGATGGCAGAGCAGGCAGTACCAGTTTACTGGTGGCACTAGATTGGGTCTATTTGGTCAGATACTGTTCCCTGATGCATTCATACCGTCATTTCCTTCGGTATTGCATTTAGAGGCATACTTGTTGTGGTTTCCCCTTTTATTCAGTAGTTCTGTTACAGCTTTACCCCTTGCCCTTTTCTTGCCTCTAGTAGACTTAGTGGGTACGCCGGAGCTTGAGGCTTTACCCACAGGGGGAGGCTACTGGTTTACTAGTGGTTCTCACCCCCATTGTTGTTTCCCTTTCTTTTCTTCCCCCTGTTTTGCAGAGTCCTCATTGGGAGTTGCTGATCTTCGGTCGTTGTTCGGGGCGAGGGAGTCACGAGCTAGATCGTACCACCCGAGGAGTGTAGCTGTATCCCCTGGTTGGAGATTCCTCGTAGCTGTTGGCTGGTTTTACTGTTATCTTGGAGAGAGATCTTTTGTATTTGGAGAGACTGATGTACTATATTTTAGTTTATCTCCTCTTATAGTCGAGAGATGCTGTACTGAGGACATTGTATGATGATTATCTGTATTTGAGGGAATGGATATTGTACTCTATTTCATGATGTATAGTAATTGGATTTTATTTTACAGCATTTTATTTCAGCTCTGATATTTGTGTAGCTATAGTACTATCTTTTGCAGGTTAGACGCTTCGCCTATGCGGGTTTTGGCATAGGTGGCGGATCTGTTGGCGAGCCCGGGTCGCAGTTTCGACCCCGGGGCGTGACAGATTAAGTTGGTATCAGAGCTTAGGGATAGGTCAATTGGGACTGTAGAAACCCTAGGCTTATGGTTGGACCCTAGGATGACTTCGTGAGAGTCGTGATTTTAGCGAGAGTCCTGATTGAGTTTTATACCTCTCCCGAGTGATGGGATGGGTGATTGGCATGTTTATTCTCCTAAGCAATTATGTTGGCTGCAGACAACATAATGCGGCGGAACGGTTGACATGCTCTAGACTCTCGCCGGATTGGGTCGAGTTTTGTTTTGTGCTGTGGTGCAGTTGGTCGTGGTGAGCGGTGTCTCCCCGACGCGTTGTGCGGATTGGTGTGCACTCGTCGCAGCAGTGGAGCTTGAGCGGATTGTTTTGGGGCCGAATATCCGGATTGAGGTTAGAGAGCTTCAGGCCCCGATGGCAGGATTGTTAGAGGTATATCAGCGGCAGAGTGAGCCGCTGGTCTGGGTGACACAGTTGTCGGAGCAGTGGGCAGCCCGACAGTGTTTTTCTCCTGAGACCACCTGGTTACAGTATCCTCAGCGGCAGTGATTTCTGAGGCGCCGATGGAGCGAGTGGCCCCCTCCGTGCTAATGTTTTGTGTTGCAGCACCGAGGCGGGGTGGATTGTTGATAGTGGATGAGTTGTGGGACATCATCGATCGATGGAGCCAGTTTTGGCAGATGAACCACCCTGATTTATGGATTTGAGTTGGAGCCTTTGGAGGCAAAATCGTGGTTGGTGGTGATGGAGTGATCAATTGAGGGTCCCCCTGTGCTGAGGAGTTGAGGCAGTTGTTGAACTGTACGCTCCAGGTTTCGAGGGACGAAGCGCGTAGGATGTGTGTGACTGGGAGTGGATTGCGCCAGAATACCCTTTTAGTTTATCTGATCCCTCTGTTTTGGATTTTGGATTTTGGATGCCTCGATGGAGTAGGCATTGTGTATGGAGCGTACTGTTGCAGTTCCTTTGGATAGGAATCTGCCGCCAGAGGCGAGTTCTGGATGGAGGCACTTTCGTGTTCCTTTTCTGGATGGTGGACATCCTTGTGGACGGATTATGTAAAGCTTACCCAAAGGAAAGTTACCCTTTGTGATTATTAACCTGCATGTTTGGGGTACAATAGATGTGCTTGAGGGGTGAGCTGAGTAAGGATAATTGAATGAGGAATTGCAGGAATTAATTGTGTTTTGTCATATGACGATTGCAATAATGGATTTTCTGAGATGTCAGAGGTCAGGTGGACCCCGGTGGCAGCATCAGCATCGTTATCAGAGTGGCGCAGCGGTAGCGTGGATTGTTGTCTGCGAAGGGCCGTATTCATCACCTCAGTGTGAGCAAAGGCGGAGAATTGTGCTCCTTTTGTGGATAGCCTTGATTTTCAGGCAGATTAAGTGACGACCACCTACATTGAGCGGTTGAGACTGTGCTGCCTGGGTGGAGGGCACCAAGGCAGTGGATCGGGTCGTCGCAGGTGTGATTTCATCACAGCAGTCGGAGTTAGAGCATGTTGCATTCCTGCATGGACTAGAGGCAGATTTGTTACCACATGCACTAGAGGTACAGGTTCCTGTTGGGGTGGTGCATGTGGGGGAGGCTTGTGGATCATGTCCAGTGCAGTTGAGACCCCGAGTGGTATCGGCGGACTTATTGGTATTTGTACCTGGTCAGTGTTTGACCCAGTGCGTGGGATTGGTTGGCACAGTGCCACATGGTGTATGACTGCGGAGAGAGAAGGTTATGATCTTCTGCAAGGCAGACATTAGAGACTTGTTCTTTGAGACAGTCAGAGCACACAAGTTGTAGCGACAATGCGAGAGGTGCCAACGGCGGCACCGGGACGCGAGGATATTCCTGTTGTCGTGAGATCCCGGGTGTGATTCCACCGGAGCTGATAATGATGCCGTCGATTAGGGAGATTGAGATTGCGGTTGACGTGGTTCAGGGAACCACGCCAACCCCGATAGCACCTCATTGGATATCACCTGTAGAGCTGACAGAGCTGATGGCGCAGTCGCAGGATCTGATGGATCGAGGGTCTGTTCGACCTAGTGCCACGTCGTTGGCACAGGACAGTGAGGGTCCTTGTGTGGGGTGACCGCAGGCAGGTCTGGATATTATTTAGGACCTTTTGATGGAGTTATACCCCGACAGTGGTCTGCTTGGGATGCAGGTATCTTCTTGGGATCATACAGTTGAGTATCCCGCCAAGATGGTGTTCTGGACCCGGTAGGGGCATTGTGAGTGCAGTAAGGACAACTGGAATGACTAATGCCCTGTCGTCTTTGAGATCTGAGGAATTGTGTATTCTTGCTGCACTTGGAAGAATTATTTGAGATATTCTTCCGGGATATTTTGATTTTACCCCATCTCTGTATGGTTTAGAGCTGGTGGAGTACTTGTAGATGGTGTAACAAGGTCTGTGAGGAAGAAGCTGTATGCCAAGTTGTTGTGGCACGAGTTTTAGCTTCGAGAGCATATCTTCTTGGATCACTTAGTCTAGCCATAAGAGGCGGTGGTGGAAGTCCGGCCAAAATGGATGCTATGCGAGAATGGCTGAGACCGGCAGTTATTTGTTGAGGTGAGGAGCTTGTGAGCCGGATAGTGCCAGCAGAGCTTGACGAATTGGTGATGAGATTGATACCAGCCCTGATTTCAGCATCGCCAGTGTTGGGAGATGAATTTGTGATATACTGTGATGCCTCCCATAGTAGCTATGAAGCTACAGTTGGATTTGTGGCAAGCATCCAATATCACCCTGATAGGGCCACTGTGGTGGCGGATACCCGGAGCAGGAGAGCTATTTGGGGTTGAGTTTGTTGACTCCGCAGCTGGCGCTGTGTGGACTGTCGAGGCAGACGTGGCCTATGATGGTGACACTGAGGGCTCTTTTCCTTTCGGAGTTGCCTTGCATGTCACTGGTTTGGGAGTTGAGGACACAACTCCCGAAATTTGATGAAGTGATCGTCTGGAGCAGGTACCCTTTTTCGAGCCTGGAGGATTGGATTTACCAGCTGCAAGGGTACTGGACCTTCTCGAAGATTGATTTGCGATCTGGTTCTTTCGACTGCTTATAGTTGTGTGCTGATGCCCGAGAGTTGGGGAGGTGTTTCTACACCCTGATGGTTTTTGGATTAGAGATCAGAGTTTACGTGATCAGTTGGAGGACCTATATCGGATGCCCCGGGAGTACAGAGGTACTTGGATCGAGCTTGTTGTGCCGATGGACTTGTGGTTGGATCATCTGAGGCCCTGGGAAGAGCGGAGGCTTGTACCGATGCAGATTACTTGGTAGCTCGAGCGGTTAGCCCAGCTGTACTTGGTTGAGTTGGTACGGCTTTTCTGGAGTGCCCGCCTTTACTTTGTTCTAGTTGGAGACCCGAGGACCGCATCGCGTCTCTGGAGGAGGTACTTGTCAGCCTTGGGAGCTTGAGTGGTGGATGATTGGATGTTTACCCCCTTTATTTGGTTGAGATTCCGTGTTGAGGAACGACTTTAGTTTCGAGGACGAAACTTTCTTTTAGTGGGGGAGGATGTGATGACCCGGATCTCCGCAGAGCTGCTACAGTGCGTTGGGGTGGCTGTTGGAGGCCTACATGGTGTGTTGGAGGTGTTTGGGGCATAATTGGGCACAAGAGTTGGACTTCGGGCCCAAATGGATCATGTGAGTGATCGGAGGACCCCGTGGAGGGTTTAGAAGTGGTTTCGCGCGAATCGGATATTTAAATTGGGCTCCGCACGAAGTTTGGACTAAGAACGCATTTCCGGGTGCCTTCGGCAATTTTTAGAGTTGGAATTTGGCGAAACGGACGTCAAATTCGGATTCAGCGCGCGAAAACGGTCAAAATGGACTACCCACTTGATGTTTTTGGGCTCGGGTTACTGTTCACCGCCGGAACAGTGATTCCGGCGATCGCCGGCGGCGGCGGCGGGCAGCGGCGGAGGGCGGCGGCGCGGCCTCGGGCAGGCGGCAGCGCGGCGGCGGGCAGCGCGCAGCGCGCGGCAGGGGCGCGGGCAGGCGCGCGGTCCACGCGCAGGCGTGCACCAGAGCGGGGTGCCACGTGGCATGTCTGGATTGGGTGGTTCACTGGTCCCGGTCTACGGAGTTGTGCGGTGCACGGTGGACTGGGCGGGAAAACACGTGGCATCATTCTATTGGTTCGGTGCATGAAGTCGGGTGCACCGGGTGCAGCGAGCGAGAGGTTTGACACGTGGCGCGCGGGGATTGGGCGCGCCACTGTGCGCGGCAGGCGCGGGGGTGCGCGGTGCACGGTGGACCGGATTGGGACACGTGGCAGATGTGCATTGGTTCGGTGTTTGAGGTTGTTGTGCACCGGGTCAGCGAATTATGGCTTGGACACGTGGCGCGCGAGGATTGGGCGAGCTACTGTGCGCGTACGGGCGGCAGGTGGCGGGGCAGGCGCGCAGGCGGCAGGCGGCAGGCGGCGGTGCCGGCGGGCGTGGCGGCCACGGCGCCGACGTGGCGCACGCGTGCGCCACGTGGCGGCCGCCCATTGGCCAGCGCCAACTGCCCGTTGACCAGAGGAGCGCCACGCGGCGCGAGGGGAGCGGCCGGATCCGCTGTTTCGTGTTCGGGGACACGTGTCGGGCGGGGAGCGGGTCGGACGGCTGTGCGGTCCGACCGGATCGCGTGCGGGAGTGGGCCGGGCCGGGCTGAGTTACTGTGTGCGCCCGGTTTCGGGGCCCGAAAGATTCGGGCGCCCGAAACCGGGGACACCCCGGGTATTTTGGAATTGTTTTGGTGGGCCTATATAAGGCAGCCCACTTCCCTCATTTCCTTTCTTTTTTCGAGCTGTAGAGAGGGAATGAGAGGGAGAGTTGTATATGAAAGTTGTTCCCCTTGGTGCCCTTGATCTCGTGGTGGATTCTCAGAATGTCTGGAAGCTCGGCAACGGCGATAACATTTTTACAGTTCGCCTCGGTTTTCCCCCATTTCGGCCCATTACCGTCGCAGATCATTCAAAAATTCACTGTGGGCAAACCAGGAGGAGTTTTTGGACGATTTCTTCGACAACGTGTTCCTAAGAGGTAAGGCTTCGATTTTCGTGTTGATCGCTTCGCTCCGTTTCGCACTTTTGGCACGTTTCCCGAGACATCTTTGACCCCCATTTTTCTGTGATGGATTTTGGACAGCACCGGCTTGTCGATTTTATATCTCAGCCTAGGAACATCGGATCAAGGCGTTTCAGGACTCGATTTTGATCTACTCGTCGCGAGGAACACAGTGGTGATTTTTCTGGGATTTTAGGAAATTATTTCGAAGGTGATAATCACTGTTTTCTCAGTGAACAGTGCACAGTTTTTAGCACAGATTTCTGTGTGATGTACCCCCTTGCCGAATTTTTATCTTGACTTACCGAACTCGGATTCGGGCGTGCAAGGTACGGTTTCGAAGCTATCGATGCGAGAATCGCTGTGATATTTTTCTGGGATTTTTCTGGGCAGTTTCTGCAGGTGATAATTTAACAGTTTTGGGACTGTTGTTGTATGTATTATAAGAGCACTATTTGGGAGCCTAAGTGTATTTAGTGGACTTTGTGTTGTGCCAGGAGTGTTTCGGGTGTACTGTACTTGTTGGAGCGCAGGATTGGAGTTTTTGGTATTTTCAGCTGTATGGACCCGGACAGTTAGCGCTTCAGGTGGGTGGTTGTTGCATGCCTCTACTTCTGACTTACTCACTAAGTTTATTAGAAAACCCCACTTTTGAGCATATTGATTGATTATTATGCATGATTGACTGATATAAATGTGAGCCTATCATCTGAGATTAATTTTGTGAATATAGCATGTTGGGGATATTATGGGATAATATTGCTGTTGGAACATGATCATTGGAATAATTTATTAGTGATGATTAACATGCTACATTAGCACCTAGATTTATGAAAGTGGATTAAATGATTAATTGTTGGGACATAATGACATATCAATGTGCGGGTGCCACTCTGGGATTTATTATGGATCAGGGATTATTTACATGTGTAGTTGACTGATGATTTTAGCATGATGGACATATTTATGTGGATTTATTATTTGTTACACCTGTAAAACTGTTATTTGCTATTCTCCATTTCACATTGCCTGAGGACTTTTGCATGCTTATTTGGACATCTAGATAGGCCACTATTTTATTGCTACACTATCATATTGGGATTTGACTTAGGAGAAACCATGATTGCTCTCTTTCTCCTTTTTATTTAGACTTTTGAGTCATGTTGCTCGGGTTCGAGCAGAGGTTTGGGATAGTGTAGCTGGGACCTGAGGGTCAGTGATAGGATGTACCTGACGTTGGATTGTGGGTTATTGCGGCAACCGTGGACAGTAGGCGGTTGACCAGATCTTGATTATTTCACCCAATTGTGGGTTGGGGGTTATTGCGGTGACCGCGGACTGTGGGCGGTTGACCGGATGTTTACTATTGCATCAGATTGGGTATCAGAGTTCTCTAGTGGATGGTATTTCCCACTTTTTGAGTACTATTGCATCAGGTCGGGGTTTCATTAGTGGACGGAGTTTCCCACTTTGATCATAGTCATGATCCAGTCCTGCTATTATGAGACAGTGGTTACAGAGATGCTTGATACAGTGATACTTTACTCGTGTGGGTCGCTCCCCTCGAGTGCCACTCCGGAGTAGGCTTTAGACCGTGTTGGGTTCCGGTCAGTTGGTGAGTTGTGAGTGATGACAGAGCAGGCAGTACCAGTTTACTGGTGGCACCAGATTGGGTCTATTTGGTCAGATACTGTTCCCTGATGCATTCATACCGTCATTTCCTTCGGTATTGCATTTAGAGGCATACTTGTGGTGGCTTCCCCTTTTATTCAGTAGTTCTGTTACAGCTTTACCCCCTTGCCCTTTTCTTGCCTCTAGTAGACTTAGTGGGTACGCCGGAGCTTGAGGCTTTACCCACAGGGGGAGGCTACTGGTTTACTAGTGGTTCTCACCCCCATTGTTGTTTTCCCTTTCTTTTCTTCCCCCTGTTTTGCAGAGTCCTCCTTGGGAGTTGCTGATCTTCGATCGTTGTTCGGGGCGAGGGAGTCACGAGCTAGATCTGTACCACCCGAGGAGTGTAGCTGTACCCCTGGTTGGAGATTCCTGTAGCTGTTGGCTGGTTTTACTGTTATCCTTGGAGGGAGATCTTTTGTATTTGGAGAGACAGAGTTGAGACTGATGTACTATAGTTTTAGTTTATTTCCTTTTATAGTTGAGAGATGCTGTACTGAGGACATTGTATGATGATTATCTGTATTTGAGGAATGGATATTGTACTTTATTTCATGTTGTACAGTGATTGGATTTTATTCTACAGCATTTTATTTCAGCTCTGATATTTGTGTAGCTATAGTACTATCTTTTGGCAGGTTAGACGCTTCGCCTATGCGGGTTTTAGCATAGGTGGCGGATCTGTTGGCGAGCCCGGGTCGCAGTTTCGACCCCGGGGCGTGACATTATTACTCTATTTACATTTTCCTCTTTGCTTAGAGTTCATTATCTCTGTCACGCCCCGGGGTCGAAACTGCGACCCGGGCTCGCCAACAGATCCGCCGCCCATACGGTGAACCCCGTATAGACGAAGCGTCTAACCTGCAAGAAAAGATACTACAGCTAAACAGACATCAGAGCTAAAAATAAAAATCTGCTATAAAACTAAAACCAACAACTGTACAACTGGAAATAATAATAATACAATAATGTCCATCTCCCAAAATACGATCATATACAAAGTCTTCTGATACAAAAACTCAGAACTCTACAGGGAGGTAACTCCAATAAATACATCAGTGTACAGGCTCTCAAATACATATCATATCCTCACTACATCAGTCTCTCAAAAGAGAAAACAAAATGACTAATCTACTGAAGATCTCCTCAGAAAGGGTACCGCTACTCTCTCGGGAAGACGACTGGTAGGGATCTATCTCGCGACTCCCTCACCTCGATCAGCAGGATCAGCAACAGGAACAGCAGAAACAGGAGTAGAAGTCCCTGGAGAAAATGACACCGCGACGGGTGTGAGAACTACATCCCACAGTAGTTCTCAGTGGGTGCCGCCAACAAGCCCGACGGTCTGCCCACTAAGTCTACTAAAGGCATAAAGTAACAATGTAATACTAAAAGAAAAGGGCTAGGAAAGAATAGCTCTACAGCTACTATGCCTCTATCTAGATGCTCAAAAAGTGGAACAGATGAAAACATGGTGCATCTACTATCCCTCAACTCAGATCACCCAATCTACCTGACTGCCTCCTCGGGTCCAGTCAAACCTGCGCCTACCTACTGTCGTTACATCCACTTTGGACCGGACTGACGTAGGGCGTCCGTGACTGCCAAAACTGGCCCAGCCAGAGGGACTACGTCGACAAGTCGCGATACAAAAGTCACAGATCCATCCCGGACGTGGCACTCGAGGGGCGCGACCCCATTGAGGGAAAAGGTATCCGCGCACTCTGTCGAGCTCAAAGTGGCTCCTGTAGGCTATAGTCAAAATCCACGCTCACTCTCAGAACGGAAAGACTCAGGATCCTCAAACATCTCGCACAACGGTCGGAGCACTCTCGACGACTCAGCTGATCAGCTCTCTCGAATCTCAAGACACTAGCAAACTCCACCAACTCATAGCACAAAACACACTGGCTGGAGATACTCCACAGCATGGATCGACCCCAACTCAGGGCTAACAAAACTGGTCGGACAACACTCGACGGCCCGGGACCACCGTCTACTCAACGGCTCCCCACGACAGAACATCAAACTCACAGATAACACAAGAAGGACCGACACCATAAGGGTTTGGAAAACCCGATAGGTCGGTGCTTAGAACCCTATCAAACAAGAAAAGACTCTAGGCTCCGCCTATCGAAGTTCCCGACCCCCTTATAGTTCGGGAACACGACAACCTCGGTACAACACGCAGAAGACACTAACCAGGGCCCGAAAGTTTCGGGAGATCAACACCTACAACCCTATCAACAAGAACAGGTTCCATGCTCGGCCCTCGTGGCTTTCGACCCGACAAAGGAACGGCCCCTAGAACCCAGACCACTCGAATCCTCTCGAGTGGGGGAGTTTACAGGAAAAAGGTGATATTTGTTACTGAAAACCATTTTCACTCAACCCACGCGGGGTGAGGACTAAAAGTAGTTCCCTTTTTTGTTGAAAAACTATCTTGATTCGAGGAGAAACTATTTTTTAATGATTTTTAGTTCTTTCAGGAAAAACAGTTAGAAAACAAGTACTTATACCCAAACCCCAAAGGGCTAATGCCTTTGTCCAACCAAACAAGGACAGACTCCAGCGGCCCTTCGATGCTTGGAAGAAAACATTGGTAGACTAAAATCATGTGTATGTCAAAAAGGTTCTGGGTTCTAGGTCCTGCTAACACTGGTACACAACTGCCACTAACATAGCGGCGACAACACAAACAGGGAAACAAGATATCCCAGGACCACCGTTTACCCAAATGGCTCCCACCAAAGATAAAAGACCAACAACATCTGCCAGACTCCACTCTGCTCCCAAGCACGAGTGCAACATGCATCCCACACTAAAAGGAAGTCCGGACCACTCGGCCCACTACCCGGGCGAGGATAACACTATGTCCGGGAATAAGGTACAGTGTGTGGATGTCTAAACATAAATAACCCTAGCCCAAGTGAGGATTTTCTACTGGTCTGGTTACACATGCAACATATGACGGGGGTGCTAGGTCAAGTTCCAAGATAACTATAATTTAACAGATGGTAGAAAGCAAGGAGATCACAAGATCATCAGATAGTACAAGGAATAGCAATTCCTACATTCTAGCATGCTACACAAGAAATTCACTATCATGCATAGTCCTACTATAGCAGATTTAATGTCCAGTCCATCAATCTTGGAGATAAGGCCACCCACCTGAGGGCGCTAACTGTCCAAAGTCCAACAGCTGAAAAATACCAGGAGCAACAACCTCCACTAATCCACAGTCCCTAAGGTCCAAAGACACTGAACAACTCCTCCTGGTACAAACATACAGTCCAAAGTTACACTTTATTCCAAAAAATATCCAAGTACAACAATTTGCAGAAAACAGTCCTGAAGATCTGAAATTTCCACCTGCAGAACAGACTCCGAAAAATCCGATAAAAATACTGCCGCGATCGTCGCGTCGAGCCCTTCGAAACGGGTACCTGCACGTCACAATCCGTGTCACGCCCCGGGGATTTCTGTCAGCGGAAATGATTCACAAAAAGGTATGTATTTGGTACTTAAAATTTTTTTAAAAAAAAAAACCTTCTTCCCCGGTGCGTGGCCAGACCCGCTGTCACGCCCCGGGGTCGAAACTGCGACCCGGGCTCGCCAACAGATCCGCCATCTGTACGGAAACTGCCGCACAGACGAAGCGTCTACCCTGCAAGTCAGATCTAGAGCTAAAAATATGTATCAGAGCTGAAATAAAAACTAGAAGCTACATATATCAACTGAACATCTGGATAAAATAAAAGTCCTCAATACGAAGTCTGTCTAGCTATAAGAAATAGCAACAATCCTCACAAGCCTCTCAGAATGTCCAGTACAAAAGTGGAATCATAAAATACCCCGGGTACATCTACCTTAGACTCTCAATGCTGGTAAGGAACTAATCGGCCGCGTCCTCCCGTCGATCTGCTGCCTCCGTGCGATCCAAGCCGGAACAGCTGCCTCAACCTGTCACCGCAGGGGGTGTGAGATCTACTGCAGAAGGCAGATCTCAGTGGGTACCGTCCCAATATCCACGGTATGCCCACTAAGTCTACTGGAGGCAAAACAGATAAGTATGCAGATAGATAGATAAAAGGAAAGCAGGAAATGAACTACAGCTAATAAATAACAACATCATGCTGAAGGAACTCTACTCTGACCCTGCTATGCATACACTAACCCTGCTAATAATATGCCTCAAGTACTATGCTCAAGGGAAACTCATCAATGAACATGCTATGCCATCACTCTCTCAATGTCACCCAATCTCAATGACTGCCTCATAGGGTCCAGTCAAGCCTGCGCCAAACCTACTGCCACCTCATCCACACTGGGACGGGACTTACGTAGGGCGTCCCACACGGACTATCTCAAGCGAACTCTAGTGTATCAACTAGTCGCATCATCGCAGCCTCGTCAGGCTCGGTAACATCATCGCACCCGGGGCGTAGCTCGAGGGGAGCGACCCCACCGAACTCAAGTATCACATCTGTCTCACTGTCTCAATAAGCGGCACATGCAGGCTATAGTCCACGATCAAACAGATCGGTATCTCAAGCTCAAAGCACAACTCAGTCGGAAAAGAACCTCGACTAAATCAGGAATAGCCCAAACACTCTCACAACTATGTCGGAGAACCCTCAATGACTCAATCTGATAATGCATGACCATGGCTGAGTCGGGAAACCTCCACGACTCGATCTGCCAGAACCCCAAATATCCTCAAAGCTAAGTGGGAGAACTACCTCCGCCACTAAATCATAAACACAACCCATGATCCCAACAAGGAAGAAGAACTCTCATGACACTAGAACTCGACAGACGATGCTCTAAAAATACCCTCGGCCCTCTGGCACGAGTACACAATCAATTCGAACAATCTGGACCATTCATAATGTTCTAAATAATTAAAAACCCTTTCAAAAAAATAGAGTTTTACTTAAAACAGGGTACTAAAAATATATGAAGGTCCAGATGCAGCTTGAATCTCAAATGAACATGCAGTCTAGTGTCAAATAACCTCTAGATCATACTAAAAATGTCTGGGGCTCAAGAATGTCATTCTACAATTTTCTAGGCAACTATCAGATTTATCAATATATAATAAATAAGCTAAACATGATCAATATATGATAAATAAGCTAAACATGATCAATATGCTTACAGAAGCATTAGAGGGCATTCCATAAATCTCGGAGAAATTCCAACCCACCTGGATCGCTTTCCGTAGGCATTGCTGAAGTCGGTGAAGTGCTGGAACCTCGAACTGACAAAATCTCGAAAGTCGTGCCGCAAAATCCCGGAAAAATCCTCGGAAGCTTCAATAAAAATTCTTGAGTCTTTACAAAATCCCGCGCGCAATCAACAACTCTGCCATCATGCACTAAAGCTCCAGCACATAATAGTAACAAGTTCATAATAATAAATTAAATAATTCCTCCCAAACCAACAGATAACTCCAATTAAACATATAATTCAATATACCACTCTGAAGCTCCAACCATCCCCATATATCCTCAACTGATGAAAATTCCGAAAAATGCGCCGCGCGCGCGCATTGTCGCGAACCACGGAAAAACCTCCCGGATGCCCGAATAAAATCCTCGAATCCTCTACAAAAAGTGCACACTCCATGGCCAACTCACGAGCTCTCAAAAGCATAAACCACCACAATCAACAGGTTTCCAGAACACTTACAATTTCTGCACTCAATAAAAGCTCACACACATAACTCCCAACCATCAAACAGCACACTAGTAATGTACATCCAACCTCAATATACTCACATTACACTTTCAATTTACTCCCTCTCCTGTACACTCCACACACACTAACAGCACCAGTAGCACACACACATATATTCCTCTGCACTCCCACAGCCCTCTCCAAGTATAAAGTTCTCAAAACACAATTTTACCAAAAGAAATATCCACAATTCATTCTTTACAAGTTCCAAGCACACCAAAAACAACCTTCTCTAACATATTCACAAGGAACCACAGCACCCTCTAAAATTCTACAGCATACACCCAAAACACCTACATTCAAAAAAAACAAGCTTACCGACCACCCAAATCCACAGCCAGCTTCCATGCACCCTCAGTAGCAGCCCAAGCTCAAATTCCCAACAAAGTCACCACCAACTGCAAGAGAAAAGGAAAAACCCAAAATTAGAGGAAACTCGGTCAATCGCGCGGTCGCCGGCGTCAAAGAAAACCCCACGCGCCGACATGCGTCGCAAGCCGCAGGCTGCCGCTGCCGCAGGTGGGCTAAAGCTGCAGCCGCTGCAAAACTGGGCCCGCCGCGCGCTGCCTGGGCCCGCCACGCGGCGCCCAGGCCCGCAGCGCGGCGCCCTGGCCCGCAGCGGGCCGCCCTGGCCTGCTGCGCGCCGCGCGCCTGCCGCGCTGCGCGGCGCCCGCCTACGCGCACCCCTACCGCGCGCACCTGCAGAGATCCTGCCGCTTGCTGACCAGTTGTGGACAGCAAGCCGGCCCCCACCAAGGACAGCAGTCCACACACTACAACTCCAAAAACCAAAAACCCAAATCACAACTCATGCTCTCATTCTCCAAAAAGAAACTGAGCTTACCTCTCCCTCAAATCCGTTGCGTGACATACATCGCGCTCTCCGCTCGGCTTCCGGCCGTAGGTCCACCATTGCATTTCCCATGCAAAAACCTCTCTTTCCCAACTTTTTCTTCTTCTCTTCTCTTCTTCTTCTTCTCTTTCTTCTTCTTCCTTTCCTTCCTCTGTTCTTCCCTGAATACTCTGCTTTGCATTCTTGAAGGGAACGATGACGTGGCGAAGCTAATTAAGGTGGGCTTAATTAAGAGTGTCAGGTGGTAGTTGGCTAATTAATGCACCTCAAAATATCTCAACAACTCATCCTATGCAATCCATCTTCCCATTAATTCTCCAATTCTTCACAGGCAACAAAACCCACTTGATTTAATTAATTAAATAATTTAATTAATCCAAATTAGGCCAACTCCAAGTCACTTTTTGCCTTCGGGGTCTCCGCACCGACCCGAAACCTCCCGAACCCTGCTGTAATCCGAAAATTACATGTCCACAACTTTTTCTCATCAAAAAGCTCAACCGTTGAGTCGGGGTGCTCCATCCAAGTACCGGCTCCCAAAACTGTCAGTTCTGACTCGCTTTTTGCCTTCGGATCCTCCGCATCAGTCCGGAACCTCCCGAACTCCGCTGTAAACACAAAATACACCTGTTCCAAGTGTTCCCAATATTTCTGCACTCCACTGCGAAGTCGAGGCTTCCCCGAAACCGGTCCTCTAACGGCGGACAATGCCCGGAGAACCCCGAATCGACCTGGGCTTCCGCGTTGATCCGAGTCGACCCGAACTCAACTGAAGACACATATGGAAGAACATGCTCAAGGCGATTTCTCCGCTCCACGCCATCATGCGTGGTCGGTGCACTATACAAAGTCTCAGTAATCTACACCCGCCGCATACACAGAATCGCTCTGCAAACGGACAGAGTCTCCTCTGTATATGCACGGCGTCGCGGCTAGTACAACGTCCGAATCAGTCATCATTTCAATCACAACAGTTCAACATACGTACATACAAACATACATGCACTACAACTGAAGTATTCTCACGGCCGATCAGTTTGACAGGATAAAACCACAATTGTTAAAAACGACGCCCACTCGGCGCTTAGATTTTAAAACCAGTTTCGAAAACAACATAAAACCACAGGGTTTTGAAAACAGTGCCCACACGACACTTAGGTTTTGAAATCCCTTTTCGAAATCCATAAATCCACAGGGTTTTGAAAACAGTGCCCACACGACACTTAGGTTTTGAAAACGGTTTTCGCAATTCTTTTGGGTTTGTTTTCTCTTTTTCTTTTCGAGAGCGGCCATCAGAAAGAGGAAAAGAAGTTTAATAAATAAGCAGAAGTTTGCCGACATCCACACAGACCCCACGAGGGTATCGAGAACCACACATAGTCTACAGTAATAAATGAAATGCGAAGTAGAGGAGTAAATACAGTCTAGGGCCTCCATGGAGCCAAAAGCTCCTGTCCCGGCCTCACCATCGCCTAGCCCTGACCCCTGAGGGAACCTGTCACAGAGTGGGAAGTCAGCGACACGATAATAATAAGGAAAGCAGGAAAAAGAAGTGCGCCCAACCGTAAACTATCCGGAGCAACCACTCCCCCAAAACGGGGACAAGACCTCGCACACCTGCACAACCTAATCCGGGCACCTACCCCGGCATCCAACCGAGCACCTACCTCGGTAAACCACGTCGGGCACCTACCCCGACGGGTCCGGGCACCTACCCCGGCATCCAACCGAGCACCTATCTCGGTAAACCACGTCGGGCACCTACCCCGACGGGTCGCACCGCTCGCACCTCGGCGCCCAAACCCCCCACCTGCGGGGGCCCCCACTACGTCACCTTGTAATGACACGGTGTTTTGAAATATTTAACCCTCATTCTATTTTAGTGTTCTTTTAGTACTCCGGGAATATTACTTTTGGTTTGTCGGTCGGTGTGTGTGGTGCTTGTATTTTTCTGCGAAAGAGCGCGAAAAATAATGACCGACGATGCGATCGGATCGAAAATCCGATGTCGGGAACCCCCGGAACGGGATTTTTAGTAATGCGGTGATTAGTCGTGCATCGAAACCCGTGCAAAATATCTTGCACCCGTTTGTGGATAATGGGGGTTATCTCGGGTGGATAATTAATTAATTAAGCTAATTAATTAATTATCCGGTGATGGGGAAATTAGATTTTTCCCTACGTACGATTCGGAAAATAACAGAATTGGGGAAATTAAAGATTTAAGATAATTGGATAATATAATATTTTCCCCTCGTTAAGAAAAGAGAATTCTAACCCTAGCCGTAAGAAAAGAGAATTCTAAACCCTAACCGTAAGAGCAGAGAGAAAAGAAAGGAAAGAAGAAGAGCGAAACCCTAATCGGAAGAAAAAGAAAGAAGCGGAGGAACCCGATTGCCCCGTTCTACGTGCCGGAGATCGGAGAACGAGACGCCATCGTCTACGGGGAGCGGATCCGGATCTCCGACGACGCGAGAACCAAGATCGGTTCTTTATTTTCCGATTAAGTGAGGTTAGTGGTTGTAGATCCTTCCGTAGAATTTAATCGGGGGTTTTTCGTATTCTTGTAAGGTCATACATCGTGAATTTTTCGTCGGGTTTTGATCCGCGTCTTTCTTGTTCTTGATTAGGGGTGTTCGGTGTTTTTGTATCGAATTTAATCGATGATTTTTAATCGATTTCTTTTGACGGACCTCCGATCGACGTTTTGGTTGTCCGTCGGTCGTCGGTTTAGCTATTAGATTTACCGAGAATTTTTCGGGAATTTTTCGGGCGACTTCGTCGGAACTTAGTGGGTTAACGGGAGGCCGCCGCCGCCGTTGTTAGACGGGAGGCCGCCGCCGTCGTTACCATGGTCACGGGGTCGTCGCCGGGATCGCACGGGAGCGAAAACGGAGAAGAAATCGCGAAACGGGAGCGAAAACGACGGAAAACTAGGGTTACTGTAGCAACCCGTACGGCGTGGTCCACGGACCCCGGGCGTGCACCCGGTGCACGCCCCGCGACGCCGTAAGCGCAGACCCGGCGCACGAAACCGTGCGCCAGGCTGCATCCTGTGCGCGGTGCACGCCCCAGGCGTGCACCCGGTGCACGCGTTTACACCTGCAACCGTGAACCCGGCGCACGCGAAACCCCGTGCGCGGCCCGGCCCGTCGCGGTGCGGTGCACGCCCCGGGCGTGCACCCGGTGCTGGCGCTGCGATCCCGGGGCCGTGAGCCCGGTGCACTCTCGGATCGCGCACCGGCCCGGCCCAAAGCGCGCGGTGCACGCTTTTGCGTGCACCCGGCGCATGCCGCCGCTGCCGAATGACGTGAGCCCGGTCCACGGTTGCCCCCGTGCACCATCCAACAGCCCGGATTTCTTTTGCTCCGTTTTTGCCCGTTTTTCCACCGTTTTGAGCGCGGTTTTCGCCGTTGGGATCGTTATTTCCGTGGCTTTCATGTCATGGCCGCCTTGGACCTTCTTGGTCACCGATTTATTTTGTTGGGTGTAGTTTTTGCCGACGCTCCGCGCCTCGACGAAATTGTCGGGGGCGCGCCATTGGGACTCTTTCCTCACCGTTCTGCCGTCGGGGCCCTCCTGGTTTAACCTTTGATACCCCGAGTGGGCTATCGATTGAGGGATGAGTTTTGTTGGTTTCCGTTAGCGGTTTTGGGTTCCGACGGAGGCCGCGACAAGGTGGTCGCGGTCCGGCGGTTGTTAGTCGTTGATGTTTTCGGTTTTACCCAAGGGTTTTGACTTGTTGGTTTTCGTTTGACGTCTCGGTCCCCTAGGTATGATGATTTTGGTTTTGTGGGTTCATTGTTGCAGTGGGTGGGGACCACTGATTTAACCTAAGTAGGGTAAGGTGTTAATTTGACCTTGTGGACTTTTCTTAGGTCCAAGTGTGCAGCGGGAAAGTGCCCGAGACTCGTAGTGCCCGATTTTTCCGCGACCAGGTGGGTTCTTTGCATCAAGTGCTGTAAGTGCATTGAGTGCAACATGTCACTAAAATGTTTATTGCTAACCGGTTAATAAAGTAGATGACAGGTGTTAATCCTTCGCATTGTTTTTTTTTGTAATAATTAATTTACGTCGATTTCGGCATCCCTGTTTTGAATGCTGCACGTACACTGGCGGAATAGGCCCCCGCAATGGTGTACTTTTCCGGAGAAGTGGTCTATAAGACCCGTGTGCCCCACGTGTGTTGTTTGGGGACCACTTCACGATGGCTAAACGTGTCGCCCACGCATCGTGAAGGGGTTAGAGCATCATGTGTCACGTGGGGAGATCATCGATCTACCCTGACGGGACGTGTCACGTGGGGAGATCATCGATCTACCCTGACGGGACGGTGGTAACTAAAGCAAACAAAGTAATGAAAGTAAGTTTCAGGGCGAAGGATAGCGAAGGTTCCGGTGCGGTGTATTTCTTTCTAAACTCTTGTTTACTATTGTTTAAGCATCTACTTTATTTGTCACTGACTTTACCCACTCCGTGACAGGTCCTATTAGGTGAGTACATCGGGACAGTGGTGAGGTGCCGCAGATTTAGCGTGGCCGAATGAGGCCCTTTGTTGAGACTTTTAGTTTGGTTATCTCTCTTTTTCCTCATTATGCTATTTTGTGTGGTTATGTGGATCATGCTGGATATATGGACATGTGTTTTTAAAATGTTTAGTTATGGTTATGTTTTATGTTAACTGTGCGGCCGTTTTGCGACGAAAAAGGATTTCGAAAACGCTTTTCAAAAAAATAGGGTGTCGTGTGGGCACCACTTTGAAAACCCTGGGGATTTATCCTTTCAAAACAATGTAGCCGCCTGCATGTGAATGTTAGATGTTTTAATGACTTGGGTGTCGAGTGGACACTGTTTGCGAACTCCTAGGTTCTTTCAATGTTGATACTTGTTGTACTTATTCTCTGTGACTGTATGATCAATGCCGTGTAATGTGATTCATGTAAAAGTAGTCGAGACGCCGTGCATATACAAAGGAGACTCTGTCCGTGTGCAGGGTGAATTTGTATATGTGGCGGGTCTGGCACGCACCGGCAGGCGGGGTTGTTGATTACCCGATTTCAAAAAAAAAAAATATATACGTTTTCCGCTTATCCTGAGACCTCCGGGGCGTGACACACCTCGTGGGTATACACGGGTCATAGACCACTTTTCCGAAAAAGCGCACCCTTTGCGGTGGCCAAACCGCGGGTGCACGTGCTGCAGCCTCGAGCATAGTAACCAAGTACACCAGATAAAAACCGATAATAATGAACCATAAAGATCACCAAATATGCCAAGTATAACTCATAACAAGGACCATACAAACTATCCACGTTAGCACAGTTAAACGTATAATCAGAAGTAGTTACAACCGTCGGAAGCCCGACGCTAAGTCTCAAAATAAAAACCCACCTCGAAGTCAGTCGGACGAGCCCCCTGAATGTAGGCCGATCCCGAACTCCCGCTAGACTAGACTGGTGCTGGACTGCTGGGCCCTGAACAGAAACTGCGATCAGAATTAGACTCACTCATACCTATCCCGACAACACTACAATAACACACTGCTAACACGGGGTAACTTAGCCGATTTACGGAACAAGATCCAATTCCCGCTCAACAAGAGCCCACGGAACTCTAACAAAATGCCTAGAAGGCATGTAAATACTGTCTAAAGACAGCCAGGGTGTTACATTTGCAACTTGATCCCTAAACTTTTCCAAAATTGCATAGTTACACTATCTTGAACACTAAAACGACTTGATCTTCCAAACCAGGAAGCCAAAGACAGCGCCGTAAGTTTCAGCGTGTCTGCAATGACGAGACAAAGCTCGTGCTCGCAGGCTTGAACTTACACGAGGCCCGAGGGCAAAGTTGGCCCATAATTATCCAAGTCCCATTTAGCTACAATGCCTCAATAATTAAACTACTTGAACAAACCCAACTTTAGCACAAGCATCACACTTAGGAGGATTCATAGAGACTAGGGCTCACCTTAGGCACGTCGGATACCGGCCGGTGGGCTCGCCGGAGCAAGGTGGTGGAGTTACAAAAGTTCTAGAGCTCGGGTTAGGCCGAACTTGAATCAAACTGAGTTCAAGCTTGTTGTAGAGGCAAGCATTAGTTCGAGGAAGGTTCCAGAGATGGCTCGGTCACAGTCAAGCCCAGCGCCGGCGGCCGGAGAGGGCGGTTGGCCGGAATAGTGCACCACCACACTATTTTAAACAAGGTTAAACCACTTTATCTATAAAGGCTCTCGGCCCAAACCAACTTGATAGAATTTGTCTAAAAGGTGTTTAGGACTGACCTGAGTGGTGAGCCAGCGACCAGAGGCGGTGGCGGCGGCCGGAGCTCAACCTCGGGTTGCAAGATGGTGCAACTGCACAACCACAAAACCCTACGTTAAAAGTCCCATGCAACTTCACGAGAAGCTTAATATAAGGCCAAAGAACTCACCTGAGTCGTTTTCCCATCGTGCGGAGCCCCGGCGATCGCCAGAGTTCAAGCTCGGCGAAAACGAGCCCTCTAATGGCGGATTCCGGCCGGCGGTGTTCGGGCCGGCGCAACCTGGACCAAGATGATCTCCTCGGTGCCAGGAAGCTTCCTGCAGTGGTGGCCGGTGCCGGGAGTGAGCGGCGGCGCCGGACGGCGAAGATCGGCCGTGAGGAAGATGACCCGGATCTAGGGCATCAACGTACGGCCCCGATCCACGTCCGATGGCCCTCCAACTTTGTGGAACGTCTGCAGTCGACCAGAGGAAGACTTCTAACGTCTCAGATCCCTCATCCAACAACCGTATTGATCCTGCGCCCGAAACCGACCAAATCTAGGTTTTCCGGTCACCCCCGTCTCCGCCGGTTAACCGGAGCACGGCTGGCCTCGGGGTGGCACAGGTATAACCCTCACAATGTCAGAAGAATAACAGGAGGGTTCTTGGGCCAAAAAAAACTAAGAAAAGAGGGAGACCTACCTCGCCGGAAAATCCCAAGGAAGAAGGTGACCCCGCGGCGGCGCCCGTCGGAGCTGGGTCCCGGCTCGGGTTTCAAACGCACAGAAACACCCTCAGAAGAGGTTTGGTGCCATCCATCCTCCTCTGGTTGCTTCCTCACCAATAAAACCCGAGATCAAGTGTTCCTTGCTTGATCTTCTTCTTCTCCGGCGACGAGGCGGCGGCGGCCGGTGTGCTACCACCGAGGGATGCGGCAGAGGGAGAGGAGGACGTTGGAGCTGGCGGCTGGGGCTGAGGCTATGTGGTTTAGGGTTTAAAAGAACCCTAACCCGAATAGACTCTAAAAAGTGTATTGTTGCACAATTGCATTTAACCCCTTGTTCTCTTGATATTTAGAGCCCAGTCCCTCACAGTAGCTAGATTTCACGCTTAGGTCCCTCACCACACAGCCGCGCGCAATTCGGAGCATAAAATATAGGGGTCTGTGTGCAAGATACGGCATTTTTCGATGTTTTCACATTTTTCGAGGCAATCTTGTCGTCAAATCGAAAAACGGACTTCGCCACGACGTCCGGCTCGACGAAACCTATCAGGTAGGGATTTTTGTTTTTCGACGAGATGCCCGAAAAAATTCTCGGTCCACAATTACTGTACAACTATACAGTATGGCACGCTTCTCGAGACTCTAGGGTCGTCAAACGAAAATTCCGTCAGCGTCATTGCGCTCAGAACGTCAAAATTAGCTAGAATCGTCTACTCATACTACTAGGTTTGGACTTTGGACAATGAAATGGCCAACGACCGATCGAGAGGGGACCGAAATCAGCGGTTACTATTCATTTTACTGTTCACTTAAGTCATGGGTCCCGCCCGCTTCTTCGCTGATTTCCGGACGATCCGACCGTCGGATCAGCAAACAGTCTATACCATTTTCACTCGATTCGATGAGACGGTCGCACTGGCGACCTCAGATTTCCGAGATCAGACTCGAATCTGAAAGGCGAAATTTGTGCTTCGGCAACTGTGCCATCCGTACACCGGTACACACCACTAAGGTTAATTTTGTTTCCTCGCACCTATTCGCACCTGAAAAACACTCTTTACACTAACACAATTTTTTCAAGTATTACATCACTCACACCTTAAAAGAAGTTTCGTCCTCGAAACTTGAACACCCCAGGAATCCAATAAATGGGAAAAGGGCCCAAGCATGCCCGACTTGCGCTCCCAAAAGGCTTCGCGTCCCCCTCGTGATGCCCAAACTCACACCTTTTGAGTTTGGCCTACGCCCTCTAGTCCCTGCAAGTCTGCAAGGTCACTCGTAAACGCTCCTCGCCCGTACGCGAGTTGATCCAAGAAGAGTCTGAACATTCCGTTCATCATACCCAAGAACACCGCTGGGGCGTTCAAATACCCACCTCCGAAGCAATTACACGCGAAATGCCCCATAACTCTTGGCGAAACTCGGTGGTACCCTGAACGGAAAACTACCGGACTGATCCGCCCCAAGATTTCAGACTACCGACGGCTCAACCTGCCCGGTATCCCTACCGTCCTGTCCTTCTCTTTTGATCGAAACCAACCTGAGTAAGTCTGCTCCCCGACTTGGAGTTCCCTGTTATGACGCCACCGGTTCGCAGACCACCTCTGACGGTACTGAGCAGTCAGCAACCAAAGTCTCGCGATGCGTCGAGGTACCCCAATCCTACCACCAGACTCGAACCGACGGGATCTAAAATTCACAAAAAAAAATAACCCGGCAACAAAAGGGGGAAGCCACACTAATATCCTCACAAAAACTCCAGGATGTGCCAATCCAACTCGCCGGGTCACCGCCTACAAGTAATCCTCCTTTGAAAACGACGAACCCACCCGTCACCAACACGGACTACTTCCGCCCGTCACCAACTCGGGCCACTAGCTCGGGACATAACCACCATCCCCGGATTGTCCGCTCCGACTGTCCGTTCTACCGAGGCGACGGTCAAAACTAAAGCTAGGTTTCAGCAATCAGACCTACCACAAGGTCTACCCCACAGAAAAAAAGCTGAATGCAGGGCATCCTAGCCGTAAGCAACCAATGCCAGAGCGTCATGTAGTCAATAACCCCCGCTGACCTACACTGCATTTGCTATTAGTAGTCTCGTAACCCAAAACCTTCCCGATTATGCCTTGGTCATGGAAAGCTGGCGACAGAAACCAAGAAATACGGTCCTACTTCCGTCTTGGCACCGAAGGGGTGCGACACTCTAGTTAACCCCTACCGCTCGGTACCAATCTAATGCCCCTCCAAGCACCGTGCACTGAACCGAGCTGCATACCCCCAGACCAAGCGATCACGTTTCCAACTAGGAGTATTCTAAGCTCTAGGTCCGCTCAACCAAAAATCGAGCCCAAACGAACAAGATTTGCTGGCTCCGGGGGTCTCCTTTCTCAACCCAGAGGAGAACCCCAAGACCCCATCTCGACGATTTCTACCACCATCGCAGTGTCTACAGTAAAAAGCTGAACTAGGGGTAACAACCGTAGGGGAAGAATCCACATTCCCACCCATACCTTGTCCAAGATACACGAGAATCGGCCGACTATCTGCTGTAACCTAAAACCAGTAGACCTAGAAGGTACAAAATTAGACAAGAGGCTACCCAGTTACTCACGACCGACAAAACGGCCGACTCACTAACAAACACCGGCAGATTACTCTACCACCAGTCGCCGTTACTAACGACGACCAGCACGTTGGCAGAGGAAGGGGGTTCGGAAAACAAAAGTCGGCGCAACGATCCGCTGTGTTAACAGGCGCACCAAGTGCATGAACACCATCAGCAGGCCCACCGTGTCCCGTGCTGGTTGCTCAATCCATGAATTTCCAGCAACCATCAAGACCCCGGTGGCAGCCGGCCTCGACCCCAGCCTCCACAACAACACGACTACACACGCACGACAACCGAGCTAAACCGAGAAACAAAACTTAACCCGTACACACACACAAAACAAGTCAGTTCTAGCCTCCGCTAGCATAGCACTCAAACAACTATCGAGAAAAGGGACCTATACTTTCCCCCCGCTCCCCCGATCACTCTCGTTCTACGCTTCTATGCCTTATTCATTTCATTCATTTGTAGCTAAGTGTGGTATCTCCGTGGATGTCGGACACTGACTGTTGTGATTAAAGGATTGGCTCTGATACCATCTTAATCTGTCATGCCCCGGGGGTTTCTGTCAGCGGAAATGATTCACAAAAAGGTATGTATTTGGTACTTAAATTTTTTTTTTTTGAAAAACCTTCTTCCCCGGTGCGTGCCCAGACCCGCCGCATACACAGAATCGCTCTGCAAACGGACAGAGTCTCCTCTGTATATGCACGGTGTCGCGGCTAGTACAACGTCCGAATCAGTCATCATTTCAATCACAACAGTTCAACATACATACATACAAACATACATGCACTGCAACTGAAGTATTCTCACGGCCGATCAGTTTGACAGGATAAAACCACAATTGTTAAAAACGACGCCCACTCGGCGCCTAGATTTTAAAACCAGTTTCGAAAACAACATAAAACCACAGGGTTTTGAAAACAGTGCCCACACGACACTTAGGTTTTGAAATCCCTTTTCGAAATCCATAAATCCACAGGGTTTTGAAAACAGTGCCCACACGACACTTAGGTTTTGAAAACGGTTTTCGCAATTCTTTTGGGTTTGTTTTCTCTTTTTCTTTTCGAGAGCGGCCATCAGAAAGAGGAAAAGAAGTTTAATAAATAAGCAGAAGTTTGCCGACATCCACACCGACCCCACGAGGGTATTGAGAACCACACATAGTCTACAGTAATAAATGAAATGCGAAGTAGAGGAGTAAATACAGTCTAGGGCCTCCATGGACCCAAAAGCTCCTGTCCCGGCCTCACCATCGCCTAGCCCTGACCCCTGAAGGAACCTGTCACGGAGTGGGAAGTCAGCGACACGATAATAATAAGGAAAGCAGGAAAAAGAAGTGCGCCCAACCGTAAACTATCCGGAGCAACCACTCCCCCAAAACGGGGACAAGACCTCGCACACCTGCACAACCTAATCCGGGCACCTACCCCGGCATCCAACCGAGCACCTACCTCGGTAAACCACGTCGGACACCAACCCCGACGGGTCCGGGCACCTACCCCGGCATCCAACCGAGCACCTACCTCGGTAAACCACGTCGGGCACCTACCCCGACGGGTCGCACCGCTCGCACCTCGGCGCCCAAACCCCCCACCTGCGGGGGCCCCCACTACGTCACCTCATGGGTATACACGGGTCATAGACCACTTTTCCGAAAAAGCGCACCCTTTGCGGTGGCCAAACCGCGGGTGCGCGTGCTGCAGCCTCGAGCATAGTAACCAAGTACACTAGATAAAAACCGATAGTAATGAACCATAAAGATCACCAAATATGCCAAGTATAACTCATAACAAGGACCATACATGTAGTACACTGAACTTTAGCAAATTGCGAAGTTCGAGTGTGTGGAGGGTTGAATGATACCCTTAGAATGTTTTCGTAAGCTTCCGGAAGGTCCTAGAAGTTTTCCGGAGAGTTTGGGCGCAAATCGGAAACTTTCGAAAATTTTGAATTTTTGGGGTTTCTGGCTTCGGGATCCGGATCGGATAGGGGCGATCCGGATCGTCCGCGCGAAATTGGAAATTACACGTTCGGGATCCGGATCGGATAGGGGCGATCCGGATCGTCCGCGCGAAACTGGAGATTCCATGTTCGGGATCCGGATCGTATAGGGGCGATCCGGATCGTGCGGGTCTGGACAGCACAGTAAGAAACGAAATAACGTTTCTTGCAAGGGGCTTTCGGGATTTTGTTACATTAGGGCTTTTAACCCTCTTCATCTCTTCGTTTCCTCTCATTTGGAGAGAGTAAGAGAAAGTGTTAGAGAGAGAGAGAGGGAGAGAGAAATCTTGGATTTTCTTCTCCAACCCATCCCTCTACTTGGATTCTTCTTCAACCTCCTCTTCTTCACCATTGAAGCTTGCTACAAGAGCTTGGAGGAAGGCTTGAACTTGAAGGAGAAGGAAGTTTGGAGCTCTTGTGCCTATCCTTTGCTTTTCCAAGGTGGGATTTGAGCTAAAAGAGGTTTGGAACACTTCTTTTTCCTTTCTTTTGGGATTTTTGAAGAAAAAACCTAGGTTTTGGAAAACTAGGGTTTATTTTGGGGCTTTTTGATTTATAGCTTTTGGGGTGGAATTGATGGGTGTAGAACACTCTTGTAGGTTGGTTTTGAAGCTTTTCTTGTTTGGATTTCAAGATTTAGCAAGATTTCTCAACCTAAGGTATTTTCCACTTATTTTCCTTATAATTTTAAGGGATTTTGTGATTAGGGTTTTGTGATGTTTTAACCCTTTGGAAACTTCTCTTAGGGCATAAGAGGAAGTGTGGGCTTCTTGGTTGGAATCCTTCGCAAGGATTTGGCAACTATCCGGTGGGTCTGTCCTCACCGAAATGGGTGAACTCCCCCTATGTCTTCTATAGACTTTTAGGGCATCATTGTTATATTAAACATGCATTGTTTAATTTATCATGATTTATGATCATGCATTTGAACCCCTTCATGTGTAGAAAATTTATACTCTATTTAGTAGAGGTAAACATTGTAGGTGCATGGGCACTTTGAGGGGGGATTGAATAGGAATTTTCGTGAACTTAAGCTTTTGGATATGAATAGAGAATAACTATACATGTTATAGAATTATTGAGATATGTTATGCATATGATCATGAAGAAAATGGACATTATGACATTAGTGCCATCTAGTGTAGTGAGATACAAGTAGAAAACTTCTAAACTTGTACAATCAAGATGAAATAGTTAGATTCCATGTTTGAGACATGAGGATAACTTGTAAATGTTTTACTCTTTCATTATGCAAAATAATGTTAATATGGTACAAGAAACATTGACACTTGAGATACTATACCCCGACCTAAAGGTCGATGATGCTTTTCCGTGTTTTAGACACGATGACTTGCTATTTCCGTGTTTCAGACACGATGATCGAGACTTGCTTGCTTGCCGTTTGTGCTCATTCGCACATGCTTGGTAGGGTCGCTCCCTCCAAGCCGGCACTCCGGAGTTGGCCATTTGCGACATTACGATCGCCGTGCGGGATTGGGTGCCGATTGGGACGCCGTTGGATTGGCATAGCTCCTTGGGGGGTGCCACCACGGGACCATGAGGCGTGGCTCAAGCTTAGACTCAAAGAAAGTCTTCAAGAGAAAAGGATTAAGTTAACCAAACTTAACATTGAATATCACATAGATGATACATTAATGGTAATTGGACATACATGATAGCAAACTTGACATTGGACACCACATAAGTAATACTACTCATTGTAGTTGGACATTATGATAGCATGATAGATTCATATCATCATCACCTTGTACATGAGCATAGAGGCATGATAGTAGTAGAGTACTTTACTTTACTTCAGTTGTTTATTTTCTGCATTTCATTTCAGCAGTTTACTATCTTATGCCTCAGTTGACCTAGTGGTGTATTTCGCTTCTCTCGGCGGCTTACCCACTGGGAACTATTGTTTAATAGTTCTCACCCCATTTGGGATGTTGTTTTCAGAGCCGTCCGCAGCGGGAGGGGCTCGGGACCGTGGCAAGGGGTTATCGCATAGCTAGCTAATCCCCGTCGCACCACTCGAGGTGGTTACAGGACACCTTTTCTTTTGTTTTTGTTAGAGAGGTGTTGGTGTATTTTGGCATAGAAACCACCCATGTATTTTGATAAGTTGTATTTAAGGGAACTACATGTGTAATTTGGATTTTAACTTCTTGTATGATAGTTGTTATCTACTTTCCTCTTTATGTATAGTTTAGTTGTGTTGTGCTCTGATTACTAGTAGGATGTGTTTATTGCCTTCCTTCCGCTTGTTGTTGTAGACGCCTTGTGTGTACCGGGGGGTACCTTGTGCACACGGCGGGTCTGTGCACGTGCCGGGTAGGCTTCCGCTGGGGCCTGGGGCGTGACAGATTATTTTGGTATCAGAGCCTAGGGTTAAGTCTTAGTGGACCTAGCAAACCTTAGGCTGGTTGGACTATAAGGATTTAGAACGTGAGAGACGGGGTCTTATATGATTACTTGGCGAAAGTAACCTGATTGGGTCAATACTATAACTTCATAAGAGTTGGAGTTGATCGAAGTGATTGCACCTTCTATTTCCTTGGAAGGTCTGGTTGGCGGCCGACAACCTGACATCGGGAAATAATTGTGGCATGCTTCATTTGCTTTCGCATGATTGGGATTTGTTTTGAGTGGGGATGCGTTTCGCGTTGGTTATCCTAACCTACGCATTTTATGCCTGTTACAGTTTGTGATGCCTACGACTCGCTCCATGACGGCCGGGGAGGCCGATGCGGAGACATCCGCTACTTCTGGATCCAGTGAGGTCCGAGATTTGAGAGAGCAGTTGGCTATGCTAGCTGATGTTGTGGAGCGGCAGTCGGCTGCGGCGCGAGAGCAGGCTGAGGCTTCGCGTCGGCAGGATGCAAGGATGCAGAGATTGGAGGCTCTTTTGACCCAGCAGTTGGCGGCAAGGGGAGCTCAAGACCCTTCGCACCCACCAGTGCAACCACAGGAGCACATGGGTGGAGTGACCGATGCACTTCGACCTGAGGTGCCCGAGTCTTCACATCACACTCCGAGTGCTGGGCGCCGGGAAGAGGTTGTGATGTCACCGCCAGTTCAGACTCCACCGGCGAGGACGGTTTTACCGATGATGGTAGCAGGTGAAGAGCGGGACCGACTCATGGCTCGTTTGAAGGAATTCCGGGAATCCAAGCCTCGGACATATGATGGAGAGAAACCCGACTATTGGGTTTTTGAGAAGTGGATTCTACACATGGAAAAACTTTTCCACGATACCTTCGTAGCGGAGGGAGACCGGGTGTGGTTGGCAACACACCATCTTGAGGGCGATGCTTACCAGTGGTGGACGGACATTCGGGATGACCCCACGACCGATTTGGCGGCAATCACATGGCCGCGGTTCAAGAAGATGCTTGCAGTGAAGTATTTTCCGGCGAGCGCAAAAAGGCAAATGGAAAGAGATCTCCGCAACTTGAGGCAAGGAGACAAAACCGTGGCAGAGTACGAGAGGGAATTTACTCGACTACTTAACTGTATTCCGCACGTTGTGAGGGACGACGAGGACAAGGCCCGTATGTTCGAGAACGGCCTTAGACCGTCCATTTTCAGATTGGTTTAGACCCTAAACCTCCAAACCTACCGGGAGGTTGTGGACCGTGCCTTGATAGTGGAGAAAGGCGCGGAGATTTGCTAAGGAAGAGAGAGAAGCTCTTGATAGAACGCGAGGTAAGAGGTCGGCGACCGAGGGCGCAAGTCATAAGCCCTATTCGAAGAAACCGCCAAAGCACCCGAGGAGCCAGTCTGGAGGACGCAGCTCATCTTCACACCGGGGAGGACCTGACCGTCGGCGGCCCCCGCGTTGCGTGATTTGTGGTGGACCCCATGTGCCGCCGCAATGCCCGCAGCGTGGAGGCAAGTGCTACCTTTGTGGTCAGGAGGGCCACTTTCGATCAGAATGCCCGCGAGGCTCGACACCGACACCTTCATCAGCATCGGCACCAGTTATTCCAGGACAGGTGACCCCACCCACCTACTCTCAGTCAGGGCGACCACCGGCGTCGCGACAGTACGAGGGGCCACGGCAGGCTCCGAGTGGGCGCATGTATGCGGCCCAAACTGAGGAGGCTTCAACGGCAGAGGACGTCGTTGCAGGTATTATCTTGATTCATAGCATTCGAGTTCGAGCTTTATTTGACACTGGTGCATCTCATTCATTCATTGACCGGCTGTTTGCCGAGTTGCATGGCATTGAGTTAGTTCCTACCTTGCATCCGGGACGAGTTTTAGTCCCCGATCATACTTTGGAGATTCGGGAGTTTTCCCCTAGTTGTCCTATTAGGATTGGGGATTGGATTTTGCCGGCAGATTTGTTGGCCCTCCATCGACTTGGAGAATTTGATGTGGTTTTGGGCATGGATTGGCTCACAAGATATCATGCTACCATTGATTGTGAGAATCGACTCGTGAAGTTTCGAGAACCGGGACAAGAGGAAATTGTGTTCAGAGGCTGCAAAAGTTCGCTGTTTGCGATGACTATCTCTTCCACCAGAGCAAAACAGCTGATTAGGAGTGGATGTGTCGCCTACTTGGCTACTGTTGTGGATAATAGCAGTGAGACTCCGAGAGTGGAGGATATCCCAGTTGTGCGAGAGTTTACTGATGTGTTCCCGGCAGAGCTACCGGGGATGCCTCCGGATAGAGAGATCGAGTTTGTGGTGGATCTGATCCCTGGAACTACCCCAATCTCGAAAGCGCCATATAGGATGGCGCCGGCAGAGTTAAAAGAGCTCAAGGCACAGCTTCAAGACTTGTTGGAAAAAGGCTTCATCCGACCCAGTGTTTCACCTTGGGGAGCACCAGTTTTGTTCGTCAAGAAAAAGGATGGATCGCTTCGCCTTTGCGTGGACTATCGCGAGCTTAACAAGGTCACAATTAAGAATAAGTATCCATTGCCGAGGATTGATGATTTGTTTGATCAACTCCAAGGATCAAGAGTGTATTCGAAGATTGACCTTCAGTCTGGATATCACCAACTCAAGATCAAGCCAGAGGATGTTCCTAGGACGGCTTTTAGGACACGGTATGGACACTATGAGTTTACTGTTATGCCGTTTGGGCTCACTAATGCCCCAGCAGCTTTTATGGATTTGATGAACCGTGTCTTCAAGCCCTTTTTGGATAGATTCGTCGTGGTGTTCATCGACGACATTTTGGTGTACTCTCGAAGTGATGAAGAACATGAGGATCACTTGCGGCAAGTGTTGCATTTACTTCGAGAGAAAGAGCTCTACGCCAAGCTGAAGAAGTGTGAGTTTTGGCTACGAGAGGTAGCGTTCTTGGGTCATGTAATATCAGATAAAGGAATAGCTGTGGACCCCAAGAAAATTGAGGCAATCAAGGATTGGCCCAGACCGACGAACATCACCGAGATCCGGAGCTTCATCGGTCTAGCCGGCTACTATCGGCGTTTTGTTGAGGGATTTGCAAGGTTATCTACTCCCCTAACGCGACTAACGCATAAAGGCACCAAGTTTATCTGGAATGATGCGTGTGAGAGAAGCTTCAGGGAATTGAAGGAACGGTTGACAACCGCCCCGATCTTGGCTTTGCCTACTGTAGGAGCGGGATACGTGATCTACAGTGATGCTTCCTTGAGTGGGTTAGGGTGTGTTTTGATGCAAAACGAGAAGGTTATTGCTTATGCCTCTCGTCAATTAAAGGACTACGAGAAAAACTATCCCACTCATGATTTGGAGTTAGCCGCCGTGGTATTTGCATTGAAGCTGTGGCGACACTATTTATATGGTGAACATTGTGAGGTATACACTGATCATAAGAGCCTAAAGTACCTCTTTACTCAGAAGGAGTTGAATCTTAGGCAGCGCAGATGGTTGGAGCTGCTTAAGGATTATGATTTGACTATTCTCTACCATCCTGGGAAAGCAAATGTAGTGGCAGATGCTCTAAGTCGCAAATCGATGGAAAATTTAGCGATGATGATCACTTACCAACAACCATTACTTCAAGATATGAGACGGTTGGAAATGGAAGTTGTGGCACCCGAGACACCCATGAGATTGATGGCATTGGTGTTACGACCGACTCTTATGGAAAGGATCAAGATGAAACAAGTCCAAGATCCTAGTTTGGAAAAGATTCGGGCTACACTTGTGGATGGCCGAGCCGGTGAGTTTCATGTGGATGATCATGGCATACTTCGTTTTCGAAGTCGACTTTGTGTACCGGCGGATTTGGAGATCAAAGAAGAGATCCTGAAGGAAGCGCACCGAGCACCTTATTCTCTTCACCCAGGTGGCACCAAAATGTACAAGGACTTAAGGTTACTTTATTGGTGGCCCGGCATGAAGAAAGATGTTGGGAAATTTGTGGCTCAATGCTTGACATGTCAACAAGTGAAAGCCGAGCACCGACTTCCCGCAGGCAAGTTGCAGAGTTTACCCATTCCCGTGTGGAAGTGGGAGAGGATCACCATGGATTTTGTTGTTGGATTGCCTCGCTCTCAGGCTGGGCATGATGCTATTTGGGTGATCGTGGATAGGTTAACCAAATCTGCTCATTTTATCCCTATCCATACTACTTGGTCTAGAGAGAAGCTTGCACAAAAGTACCTTGATGAGATTGTGCGATTGCATGGAGTGCCTGTTTCTATAGTTTCCGATCGAGATCCAAGATTTGCATCTCATTTTTGGAGGAGCCTTCACGAGGCCCTAGGCACGCAGTTGGATTTCAGTACAGCTTTCCACCCTCAGAGTGATGGGCAGTCTGAGCGAACCATACAAATCTTGGAGGACATGCTCAGAGCATGTGTTTTGGATTATCAAAGTGGTTGGCATCAATATCTACCGATGGCCGAGTTTGCCTATAACAATAGTTATCAAGCAAGTATCAAGATGGCGCCATTCGAGGCTCTTTATGGGAGAAAGTGCCGATCACCTCTTCATTGGAGCGAGGTGGGAGAACGATTGATTTTAGGCCCCGATGTACTTCAAGAGGCCGAAGACAAGGTCCGACTAGCTCGGGAACGTTTGATTTCAGCTCAAAGTCGACAAAAGAGTTACGCGGATAAGCGTCGGCGCGATTTGGAATTTCAAGTTGGAGACCATGTCTTCCTAAAAGTATCGCCGACTAGAGGAGTCAAGAGATTTGGCATCCGAGGGAAGCTTAGTCCCCGATTTATTGGACCTTTTGAGATTTTGGAGCGTATCGGCCCGGTGGCTTATCGGCTTGCTCTACCGCCTAACCTATCGGGAGTGCACAATGTGTTCCATGTTTCGACGCTCCGGAAGTATGTTTTTGATCCATCTCATGTGGTGGACTTCGCCCCGTTGGAACTACACGAGGACTTAAGCTTTGAGGAGCAACCGGTGAAGATTTTGGCTCGTGAGGTGAAGAAACTTCGGAATCGCGAGATACCTTATGTGAAGGTACTTTGGAGCAATCACGAGGATCGCGAGGCCACATGGGAGCTAGAGAGCGCGCTGCAGGAGCGTTTCCCTCATCTTTTTCAGCTGGAGACTTGAGGTACTTCACTTCTAGTTTCGCGGACGAAACTCCTTTTTAGGAGGGGTGAATGTAGTACACTGAACTTTAGCAAATTGCGAAGTTCGAGTGTGTGGAGGGTTGAATGATACCCTTAGAATGTTTTTGTAAGCTTCCGGAAGGTCCTAGAAGTTTTCCGGAGAGTTTGGGCGCAAATCGGAAACTTTCGAAAATTTTGAATTTTTGGGGTTTCTGGCTTCGGGATCCGGATCGGATAGGGGCGATCCGGATCGTCCGCGCGAAATTGGAAATTACACGTTCGGGATCCGGATCGGATAGGGGCGATCCGGATCGTCCGCGCGAAACTGGAGATTCCATGTTCGGGATCCGGATCGTATAGGGGCGATCCGGATCGTGCGGGTCTGGACAGCACAGTAAGAAACGAAATAACGTTTCTTGCAGGGGCTTTCGGGATTTTGTTACATTAGGGCTTTTAACCCTCTTCATCTCTTCGTTTCCTCTCATTTGGAGAGAGTAAGAGAAAGTGTTAGAGAGAGAGAGAGGGAGAGAGAAATCTTGGATTTTCTTCTCCAACCCATCCCTCTACTTGGATTCTTCTTCAACCTCCTCTTCTTCACCATTGAAGCTTGCTACAAGAGCTTGGAGGAAGGCTTGAACTTGAAGGAGAAGGAAGTTTGGAGCTCTTGTGCCTATCCTTTGCTTTTCCAAGGTGGGATTTGAGCTAAAAGAGGTTTGGAACACTTCTTTTTCCTTTCTTTTGGGATTTTTGAAGAAAAAACCTAGGTTTTGGAAAACTAGGGTTTATTTTGGGGCTTTTTGATTTATAGCTTTTGGGGTGGAATTGATGGGTGTAGAACACTCTTGTAGGTTGGTTTTGAAGCTTTTCTTGTTTGGATTTCAAGATTTAGCAAGATTTCTCAACCTAAGGTATTTTCCACTTATTTTCCTTATAATTTTAAGGGATTTTGTGATTAGGGTTTTGTGATGTTTTAACCCTTTGGAAACTTCTCTTAGGGCATAAGAGGAAGTGTGGGCTTCTTGGTTGGAATCCTTCGCAAGGATTTGGCAACTATCCGGTGGGTCTGACCTCACCGAAATGGGTGAACTCCCCCTATGTCTTCTATAGACTTTTAGGGCATCATTGTTATATTAAACATGCATCGTTTGATTTATCATGATTTATGATCATGCATTTGAACCCCTTCATGTGTAGAAAAATTCATACTCTATTTAGTAGAGGTAAACATTGTAGGTGCATGGGCACTTTGAGGGGGGATTGAATAGGAATTTTCGTGAACTTAAGCTTTTGGATATGAATAGAGAATAACTATACATGTTATAGAATTATTGAGATATGTTATGCATATGATCATGAAGAAAATGGACATTATGACATTAGTGCCATCTAGTGTAGTGAGATACAAGTAGAAAACTTCTAAACTTGTACAATCAAGATGAAATAGTTAGATTCCATGTTTGAGACATGAGGATAACTTGTAAATGTTTTACTCTTTCATTATGCAAAATAATGTTAATATGGTACAAGAAACATTGACACTTGAGATACTATACCCCGACCTAAAGGTCGATGATGCTTTTCCGTGTTTTAGACACGATGACTTGCTATTTCCGTGTTTCAGACACGATGATCGAGACTTGCTTGCTTGCCGTTTGTGCTCATTCGCACATGCTTGGTAGGGTCGCTCCCTCCAAGCCGGCACTCCGGAGTTGGCCATTTGCGACATTACGATCGCCGTGCGGGATTGGGTGCCGATTGGGACGCCGTTGGATTGGCATAGCTCCTTGGGGGGTGCCACCACGGGACCATGAGGCGTGGCTCAAGCTTAGACTCAAAGAAAGTCTTCAAGAGAAAAGGATTAAGTTAACCAAACTTAACATTGAATATCACATAGATGATACATTAATGGTAATTGGACATACATGATAGCAAACTTGACATTGGACACCACATAAGTAATACTACTCATTGTAGTTGGACATTATGATAGCATGATAGATTCATATCATCATCACCTTGTACATGAGCATAGAGGCATGATAGTAGTAGAGTACTTTACTTTACTTCAGTTGTTTATTTTCTGCATTTCATTTCAGCAGTTTACTATCTTATGCCTCAGTTGACCTAGTGGTGTATTTCGCTTCTCTCGGCGGCTTACCCACTGGGAACTATTGTTTAATAGTTCTCACCCCATTTGGGATGTTGTTTTCAGAGCCGTCCGCAGCGGGAGGGGCTCGGGACCGTGGCAAGGGGTTATCGCATAGCTAGCTAATCCCCGTCGCACCCCTCGAGGTGGTTACAGGACACCTTTTCTTTTGTTTTTGTTAGAGAGGTGTTGGTGTATTTTGGCATAGAAACCACCCATGTATTTTGATAAGTTGTATTTAAGGGAACTACATGTGTAATTTGGATTTTAACTTCTTGTATGATAGTTGTTATCTACTTTCCTCTTTATGTATAGTTTAGTTGTGTTGTGCTCTGATTAGTAGTAGGATGTGTTTATTGCCTTCCTTCCGCTTGTTGTTGTAGACGCCTTGTGTGTACCGGGGGGTACCTTGTGCACACGGCGGGTCTGTGCACGTGCCAGGTAGGCTTCCGCTGGGGCCTGGGGCGTGACAATACAAACTATCCACGTTAGCACAGTTAAACGTATAATCAGAAGCAGTTACAACCGTCGGAAGCCCGACGCTAAGTCTCAAAATAAAAACCCACCTCGAAGTCAGTCGGACGAGCCCCCTGAATGTAGGCCGATCCCGAACTCCCGCTAGACTAGACTGGTGCTGGACTGCTGGGCCCTGAACAGAAACTGCGATCAGAATTAGTCTCACTCATACCCATCCCGACAACACTACAATAACACACTGCTAACACGGGGTAACTTAGCCGATTTACGGAACAAGATCCAATTCCCGCTCAACAAGAGCCCACGGAACTCTAACAAAATGCCTAGAAGGCGTGTAAATACTGTCTAAAGACAGCCAGGGTGTTACATTTGCAACTTGATCCCTAAACTTTTCCAAAATTGCATAGTTACACTATCTTGAACACTAAAACGACTTGATCTTCCAAACCAGGAAGCCAAAGACAGCGCCGTAAGTTTCAGCGTGTCCGCAATGACGAGACGAAGCTCGTGCTCGCAGGCTTGAACTTACACGAGGCCCGAGGGCAAAGTTGGCCCATAATTATCCAAGTCCCATTTAGCTACAATGCCTCAACAATTAAACTACTTGAACAAACCCAACTTTAGCACAAGCATCACACTTAGGAGGATTCACAGAGACTAGGGCTCACCTTAGGCTCGTCGGATACCGGCCGGTGGGCTCGCCGGAGCAAGGTGGTGGAGTTACAAAAGTTCTAGAGCTCGGGTTAGGCCGAACTTGAATCAAACTGAGTTCAAGCTTGTTGTAGAGGCAAGCATTAGTTCGAGGAAGGTTCCAGAGATGGCTCGGTCACAGTCAAGCCCAGCGCCGGCGGCCGGAGAGGGCGGTTGGCCGGAATAGTGCACCACCACACTATTTTAAACAAGGTTAAACCACTTTATCTATAAAGGCTCTCGGCCCAAACCAACTTAATAGAAATTGTCTAAAAGGTGTTTAGGACTGACCTGAGTGGTGAGCCGGCGACCAGAGGCGGCGGCGGCGGCCGGAGCTCAACCTCGGGTTGTAAGATGGTACAACTGCACAACCACAAAACCCTATGTTAAAAGTCCCATGCAACTTCACGAGAAGCTTAATATAAGGCCAAAGAACTCACCTGAGTCGTTTTCCCATCGTGCGGAGCCCCGGCGATCGCCGGAGTTCAAGCTCGGCTAAAACGAGCCCTCTAATGGCGGATTGCGGCCGGCGGTGTTCGGGCCGGCGCAACCTGGACCAAGATGATCTCCTCGGTGCCAGGAAGCTTCCTGCAGTGGTGGCCGGTGCCGGGAGTGAGCGGCGGCGCCGGACGGCGAAGATCGGCCGTGAGGAAGACGACCCGGATCTAGGGCATCAACGTACGGCCCCGATCCACGTCCGATGGCCCTCCAACTTTGTGGAACGTCTGCAGTCGACCAGAGAAAGACTTCTAACGTCTCAGATCCCTCATCCAACAACCGGATTGATCCCGCGCCTGAAACCGACCAAATCTAGGTTTTCCGGTCACCCCCGTCTCCGCCGGTTAACCGGAGCACGGCTGGCCTCGGGGCGGCACAGGTATGACCCTCACAATGTCAGAAGAATAACAGGAGGGTTCTTGGGCCAAAAAAAACTAAGAAAAGAGGGAGACCTACCTCGCCGGAAAATCCCAAGGAAGAAGGTGACCCCGCGGCGGCGCCCATCGGAGCTGGGTCCCGGCTCGGGTTTCAAACGCACGGAAACACCCTCAGAAGAGGTTTGGTGCCATCCATCCTCCTCTGGTTGCTTCCTCACCAATAAAACCCGAGATCAAGTGTTCCTTGCTTGATCTTCTTCTTTTCCGGCGACGAGGCGGTGGCGGCCGGTGTGCTACCACCGAGGGATGCGGCAGAGGGAGAGGAGGACGTTGGAGCTGGCTGCTGGGGCTGAGGCTATGTGGTTTAGGGTTTAAAGAACCCTAACCCGAATAGACTCTAAAAAGTGTATTGTTGCACAATTGCATTTAACCCCTTGTTCTCTCGATATTTAGAGCCCAGTCCCTCACAGTAGCTAGATTTCACGCTTAGGTCCCTCACCACACAGCCGCGCGCAATTCGGAGCATAAAATATAGGGGTCTGTGTGCAAGATACGGCATTTTTCGATGTTTTCACGTTTTTCGAGGCAATCTTGTCGTCAAATCGAAAAACGGACTTCGCCACGACGTCCGGCTCGACGAAACCTATCAGATAGCGATTTTTGTTTTTCGACGAGATGCCCGAATAAATTCTCGGTCCACAATTACTGTACAACTATGCAGTATGGCACGCTTCTCGAGACTCTAGGGTCGTCAAACGAAATTCCGTCAGCGCCATTGCGCTCAGAACGTCAAAATTAGCTAGAATCGTCTACTCATACTGCTAGGTTTGGACTTTGGACAGTGAAATGGCCAACGACCGATCGAGAGGGGACCGAAATCAGCGGTTACTATTCATTTTACTGTTCACTTAAGTCGTGGGTCCCGCCCGCTTCTTCGCTGATTTTCGGACGATCCGACCGTCGGATCAGCAAACGGTCTATACCATTTTCACTCGATTCGATGAGACGGTCGCACTGGCGACCTCAGATTTCCGAGATCAGACTTGGATCTGAAAGGCGGAATTTGTGCTTCGGCAACTGTGCCATCCGTACACCGGTACACACCACTAAGGTTAATTTTGTTTCCTCGCACCCATTCGTACCTGAAAAACACTCTTTACACTAACACAATTTTTCCGAGTATTACAATCCGAGTCCCGTAGGCCGAGTTACAAAAACTTCACAACATACACAACTGTAATACTCTGCACAGTAAAAGGGGAAGAATATACCTTCGGGCAAGTCTCTGAAAAATCCCCAAAAAAATACGACAATAATCCTTGCGACGCGTAGATGCAAAAAGTGTACAGGCACGTCCCGATCCGATGACCGAGTGCGAAGATATCGCCGAAGGACCGCGCCGCTGTCCAAGTCTCAACCACAGAAACAGTGTCACAGCAAACTCATAAAAACACCTCAAAAAGCGGGAAACGAGGGGAAGCTGGAAATACCAAGATCGAAGCCCTGTCTGTCGCCGTTCCAACGGCGCAAGAATGGCCTAAAAAGGTGGTCGGGGTAGGCCGGGGGAGCTCGCACACTGAAATGCGACGAAAGGGAACACCGGCGAAGGAGCGTCGCGACGCGCCGAAGAAAATGGAACCTCGAAAAGTGTGCCACATAAAATCCCTGAAATCCTCCCGAAGGTGCAGCACAAGTCGGGGAGCAACTTTGCTGAAGGCGTCAAGGTGAAAAGAAGCTCCGAAACGCAGAAAAGAGGAAGAAGAAGGCGGCTCGGGTCCTTAAATAGGCTGGGAAAACAATTCCGAAAATACCGGGTGTGTCCCCGGTTTCGGGGGCCCGAATCATTCGCGCGCCGAAAACCGGGTCGGATGGACCTCATCCGACCGCGCCCGAAACCGCCCGGAGACGCCACGTCACCCCGAACAGGCGACAGCCGAAGCGGCCATCCACCGAGCGACACGTGGCCAGCGCGGACGCCGACGCGTGGCGCGCACTCGCGCGGGAAACGCGGTCAACGCGCGCCTGCGCCGCCGCCTGCGCCCCTGCCAAGCACGCGCCCCGAGGCCGCACCGGCCTGCTCCGTGGACCGAGCGCGCTACACCGCACCAACCACACGCTGCCACGTGTCACCCTCCGGTCCACCGTACACCCGCTCTTTTCCCGTGGACCGCGCCTGCTGCGCCGGCCAACCGGGAGCCGCCACGTGTCCCGCGCCCGGGTGCACGCTTCCGCTGTGGACCGAGCGGCTCGCCTCAGCCGGCCGCCGCGCTCCGCCGCCCGCCGCCGCCGCCGGCACCTCTCCGGCCGCCGGAATAGTACCACTGCCTCGAAATCCGTGCACGGCATCCGGGCTACGAAAAAAACAAATAAACAGTCCATTTCCATTGTTTTCGCGCGCTGAATCCAAATCCGAAGTCCGTTTTGCCCAATTCCACTTCTAAAATTTCCCAAAGGCCTCCGGTGATGCAAACTTACTCCTAATTTACACCATAAATCCATTTCTTGGGCCCGACACGCGTACAAACACTCCCAAAGGCCACTAATCCATCAGTAAACTCTTAAGTTGGGATTCGGGTCCTCACAATCTCTAATTGCATTTTCATCTTTTACCTAGAGTTTATTAACTCTATGTTTCCATGCCTCATTTAACCTAGAGTTCATTACTCTAGTTGCATTTTCCTTTTAACTTAGAGTTTCGTTAACTCTATATTTTCCCTTTCTCCACCTAACCTAGAGTTCATTGGACTCTATGTTAAATACTTTATTCGCAACTTTAGGTTATTTCCTAAGACGATGCCACACGTTCATCTAGGGTTAACTCCTAGGTTTCATGTCACGCGTGAGATCCTTATTCTAGGTTTTCTCGTAGTTTCACATCCATTCAAATCGACCAAGTTTCTCCTAGGTCTTTATACCAATCATGCACTTTCTTCTTGATACATTTATATATTTTCTTCTAGGGTTGTACCCTATCATGATCATATTACATCAATCCTTTGCTATTTATACTCATGCAAGATTAACCTACAATAGGTTTAACATAATTTCTTTTAGGGCTACACCCTAATCATCCTCATTACAATTATCACTACTCCTACATGCTTACTAACATGCTTCTAAATCAAAAGGCAAAGAAAAATATGAGAGATCACCCATTTTCGGAAAATATCTCCACCTTAAGCTCTTCTTGCAAGAACTAGGTTTTGATCTATTTCCTCTTCACGAAAATCTCTAAAAAAAAAAGGGATTAGAACCATAAGAGATCATCTTTATCTCTTTTAGAATCCATAAATGTCACGCCCCGGGTGTAAACCAGAACCCAGGCTCGTCAACAGATCCGCCGTGCACACGAAATTTCCCAAGTACACGAAGCGTCGGTAACCTGCTCAGATATAAGATATACAATAAAAGAGCATAATACAGAGCTGAACTAAAAAGAACTACATAATATCTCAAACTGAAAATAAAATAAAACTGTAATAAATACAATAAACTCCCAGCTCACCGAAATAATTCAACCAGCTGGCTAAAGCCAGACCCAAAATAAAAGGAAAACTACTACAGTCTGAGTAAAATGGGTATAATATCTGTCTAACAGCAGCTCTCAGCCTCACAGGAGATCTATCTACTTAGCGATCCCCTTACCTCGATCAGCTGCCGATGTCCCAGCAGCTCCCGCAGAAAACTCTGCAAAACAAAGGAAAGAAAAGAGAAAAACAACAATGGGGGTGAGAACCACTAGTAAACCAGTAGCCTCCCCCTGTGGGTAAAGCCTCAAACTCCGACGTACCCACTAAGTTACCAGAGGCAAAAAGGAAAAAGGAAAGTGGTAAGCAATAAGACTGTTGAAATAGGAAACTACCACTACTATGCCTCTAAATGCAGTGCCAAAAGGAATGACTGTATGTATGCATCAGAAACAGTATCTGTCCAAATAAACCCAATCTAGTCACCAGTAAAAACTTGTACTGCCTGCCCTGCTGTCGTACTCAAGAACTCAGTAGGGGACCAGCACACATGGCTCGTAATCCCAGTAAGTAACAGACCAGCACACATGGCTCGGTCATAAGCCTACATCCGGAGTGGCACTCGAGGGGAGCGACCTAAAATAACCAATGTCTCACAAATATCACAATATAGCAGGACTGGATCATGCTTATGCTCAAGTGGAAAAAAATCCATCCACTAAAGAGAACCCTGATCCCCCAATCTGATTCAAAGATCGACAAGACTCAACCCCCAATATGATGCAAAGATAAACATCCGGTCAACCGCCTAATGTCCGCGGTTACCGCAATACCCCACAAGTCCACTATCTGATAAAATAACCAACATCTGGTCAACCGCCTAATATCCGTGGTTACCACAATGCCCCACAATCCATAATCAAGTACAACTTGTCCCAGACTCCAAAGTCCCGACTACACTATCCCAAGCCCCTACTCGAACCCGAGCAACATGAATCAAAAGTCTAAATGAGAAGGAGAAAGGAAACAATCATGGTTTCTCCTAAGTCAAGTCCCAACATGATAGTGTAGCAATAAATAGTGGCCTATCTAGATGTCCATACAAGCATGCAAATGTCCTCATGAAAGATAAAAGAGTGTATCAAATAGTAGCTCCACATAAATATAACCATCATGTCAATATCACTAACCAACTACATATGTCTATAATCCATGATCCATAAATAAATCACCAAAGTAGCACTTGCACATAGATATGTCATCTTGTCCCAACGAATAATCCATTTAATCAACTTTCATAAAAGTCTATGTGCTAATATGGCATGTTAATTATCACCATTAAAATATCCCCACAATATAGGCCAATGATTAATCAGGATCATTTATTTAAGCATGATTTCTAATGGGGTGCCAAATAAATTAGGGGTCTCTCTAATAGTCCTAGTGAGTAAATCGCAGTAAGAGGTAAGCAACAACAACCCACCTGGCACGCAAATCCACACCCAAAAAGGCTCCTCGCTGTCCACAATCCTCTAACTGCGCAACCCGCCGAAAACAGTGTACTACAGCACAAAACATCGCACCCGGTGTAAACACAAAATCCAAAATATAGTATTTGCTGTTTTTCCCAACAGCACGAAAAAAGAGGGAATTTCACCTCTGTACAGTGCTTCGAAAAATCAAAAAAATTACGGTTGCGTTTCTCGCGACGAGTAGATTGAAAACGAGTACTTATACGCCTTGATCCTATGCTCGTAGGCCAAGATATAAATCAAACAAACTGGTGCTGTCCAGAATTCATCACAGAAAAAGGGGGGTCAAAGGTGCCTCGGGAACCATGCCAAAAGTTCGATACGGAGCAAAGTAGTCAACACAAAAATCGAAGCCTTACCTCTTAGGAACACTCTGTCGTGCTAATCGCCCAAAAATTCCTCCTGGTTTGCGCACGGGAATTTTTTTACTGGACTGCGACGAAAACAGGCCGAAAATGGAAATCGTCGAAGCACGCCGCGTCGCAGAGAACTCGCTGTCAGCAACTCCAAAAATTCTGAAACTTCCTGGAGAGATGTAAGACAGAGAGGGAAACAAGTTCACTTCAGGCCACTCCCTCAGTTTCTCTCTCTAAAACTCTGGAAAAACCAGAAAAAGGGGAGGGAAAACATTGAGCTCAGTTCAAAATCTCAGGCTGTGCACAAGTTCTTCAAAGATGGCTAATAAACTCCCAGAAATATTCAAATCTAGGTAAAGTGGTACATACCAAAGTTGTATCTCTTTGAGTCCTGAAGATTTTCCAAAAAAATCATCTCAAAATTCCATTCCTACTGTCCAAGGGAGGGAAAACACTGAGCACTGTCCGAAATCCCAAGCTGTGCACAAGGGTCCCAAAGATGGCTTAAAAACTCTAATAAAACTCATGATTTAGCCAAAGTGTTGAATACCAAAGTTGTAGATATACCTATTTTAAAGATGCAAAACCAAAAATTAGGCCAATACTCCAAGGGATGAGCTCTGTGGAGCTCCTGCACTGAAATGCGACGAAAATGGTTGAAATCAGCTTCAAAGGGTTCATCCACCACTTGCACAGCTACGGGCACTCACAGCACACCCCAAATCCGAAAACTGGTGAAGGAAAAGAAGAAGAAGGAGATGGGGATGCTCTGGAAAAATCAGGGGATTTGGCCAGATTTCAAAAGTCCAAAAATGGGAGAGAAATGGCTATTTATAGGCCAAAACTGTTGGGTTATAAGTAATTGGATCTAAATAGGGGAAAAAACACCTAGAGGGGGGTGAATAGGTGTAAACAATAAACACTCAAAAAATCATTGCGCAATAAAACCCAATGCGGAAAAATAAATGAACACGCAAGATTTTTACGTGGAAAAACTCCAAACCGGAGTAAAAAACCACGGGACCGATAACACGGCGAAATCCACTAGAATTGAAACACGTACAAGGTGATATAACGTACTCACAGACGACTCAACCTTTTACCATACGCTCCTAGTAGATCTTCTCCGCTCGCTCCACGACGCTTCTCGAATCCACGATCCGCGCCCAACGCTGAATCCACAGCGTCCAACGTCGAGTCCACGACGTCCGACCGAATCCACGGTCTTCACCCAATAGCACGCTTCGAATCCACGAACGTACCTCGCTCCGAATCCACGAGAGCGGTTGCACCTTGAATCCACAAGGCCACGCGAGTCCACGCGCCGATTTAGGGTAAATCGTTGTTTGTTTTGGGTGGTGATGATCCGCCGAATACTTAGATTAGAAATAGATCGGAAATACCATCTAAGTATTCATTGATTTGATTCTACTCAAAATGTGAGTATGGAAAACCTAGAATCAAATCAATCAATATAGATGAAGAAACATAGAATAAATCTATTGATTTCCTTTCTTCTCTATATGTGGATTTTTTCTTTTCGGCTATCTTTTTCTATTTTTGCCGATTATGTGGATGCCCTAGAAAATGAATATAGGGTCTATTTATAGGTTAGAAACCATTGGAAGAAGATAAGGATCAAAAACTGCCTTTTCTGGAGATTTTACCGACGGCGATCCGGATTGGAATTGACGATCCGGATCGCAGAAGCAAGAAAGACGATTTCCAGAAAAATGCCTGTTCGGGATCCGGATCGTAGTCCCGATCCGGATCGTTCATACAGTTTCACCAAACATCACGTTCGGGATCCGGATTGCAATTCCTGATCCGGATCGTGCAAGCAAAAGGTAAAACCAGTGTTCGGGATCCGGATCATGAAATGCTGCGATCCGGATTGAAACAGTGTATGAACGAACACCCTTCGGGATCCGGATTGCCGAGCCCGATCCGGATCCTGAACATGTCCCATGTCCAGTTTTTGATGTTTATGCAATAAAACATTCTTCCAGGTGTTTCTACACTACAAGAAGTATTCGGATCACCAAAAATCTTTAGTTAAACATACCTGATCCTTTTGAATTCTTCTTTCTTGAGATTGAGGTATATGATCCAAAGTTTTTCCATCTTCAATCTTCAAGACTCAATACTTTCACGAAATACGCCAACTCAAATTCCGTAACAATCTCCCCCTTTGGCGGTTTCGTGACAAAACACAAATCCACAAAAGAAAATTCAAAAAGATATTTTTGTTGCTATCACCATACAACAAAAATTTACAATGGAGATCCAAAAATTAAATACATGAGATAAACTCCTAAAACAGACTCTAGACTTAGACATCTGTAATCTCTGCACAAAGAAATCATTCTTGACAAAAGAAATCGTTAGATACCTCAAGAATTGAAACATACAAAACCAAATACAGAGATAGAGTTTATTCTCATCATGACATTTGAAGAATTCAGATATGTAAGAGAATCATAATTAAAAACCAACATATCTTCTAAGCATTTAAAAACCAAATGTCACAAAATGTTAGTCCAACATCAACTTGTTAGTCATATTACATGCCCAAATAGTTAGTCGAATAGTTAGTATAAAGGCATGCACAAATCACAAGAGAAAAACCAAAGTTGAGTTGAAGTCATACTTACCTTGATATTCACAAAGTTCACATCATTCATTGTTCAAAGTTCTCTCTAACTCTCTCCCCCTTTTTGTCACAAAACAAAGCCAATAATTACAAAACCAAAGGAGAGTTAAAAAGATACACAAACATGAAAAGTGAAAAACCTGCAAAGAGCAAGAGAAGGTTAGAACAAAGATTTATTCCTGAGAGTCGGAGTCATCAGAGGTGGTGCATCCCATTTTTGCAAACATTTTCTTCATCAGTTTTTTCATTGAAGAGACGGACTTGGTCAAAGTGATTTGAGAAGCAGTGATGATTTCCAGCTCATTTTTCACTACTTGAATTTCTCCTCTCATTTCAGTGAACTCAGCAGACATGCGTTCTTGTTCATTGGAAAGTCGCTGTTGTTCTTTAAAGATAGAATTAACTGAAGCATCATCTTCAGAGGTTGATGGAGGTGCTTGTTGTGCTGGTGGAACAGGAGCTGTAGAAGTAGTTGCTGGTTGTCGAGCTCGTCTGATTGGAGGAGATGGAGGATCATCTTGTTTTGTCGATAGAGACTTTACAATCGTTGTTTCATTGATCGTCCCCAAACTGTACATGTAAGAGCTCGCGCTTGTATCCACTTTAAACTTCTTAAGGATGCGCATGATTATCATTGGGTATGGTAGTCTCTCTGTGGGGTGAGAGTGTTCAACATACCGCGTCATCCTAGCCCAAATGAGATAAGGAATGTTCAAGTTTGCTCCCATTGCTGCGGTTGGATTCCCAAGAAGATAAAGAAATAACATTCTATCCCATCGAAGAACCTTTGTATTCATATTGGGAAGAATGTTGTAGCAGACAATGAAGTTGATATACTTATACTCTTTTCGAAGCTCTTTAGAAAATACCGAATTTCCGGTAGACAAAGTATCCGGAAGGCAAATTCCATTGACTACAACTCTCCAAGAGTTTTCTGTGAAGACTTGAGTCTTCAGATAATGAAGTCCATCAGATCTGGCTTTCATACTGAGCACCTCTCCAATCAGTTGGGGAGTGACTTTGATTTTGATACCTTTAACCAAAGTATGAAATTCTCGACGTCCGTCAACATGATCAGTTAGACTTGCAGCATTTTGATAAAACATTCGAACTGAGTGTGGACAATACCCAGTTGATTCAGGAAAGTTGCAAATTGGACCGAGACCAACTTGATCAAATAAAGTCCCAAAGGCTGCAGATCGTTCCATCATTGGTTTGACATTGACATGTCTCTCACCAATGCATTCTCTTTTCTCAAAATCTTTGATTCTCGTGGAGCTAATGAAATCCTGAGGGGGAGGCTGGCTAGCAATTGGTTCATCAATAGAAATGCCCCGAGCACTACCTCTTTTTCTTGCACCGGTTTTCGTTCTTGTTGTAATTTGACTTGGTTCCATTGGGGCTTTTCCTTTTTCAGCTGCAGTATGCTTTGAAGCTTCAGCAGATGCTTTCCCTTTTGAGATAATGGGGACATCTTCCTCGATCTCGAGATTATCCCAGTCAATTGAATCCGTTTCCGATTCTGTATCGGAATCATTCTGAGCTCTTTTAGTCCTCTTAGCCTTCTTAGGCTTTGCAGCATCCTTGACATGGACCATGGCAGCAAGTAGGAAAATGATCCAGGTGATCACCATTTTGAATGCTAGTGAAAAATGTATCCTGTGAAGACCAACTCAAGAACACATGAAAAATTGTCAATTTTGAAAAATTTGAAAAATTGTACCCAAACAATCATAATCATGTAGAGAAGCTAAGAATCAAATTAGTTTTGCAAAAAGAATTTTAAAAATAGATCAATCGCATGATTTACAAAAATTCCTCTTTTATGCCCTAAAACCGAATTTTTAGAAATCGAAGCCTAAAAACTCGTTAATCAGGTAAAAACCCAGCATAAAAGCAAAACTAATCGACCCAGAGTTCTTATTTCAAAAGAAATTTGATCAAAAACCATTCACAAACGAAAAAGATCCATGATTTCTACTCACGTTTGATAAAAACCTGAGAAAAACCGAGATTTGATCAACAAAACTTACTTGGAATTGAAGAACTTTGAGTTTGGAAGCTCCAAGATGCAAGAAATCTAGAGAGAGAAACTCTAGAGGCTTGAGAACAAAAGATTAGGGTAAAAGAAATTGAAATCTCTTTGTTCTATTATAAACCCTAGCCGTGATCCGGATCGGCTCGAGAATGTGATCCGGATCGGCTACCCGCAGGAGGAATCCTGCGTTCGGGATCCGGATCACTTATCCCGATCCGGATCGGCTTCAACTTTTTCTCCAGAAAAATTTAGAAAAATTCCATAAAATCCAGAAAAAGTATGTAAGCACTTTAGCATATCAACTTTAAACAAAAATCATCGTTTCATACAACAAGAAATAGATTATGCAAATCTACCAAAAATACTCAAAAATGAAACGAAAATTTACGAAAATTAAAACACTTAAAGTTGAACAACTTCAATCACATCTATCCTGATCTTATGTGTAATGCCTTTATCAAATCATCAATTTTGGTAAAGAAAATGAAATACCAAGATCAATAGATGTTTGAAATCCCAGATAAGTTAGATAATATATCTAGACAATCTGTTGAAGGAGTGGCTCTTTGAGCATCTTTTATCAAAAATCCCACCTTATACCAACCATGAAATACGACTGAGTCAAGTATTTCAATATGCATTTCATCAACATTTTTAAAACAAAAATTTGCTTTGCATTCATGGAGTATCTTTTTCTTTCTTTCATTTTCTCCATGTGGTGGTAGTTTTCACACTCCTCATTGGGATGTAACTCTTTCCACATCTTTTGAGCATTTTACATTTCTTTGACTCCCCCTCAATTGGCTATCAATTATTTAATATATAAGGTATTCAACCAAAAATTGATCTCGCATTCATACTCGACTAAGCAATCAAATATGATAATGACTATACCAAGAGATCATTGAGAGAGAAATTGACTTTGATCACTTAAAAGATGGTTTAATTAACGTAAATGATCATTGCAACATTGAAATATTATGATATCAAAAGCATAATAAATTTCTAAATGCATAAAAGGATGCAATTAAAGTCAATTATGATTTATGCTCAATTAATGTCCTATGTATAAAAACATAGATAAAGAACAAAACACAAACAAAAACAAAACCTAACCTAAGCAAAGGTTTCAAAAGAGATTATTTCAAGGAAAGCATGCCAATTGCTTTACGCAAGTGAATAAAACGTTTTTGATCCAAAGGTTTTGTTAAGATATCAGCTAATTGATCCTCAGTTGAATTTTAGATTTGAAGTTAAATACTCGATATGCTCTACTGTTTATAGAATAACCCATGAAAATTCCTTCGTCACTTCGAGAGTCGAATTTTTCAAAATTTTCGCGATCACGTAAAATGTAACAACGACTCCCAAAGATTTAAAAATATTTGATATTCGGTTTTCTACAAAACCATAGTTCATATGGTGTATTTAAAGTTTCCGGGCGCAAATACACACGATTAATTACATAGACGGCGGTGTTCACTGCTTCAGCCCAAAAATGTAACGGGAGTTTCCGGCTGTGAAGCATAACACGCGCCATCTCTTGTACTACCCTGTTTTTGCGCTCGACTACACCATTCTGTTGAGGTGTATAGGGTGCAGAGAATTCATGTTTTATGCCGTTGGAAGTGCAAAAATCAATGAATTTAGAATTTATGAATTCTCCACCTCTATCACTTCGAACACGAACGATCTTTTCATTTCTCTCAATCATAACACGATGACAAATCTCATGAAAAGAATCGAAAGTATCCGCTTTCTCTTTTAAAAATGTTACCCATGAATATCTAGAGAAATCATCAACCAAAAGAAAAATATACCATTTACCTCCCAAATGGTTGACGAGTTGGCCCCATTAAGTCCATGTGCAGTAATTCTAATGGCCGTTTTGTACCCACGTGGTTCAAGTTCTTGTGTGCGGTCCTTGACTGTTTTCCCTTTTGACAACCGCCACACACAATGTTTTCTTTAAAAGAAATTTAGGAACCCCCTTGACCACGTCTTTATTAGAAATTCTAGCTAGTTCCTTAAAATTTATGTGACCTAGCCTTTCATGCCAAAGAGTTTCATTATCTAAAGAAACTAGGTTACAATTTTCAGAAATTTTGTTAGGAACAACATAGCAATTATTTTCAGATCTAACCCCTTTCAAAAAGAATACATGGTCCTTATCAGTTACAATACATTCTGCAGAAGAAAATTTAACTGAAAACCATTATCACAAAGTTGACTAATGCTAATGAGGTTAGTCTTAAGGCCTTCAACAAATAAAACATTGTTCAAAATCGGGCCATCTGGAATAGCTATTGTCCCTTTTCCAACAATTTTGGAAGACCGACCATCTCCGAAAACTACAAGTCCTCCGGAGGTTTTCTCTAAAGTTTGAAAACAGTTTTTGTCACCGGTCATGTGACGGGAACATCCACTATCCAGATACCAAGACGAATTATCATATGCATGCAAAGAAGTATGAACAACAAGACAAGGGAAGATTTCACCTTTGCGCACCCAAACCTTTTTGGACTGCGTCGGCAATGATCGTGAAGTTATTCTCCTTGGTGAAAGCGTCTTGTTTGATTGATTGCTTTTCTTTGACATCGTCTTGTGAGGTGAACTACCAAGGCTCTTTTCCTTTGAAAAAATTCTTTTGATTTCCGGGGAATGACCTTGTTGGTAGTTGTTGCAAGAGGTGCTTGATTTGATCGTTTGGCTCCAATCTTGCAATTTCTTCTTATGTGCCCTGCAAAACCACAACGAAAACATACCTTTGTACTTGATGATCCCGAAGTAGGTGAGGTAGGCTTGTTGTCGTTGATGCGTGAATTCCGTGTCGGAGGAGGAGATACCGACTGGGGCACAAAAACTGTCTCACTCGAACTTGGACTGTCTCCAGTTTGAGTGTATCCGAGGCCCAAACGGTTTGTTTGACCAAGACCAAGAACTTATCCAACTTACTCCTTCCAGAAGAAAATCGCTTCAAATCATCCTTGAGTTGGAAAATGGTCTTCGTCATTTCCATTTTTTCTTGTCGAGCCTCGGAGTAGAGCTTCAAGAAGTAATTGGCTTTATCCACCAGTTTGATGTGTTCCTTCTCGAAATGCTCATTTTTCTCTTGAAGGGAAACATTTACTTTGATCAGGTTATCCCTTTCCACTTCAAGAGCGTTTGAGAGAGAAGTTGCCCTTTTTGTTTCTTCTTCGAGATCCTGCAATCTTCTTCTCAAACTCTTGTTTTGCTTTGCTAGTTTCTTTGAATCCCTCAAAAGTTTATGGTAGGCAAAAGCAAAATCTTCACCTTCGGAATTACTTGATTCGTCGTCCGTTGCATTCTTTTCAACTTGGGAGGAGTTGGACAATGAATCAGATGTACTTGCCATAAAGCACATGAAGGTGAAGTTGTGGACGCGTGAAATGCTGTTGCGTTGTCTTCTTCATCACTTGAAGATGACTCATTTGACGTTGAGTTGTCATCCCAAGTGACGGCTTGCATCGCCTTCTTCTTTGCCGGATTCTTGTTGGGACACTCCGTTGAGATGTGGCCGTAGCCTCGACATTTGAAGCACTGGACTTGTCCCTCCGAACTTTTCTTATCCTTTGAGAAGTTCTCTTGCTTTCTTGACTTGTAGCTTGAAGAACCCTTGCCTTTCTTCGACTTTCCGAAGGATGGAGTTTTGCTTGAATTACCCCTTCGAAAGTTTCGGCGAAACTTCCTTGTCAAGAGAGCAAGTTGCTTCTCAAAGTCCTCCATAGATAGGTTCTCGTCATCGTCTGAGGAGGATGAATCCGCGTCTTCTTCTTTTGTTGATTTCAATGCAAAACCTGAAGACTTAGAAGAGGATGCCTTTCCAGAAGAATAGTTAGTAGGAAAAGTCATTTCATAAGTTTGAAGTGCACCAACTAATTCTTCTACACGCATTTCGTCCGGGTGTTTAACTGTTTCAATGGCTGCAACCTTTGGGCGAAATCGTTCAGGAAGAGTTCTTAAAATCTTTCTTACAACTTTAGATTCTGGAATCTTCTCTCCCAAGTTAGCACATGTATTCACGATGTCTTGCAATCGTGTGTAATAGTCTGTGAAAGATTCATTTTCTGCCATAGAAATAGAGTCAAACTTGCTCGTAAGCATTTGCAGTTTCTGAATCTTCACAAGGTTAGTTCCCTCATGCGTAACTTGAAGAACATCCCAGATTTCTTTCGCAGTCTCACATGCCGAGACGCGAGAGAACTCAGTTTGTGACAAAGCATTAAATAAGCATTAATTCCTTTGCCATTGTAAGAAGATGAATCAATCTCTTCCTTGGTCCATTTCGACCTAGGTTTGAAGGTGCGAACATCATCAATAATTTCAGTTGGATTAGACCATCCTAATTCAATTGATTGCCACACCCGTTCGTCGATGGAAATTAAAAATGCTTTCATCCGTACTTTCCAGTACGCATAATTTGTTCCATCGAAGAAGGGGGTCGATTGATGTTTCCACCTTCAACCATTGTTTACAACCCTATTCCCGCTCTGATACCACTTGTTGGGTTATGTTAATATGGATCTAAATAGGGGAAAAAACACCTAGAGGGGGGTGAATAGGTGTAAACAATAAACACTCAAAAATCTTTGCGCAATAAAACCCAATGCGGAAAATAAATAACACGCAAGATTTTACGTGGAAAAACTCCAAACCGGAGTAAAAAACCACGGGACCGATAACACGGCGAAATCCACTAGATTAAACACGTACAAGGTGATATAACGTACTCACAGACGACTCAACCTTTTTCCATACGCTCCTAGTAGATCTTCTCCGCTCGCTCCACAACGCTTCTCGAATCCACGATTTGCGTCCAACGCCGAATCCACGGCGTCCAACGTCGAGTCCACGACGTCCGACCGAATCCACGGTCTTCACCAAGTAGCACGCTTCGAATCCACGAACGTACCTCGCTCCGAATCCACGAGAGCGGTAGCACCTTGAATCCACAAGGCCACGCGAGTCCACGCGCCGATTTTTGGGTAAATCGTTGTTTTTTGGTGGTGATGATCCGCCGAATACTTAGATCAAAGATAGATCGGAAATACCATCTAAGTATTCATTAATTTGATTCTACTCAAAATCTGAGTTTGAAAACCTAGAATCAAATTAATCAATATAGATGAAGAAACATAGAATAAATCTATTATTTCCTTTCTTCTCTATATGTGGATTTTAAGTTTTTTCCGTATTTTTCTCGTTATTTACGGAATAACTTATTTCGGATTGTGGATTACCCTAAAAATGATATAGGGTCTATTTATAGGTTAGAAACCATTGGAAGAAGATAAGGATCAAAAACTGACTGTTTCAGAATTTTCCCGACGGCGATCCGGACTGGATTTGGCTTGATCCGGACTGTCGTTGTTTTTCAGAGAATTCCAGAAAAACCAGTGTTCGGGATCCGGACTGAAATTCCCACGATCCGGATCGTTCATGCATTTCACAAAATCCATGTTCGGGATCCGGACTGAACCAAGGCTGATCCGGATTGGATTTGCGCATGAACCTACCTATGTTCGGGATCCGGATTGTAGTCCCTGATCCGGATCCTGAACATGTCCCATGTCCAGTTTTTGATTTTTATGCAATTAAAAACCTCTTCCAAGTGTTTCTACACTATAAGAAGTATTCGGATCACCAAAATTATTTAGTTAAACGTACCTGATCCTTTTGAATTCTTCTTTCTTGAGATTGAGGTATATGATCCAAACTTCTTCATCTTCAATCTTCAAGACTTAACACTTTCACGAAATACGCCAACTCAAATTCCGTAACAGAAACCACTTCTAAAATTCGGCAAAAGCAGCCGAGTGACAGGCTTGATCTAGGAACCTTACTGAGTCCGTCAAACACATCCACTTGATGCGTTATGGGCCCGACACACCAATAACAGGTGTTTCACAACGTGGATTCACGGGAAAAGCTGCAAGGGGATTCAGGACTCTACACGCCCTCAGCCTTCCTGGCCAGTCGGGTCCTCTGTCTACTTTCGGCCTCATCCGGCATAGCCGAAAGGTTTTCCTGGTCAGCCCTTTATGGTCAATCCCGAACCCTCAGGCCCAGGTGGGGCTTGAGTCAGTGGTTCTGTCGATTCGACCTTGGTGGGCCTATGCTCTCGGTTACTTCAACCGAGAGTTTGTTGAACTTCGGCCCTTTCCAATCAGCCTGATACGGATACCCCATATCCGCGTCTCTGTGTGGGGAACGTAGGGATCAGAGAACTGGCCGTGTTATCAGCCTGGTCCTTGTGCCGAAGGCATTCCGGACCACTTCCTCAATATGGGCGTGGATGCCAGCGAGCCCCACTCGAGGTGCTAGGGTCGCCGGTTGCACCAGAGGAAGTGGCGGCGTGTCTTGGCCGGCCTGACTCTGAGGC
>CM054943.1:14992970-15082698 GCA_029168755.2 Tillandsia fasciculata | reverse complement strand
TGCAAAGCAATTTTTGTTTTAAAAAGTGTTGATGAAATGCATATTGAAATACTTGACTCAGTCGTATTTCATGGTTGGTATAAGGTGGGATTTTTGATAAAAGATGCTCAAAGAGCCACTCCTTCAACAGATTGTCTAGATATATTATCTAACTTATCTGGGATTTCAAACATCTATTGATCTTTGTATTTCATTTTCTTTACCAAAATTGATGATTTGATAAAGGCATTACACTTAAGATCAGGATAGATGTGATTGAAGTTGTTCAACTTTAAGTGTTTTAATTTTCGTAAATTTTCGTTTCATTTTTGAGTATTTTTGATAGATTCTGCATAATCTATTTCTTGTTGTATGAAACGATGATTTTTGTTTAAAGTTGATATGCTAAAGTGCTTACATACTTTTTCTGGATTTTATGGAATTTTACTAAAAATTTTTTGGAGAAAAAGTTGAAGCCGATCCGGATCGGGATAAGTGATACGGATCCCGAACGCAGGATTCCTCATGCGGGTAGCCGATCCGGATCACATTCACGATCCGATCCGGATCACGGCTAGGGTTTATAACAGAACAAAGAGATTTCAATTTCTTTTACCCTAATCTTTTGTTCCCAAGCCTCCAGAGTTTCTCTCTCTAGATTTCTTGCATCTTGGAGCTTCCAAACTCAAAGTTCTTCAATTCCAAGTAAGTTTTGTTGATCAAATCTCGGTGTTTCTTAGTTTTTATTGTAGAGTTATTTAGGATCCACCAGGATCTAAATAGGTACTATCAAACACCTAGAGGGGGGTGAATAGGTGTAATATTATAAAAACCAATCTCAGTGCAAAAATAAAAACAATGCGGAAAATAAAAATCAACACACCGAGATTTACGTGGAAACTCCAATCCAGGAGAAAAACCACGGGACCAACACGCAATAACAATCCACTAAGAATAGAAGAATAACAAGGTGATTACCGACTCCACGGACTCAAACCCCTCCTTCAGCTTCTTCGGACCTTGCGCTGACCGGTTGGATATCCACGCAATAACAATCCACTAAGAAAAGAAGAATAACAAGGTGATTACCGTCTCCACGGATTCAACCCCTCCTTCAATTTCTTCGGACCTTGCGCTCCACCGTTTGCACGTCCACTGCACACGTTCGAATCCACGAACGCCACTCGAATCCACGAGCACACGTTTCGAATCCACGAAACGCCTTTAGCACACCGAATCCACGATGCCACGTCGAATCCACGACGCAAACTCAGCCGGTAAGAATATTGGCTTCGATGGTGATCCTTTGCTTAGATTATCAATGAAGAACCATAGAAGAAATCTCTAAGCAAAGATTAGATCAATTCGACAAAAGATAGATCTTGAAAGAACCGTCGAATTGACCTAAAAGAGGCTATAAAGAAGAACGATAAAAACCTAGCCTCTAGGGTTGCTCTCAAGTGTTTTATAAATTGATCGGTATTGCTCCCCACGTTTTGAGAAACCCTAAATGTCTATTTATAGTTTAGAAACCTTTGGAAAGAGATAAGAATCAAAAACATACCTTATCTGGAAATTTTCAGGACGGCGATCCGGATCGGGATTACTGCGATCCGGATCGTCGTAACGAGATTGACGATTCCAGAAATCCAAGGGTTCGGGATCCGGATCGCAAGGCCCGATCCGGATCGTTCATGAATTTCAGCAACATCCAATGTTCGGGATCCGGATCAGAATAGGCTTGGATCCGGATTGGATTTGCACATGAACTAATACCCTTCGGGATCCGGATTGGATCATCTGATCCGGATCCTGAACATGTCCCATGTCCAGTTTTTGATTTTTATGCAATTAAAAATTCATCCAAGTGTTTCTACACTATAAGAAAGTATTCGGATCACCAAAATTATTTAGTTAAACATACCTGATCCTTTTGAATACTTTCTTCTTGAGATTGATGTAACTGATCCACAATTCTTCATCTTCAATCTTCAAGACTCAAGACACTGAGTGTCAACTTGAGCTCTTGTTGAATCTTCTCTAAGTCTTTGATTGCTGATTGACAATTTGATCCTTTAAGACTCCGACTCAACTCACTGACTTGACTCACGAAATATGCCAACACCAAAATGCCGTAACAATCTCCCCCTTTGGCAATTTCGTGACAAAACCCAAAAATACATAAAACGCTCAAGTCACTCATCTTAAACCAAAAAATCGAAATTCAATGTCATCACCAAAACATTGATTTTCTTTGCGTGAAAGATCCAATAAATACAAAATTACATTTGAACCAAACAGTCCTAGAACATACTCTATGACTTAGGACTTGGAGTCTTAAAGTGATGTAATTCCTGCAAAACAAAACTCCAAACAAAATCAAACGTTAGTCGTTAGAAATTAAAATCCTACATTTGATTCGTCCTTTTGGTTCTTTTGTTTTTCGGCTCTTTCAATTTTTTCTTTGTCTCCCCTATCTTGAGCATCTTGAGCATCTAACATGTTCTCCATGTTCTCCATGTTCTTGAGCATCTATGTTCTCCCCCTTTGTGATACGATCATCATTTTCCGTTCTCATTTCTCTCTCCCCCTTTTTGTCACAAATTGTCAAACAGTGAACATACTAGACAAAAGGAAATCACTAACAACATTAGTTCATAGAGAAAGAGAGATAAAAGCTCAGTTCCGGTATATAACAAAAATGCAGATTGCGTACCGGTACCAGAACAAAAATCAAATAATTTCTTGAAACAAATCCAGATTTTGAAATCTTTCAAATACCGATTTGTATTCCATCAAGAAAACAAAATAAGTGCTTTAACCAATGAATTAATAGATGTCATTCAATCCAATTTTCTTTCATTAGAATAATTTAGAAAAATAAAAACCAGAAAGAGTATGTAAGCACTTTAGCGTATCAACTTTAAACAAAAGTCATCGTTTCATGCAACAAGAAATAGATTATACCAAATCTATCAAAAATACTCAAAAATGAAACGAAAATTTATGAAAATTAAAACTCTTAAAGTTGAACACTTTCAATTACATCTAACCTGATCTTATGCGTAATGCCTTTATCAAATCATCAATTTTGGTAAAGAAAATGAAATACCAAGATCAATAGATGTTTGAAATCCCAGATAAGTTAGATAATATATCTAGACAATCTGTTGAAGGAGTGGCTCTTTGAGCATCTTTTATCAAAAATCCCACCTTATACCAACCATGAAATATGACTGAGTCAAGTATTTCATTATGCATTTCATCAACATTTTTGAAACAAAAATTTGCTTTGCATTCATGGAGTATCTTTTTCTTTTCTTTTCCTCCATGTGGTGGTAGTTTTCACACTCCTCATTGGGATGTAACTCTTTCCACATCTTTTGAGCATTTTACATTTCTTTGACTCCCCCTCAATTGGCTATCAATTATTTAATATATAAGGTATTCAACCAAAAATTGATCTCGCATTCATACTCGACTAAGCAATCAAATATGATAATGACTATACCAAGAGATCATTGAGAGAGAAATTGACTTTGATCACTTAAAAGATGAATTAATTAACATAAATGATCATTGCAACATTGAAATATTATGATATCAAAAGCATAATAAATTTCTAAATGCGTGAAAGGATGCAATTAAAGTCAATTTAGCCAATGCTCAATTAAACAACTCCTCTAAATGAAGTGTCTTCAAGATTATGAATATGGAGTCAAGTTGATAATCCAAGAAAAATTAATTTGGAGTGAATGAACGTGAAGCCCCTTTTTATTCAATGCACTTGTTCGTTAAAAACCCTTTTGTTCAAAAACAAAGTATAAAAACAAAGAGCATTGAAAAACATGTAATGCAGAGATTAAGAAAAATATGAAGGGAAAACCAATCAAAGCATTACACACAGTCATAAGCTATTTAGAACTTAAGACAAGGAAAGATATCACCTTTCCGAATCCAAAATCGCTGGATTTTGGGTTGTCTTGATTCGTTGTGCCGGGGGTTGTAGCTTTGACTGTTGATCCACCTTAGGTCTTTGCCTCGCAATGATCCACTTGTATGATTGATGTTGTGGCTCGGACCTTTGGTGGGTTGAGTGAACTCCTTTGACTTGATGTGTCTTTTGATTCCGTTGAGTCCGCTCCGTAGATGAAGTTGCCGAAGAATTCTTCTTTCTCTTTTTCGGGCAATTCTTCACCAAATGTCCTTCAAGTCCACATAGGTGACAAGTTCTTCCTTTCAATTTTATTGTGGAACTTGAAGCATGCACAGTTTGGTCCTTTTTAAATCCCAAACCAACCTTGCTTGTTTGACCTAATCCGGACATACAATTAAGTTTCTTGGAACCGGTTGAAAGCCTTTGTATGTCGGATTTAAGTTGATGAACTTGCTTGGTCAAAGCTTGGTTGGTGACATGAATTTCTTCAAACTGCTTTTCAAGAAAACCAATCTTGTCCATATATGATTTAGCGTTTGTCTCCGATTGGTTTATCTTTTCTTGGAGGATTTTATTGTTATCCAATAAAAGCTCTCGTTCCTCCTCGAGATCATGAAGTTTGATCTTTAAAGCTTGATTCTCGTCTTGAACTTCAAGTCGTTGCTTCCTCAACTTCTTGATATGCTTGGCCATCTTCTTTGATTCCGCAAGAAGTTGTTGGTATGCCTCAACGAGTTCTTCTTCGTCCGACTCCCCCTCACTTGATGACTCTCCTCCGGATGTTGATGTTTCATGCAAAATCAAAGGAATAGAGTCAGTGACTAAAGATGATAAACACAAATTAGAAGAGGGAATTTGAGAGGCATGAAAAGCAACAAATTTTTCTTTTTCCTCTTCACTTGAGGTCGATTCATCGAAACTAGAATCGTCCCAAGTTTTTGCTTGCAAAGCCTTCTTTTTGTATGATTTCTTAGAAGGACAATCCGTTGAAATATGGCCGTAGCCTTTGCATCGATAACATCGGATTTCCCCTTCGAAATCATCTTTTTCTTTTTCTTTAGAAGGTTTTGCAACGCCTTTGAGTTTAGAGGATTTAGAACCCGATGATCCTTTAGATGGTTTCGTGGATGAAGATCCATCGGTTCGATTCTTCCAAAATTTCCGACGAAATTTCTTTGTGATCCGCGCCAATTGTTCTTCAAAATCGGCAAAAGAGATTTCATCGTCGGAACTCGATTCGTCATCTTCTTCCTTTGTTGATTTGAATGCAATACCTGTAAGCTTAGAAGAAGACTTGGAAGAATTTTGATTAGTAGGAAAAGTCATCTCATAAGTTTGCAAAGCACCTACTAATTCCTCTACACTCATCTCATCCGGATGACTAACGGTTTCAATGGCGGTAACCTTTGCCCTAAACCGTTCCGGAAGAGTCCGAAGTATCTTTCTTACAATTTTCGACTCCGGGATCTTTTCTCCTAAATTAGCACATGTATTAATTACATCTTGAAGTCTAGTGTAATAATCTGTAAACAATTCATGCTCTTCCATATGAATAGAGTCAAATTGACTTGTAAGCATCTGGAGCTTTTGAATTTTTACAAGATTAGTACCCTCATGTGTAATTTTGAGAATATCCCAAATTTCCTTCGCGGTTTCACACGCGGAAATTCTTGTAAACTCAGTCGAGGAAAGAGAATTATATAAAGCGTTCATACCTTTCCCATTGTAAGAAGATCTTTCGATTTCCTCTTTAGACCATCTAGAGCGAGGTTTTGGGGTAGTAGAATTTCCTACTTCCTCAACCGGATGCACCCAACCGTATTCACGGTTTGCCATACCCGCTCATCAATAGAGATGAGAAAAGCTCTCATCCGCACTTTCCAATATGCATAATTGGTCCCATCAAAAAGAGGAGGTCTAAAAATATTACCACTTTCACCCACATGATAGATAAACCTAAAACCCGCTCTGATACCAATTGTAGAGTTATTTAGGATCCACAAGGATCTAAATAGGTACTATCAAACACCTAGAGGGGGGTGAATAGGTGTAATATTATAAAAACCAATCTCAGTGCAAAAATAAAAACAATGCGGAAAATAAAAATCAACACACCGAGATTTACGTGGAAACTCCAATCCAGGAGAAAAACCACGGGACCAACACGCAATAACAATCCACTAAGAATAGAAGAATAACAAGGTGATTACCGACTCCACGGACTCAACCCCTCCTTCAGCTTCTTCGGACCTTGCGCTGACCGGTTGGATATCCACGCAATAACAATCCCTAAGAAAGAAGAATAACAAGGTGATTACCGTCTCCACGGATTTAACCCCTCCTTCAATTTCTTCGGACCTTGCGCTCCACCGTTTGCACGTCCACTGCACACGTTCGAATCCACGAACGCCACTCGAATCCACGAGCACACGTTTCGAATCCACGAAACGCCTTCAACACACCGAATCCACGATGCCACGTCGAATCCACGACGCAAACTCAGCCGGTAAGAATATTGGCTTCGATGGTGATCCTTTGCTTAGATTATCATTGAAGAACCGTAGAAGAAATCTCTAAGCAAAGATTAGATCAATTCGACAAAAGATAGATCTTGGAAGAACCGTCGAATTGACCTAAAAGAGGCTATAAAGAAGAACGATAAAAACCTAGCCTCTAGGGTTGCTCTCAAGTGTTTTATAAATTGATCGGTTGCTCCCACGTTTTGAGAAACCCTAAATGTCTATTTATAGTTTAGAAACCTTTGGAAAGAGATAAGAATCAAAAACATACCTTATCTGGAAATTTTCAGGACGGCGATCCGGATCGGGATTACTGCGATCCGGATCGTCGTAACGAGATTGACGATTCCAGAAATCCAAGGGTTCGGGATCCGGATCGCAAGGCCCGATCCGGATCGTTCATGAATTTCAGCAACATCCAATGTTCGGGATCCGGATCAGAATAGGCTTGGATCCGGATTGGATTTGCACATGAACTAATACCCTTCGGGATCCGGATTGGATCATCTGATCCGGATCCTGAACATGTCCCATGTCCAGTTTTTGATTTTTATGCAATTAAAAATATCATCCAAGTGTTTCTACACTATAAGAAAGTATTCGGATCACCAAAATTATTTAGTTAAACATACCTGATCCTTTTGAATACTTTCTTCTTGAGATTGATGTAACTGATCCACAATTCTTCATCTTCAATCTTCAAGACTCAAGACACTGAGTGTCAACTTGAGCTCTTGTTGAATCTTCTCTAAGTCTTTGATTGCTGATTGACAATTTGATCCTTTAAGACTCCGACTCAACTCACTGACTTGACTCACGAAATATGCCAACACCAAAAAGCCGTAACATTTATCAAACGTGAGTAGAAATCATGGATCTTTTTCGTTTGTGAATGGTTTTTGATCAAACTTCTTTTGAAATAAGAACTCTGGGTCGATTAGTTTTGCTTTTATGATGGGTTTTTACCTGATTAACGAGTTTTTAGGCTTCGATTTCTAAAAATTCAGTTTTAGGGCATAAAAGAGGAATTTTCGTAAATCATGCGATTGATCTATTTTTAAAATTCTTCTTGCAAAACGAATTTGATTCCTAGCTTCTCTACATGATTATGATTGTTTGGGTACAATTTTTCAAATTTGTCAAAATTAACAATTTTTTCATGTGTCCTTGAGTTGCTCTTCACAGGATAATTTCTCTAAACTCAAGGCACTCGAGTCAATGACACTCTCATGGTTAATCCTGTTACTGGCTACAATGGTGCATACTCGAGCAACCAACAAACTGAAAAGAGCCAAGAAACTCCAACGAAAGGGTGAAGTGGATGTTATAAGTGACACAGAACTTGAAGAAAACCATGATGAAGTACACTGGGATATGTTGACAGATGATGATGATAATGAGGCATTGCCTGCTAAATTTGAACAAAGAGGAAAAGCACCCATGGCCGCACCAACCATCTCTGTGAAAAGAAAACGAATAACTAGACGTTTCGGACTACGACAGGACATTAATGTTGAGACGCCGATAGCTCCTGACTCTCCGCCACGTGTTGAAGATGTTTTTGTTAACCCTGATCGCCTTAGAGCTTTTACACATCGTGAATGCATTGGTGAGAGGCACGTTAACATTGAGGCTCTACGAGGTCACTCCCCTGAATTTGGTGTTCTGATTGAACAAGCAAACCTTATTCAAGTATGTCGTTTCCCAGAAACGCTTGCCTACTGTTTGCATCATGTGAGGACCTTCTATACAAATGCACGGCATCTTCGAGAGTTTGAAAACGGTCCTATGGAGTTCTACACGAATATCCAAGGCACAAGGTTTAAGATTACTCCACAGTTGATTGGCGAGGTTTTGGGAATGGAAGCCAGCAAGACTGGAGTTAATTACTTGAAGGGGGTAAATTTGACGAACACATTATGGCGAAAAGTTATAGAGGGAATTTGTCTAGAAGGAACACAATCAACCGAAAAATCTGTCAGATCGAAAGAACTTCGTCTTGAATACCGTTTCTTGAACTTCATCACATGTTACAATATACTTCCAAATATGCAGACGAAGGTCGTGAGGTGGGATCGATTGCTCCTTTTGTATCTCTTAGGACATCCATCAGAGGCAATGGGATTAAATATCAACATTCCTTACATTATTTGGAATAGAATGGCAAGATATGTTGAGCATCCTCATCCCACTGAAAGAATTTCATTTCCTTTGATCATAATGAGAATCTTAAAGAAGTTTCAGGTTGACTTTACTTCAACAACTTATCATCAATGTCTGAGCATGATAGATGAGTCTACCATTGTCAAATCCCTCCATAAGTTACCACATGTCACTCCAGCTCCTGCATCTGGAACGAAACCCAGTGTCACGCCCCGGGGTCGAAACTGCGACCCGGGCTCGCCAACAGATCCGCCATCTGTACGGAAACTGCTGTACAGACGAAGCGTCTACCCTGCAAAAGATCTAAAGCTACACATGTATCAGAGCTGAAAATAAAACTAGTAGCTAAGAAAAATCACTTAATACCTGAAATAAATAAAGCTTCACTAATACATAGTCCTCAAAACAGGTACCTAGAATGAAATATAAAATACAAACCTTACCCTCTCAGTACAAAAGTGGAATCATAAAAAAAAAAGACATCGGGTACATCTACCTCTGACTCTCAAATGCTGGTAAGGAACTACTGGTCACGTCCACACCTCGATCAGCTGTCTCCGCGTGCGCTAAGCCGGAACAGCAGCCTCAGAAAACCTGTCACCGCAGCGGGTGTGAGATCTACTACAGAAGGCAGATCTCAGTGGGTACCGTCCCAATATCCACGGTATGCCCACTAAGACTACTGGAGGCAAAACAGATAGGTATGCAGATAGATAGATAGATAGATAGATAGATAGATAGATAGATAGATAGATAGATAGATAGATAAAAGAAAAGTAGGAAAGAAACAACATCTAATAAGCGACAACAATATGTAGAAAGAAATCTACTCTGATCCTGCTATGCATACACTAACACTGCTAATAATATGCCTCAAGTACCATGCTCAAAGGAAAACTCATCAATGAACATGCTATGCCATCACTCTCTCAATGTCACCCAATCTCAATGACTGCCTCATAGGGTCCAGTCAAGCCTGCGCCAAACCTACTGCCACCTCATCCCCACTGGGACGGGACTTACGTAGGGCGTCCCACACGGACTATCACAAGCGAACTCTAGTGTATCAACTAGTCGCATCATCGCAGCCTCGTCAGGCTCGGTATCATCACACACACCCGGGTGGTAGCTCGAGGGGAGCGACCCCACCGAACTCAAGTATCTCATCTGTATCACTGTCTCATAAGCGGCACATGCAGGCTATAGTCCACGATCAAACAGATCGGCAACTCGATGCTCAAAAGTGCAACTCTGTCGGAAAAAGACTCCACGACTCAAACAGGAGAACCCAAACACTCTCACAGCTATGTCGGAGAACCCTCTACGACTCAATCTGATAATGCACAACCCATGGCTGAGTCGGGAAATCTCCACGACTCGATCTGCCAGAACCCCTAAAACTCTCAAGGCTAAGTAGGAAAGTCATCTCCACCACTGAATCAAAATATGACCCATAATCTAGAGTAATCTCACTATCCCATAAGGAGCTCAAAAATTAAATGACACTATAACTCATCTCAAAACTCAAAAAGAAACCCCTCGGCCCCCAGGCACGAGGTCTAATGCACCCTGAATCTATGCCATACCTCTGGCGAATTTATAATTTAAAAACCACCTTTAAAAATGTCGATTTTTCTTAAAACGGGTTTTCTAGATTTTTAAAACGATTCAGGTGTAATTATGGTGCCAACAAAACATGCCGTCTAGTGTCATATAGTATCTGGAGTATACTAAAAATAATCTGGGGTTCTACAAAATTTTCTACAAATTTCCAGGCAACTATCAGATCTAAAAATCAGTGAAAATTTGCATAAAAATATGATCAATTTGCATTCAATAGCTTTAAAGGGCATCCCATATATTTTGGAGAAATTCCAACCCACCTGGAGCGCTTTCCGTAGGCAACGCTGAAGTTGGTGAAGTGCTGAAACCTCGAACTGATGAAACTCCGAAAACGCGCCTCGCACGCGCACATTACTGCGAGCTCGGAAAAAAACCCCGGAATCTCTAATAATTCCCTTGAGTCCTCAAAAGACCGTGAAAACTTGGCTCACACCCCGGCTAAAACAGTGCAAAGGGTTAAAGTACATCACATACAAGTTCTCAGCCCAATAAAAGTTCCCCTCAACATCAGCTTACTAATAATTAAATGTTCACAACTACCATTCACTTAAGTCCACATAAAAACTCCAACAATAAAATACATCCAAAGCACACCTTATCTCAACCCAAAAATCCAATTTCTACAAGCTCCAATGCAAACATAAACAACCTTCAGCACACTCAAACTCTCAGCACCAAGCATCTGACCACAACAAGTCCACCACTACTTCGTTAGCTTACAGCTAAAATACAAGCTCTTATAACATTTATTAATCCACTTCAATCCAACAGAAAACATGAATCCACTTCAAGTCAACACCACATAATACAAGAATCCACTTCAAACTCTTACAACAATTACATGAATCCACTTCAAGCTCTTACAACAATTACATGAATCCACTTCAAGTCAACACCACATAATACAAAACTCTCAACTAACTCTCTTACTCCTACTTCCTCATAGGACTCAACAGCATACTCCAAATTTCCTATGTAGTCACAAGGGTCCACAACACACTCACACTTCTCACAACAACCTTATTACACTTACTCCTGAAGCTTCAGCCCACTTGAAAACTTGCTCCCATCTGAGCCACTTAAAAACTTACAACAAAAATTACACAAAGAAAAACCTCCCCCTACACACACAAATCACATCTTCTCTGTACACTCGCACACACCCTCAGCAGAAACACACCACAATTCCTCAGCACAAAACAACACTTCTCAACTGCTTAGGTGAAGAGGCAATCACGCGCCGCGCACTCGCACCGGGCACAGCACGGCACCACGGCGAAAATCGCGCCACTCAGCGCCATCCTGTGAGAGCAAAAAAAAGGAAAAAAAATTGATTAGGTACAGCCACACCGCAAGAAAAAAAATCCTCCAACTGGGCAAACCAGCTCCGCCCGCTCGCGCCGTGCTGCCGCAGCCGCCGCCGGCGCTGCGCTGCTGCAGCAGCGCGCGGCGCGGCATCCGGGATCGCTGCGAGGCGCAAGGGCCCGCCGCACAGCTGCCCGGCCCGCGCGCGCAGTCGCTGCGCGCGGCCACAGCGCGCGCCCGCGCGCCGCGGTGCCTGTGCCGCGCGCGCGGCGCCCCTGCCGCGCGCGCCAACCTGCAGCGCGGCGCCCGTTCGCGCGTTCCACCCAGCCACGGACAACAGTCCAAGCTACTCACTCCAAACCGAAAATAAAAATAAGAATAAATCCAAGAAAAACCCAAGCCTCCAAGAAAACTGCTACAACCTTACCTTGCTTGGCGAGCGACGCGCGCGCGCTCCGCTTGGCACCGCCGCTCGTAGCAGGAAGCTCTCTACAAAAAATCCCCCCTCACAAACCCTCTTCTCTTTCCTTCTTCTTTTTCTTCTTCTCTTTCTTTCTTTTCCTCTGCTTCTAACTACATCCTCTGTTTCAACATAAGAAGAAGTTGATGAAGATGATGACGTGGAGGAAAAATATTAATTAGGGGAGAAAGCATTAAAGGTAGTGGTTGGCTACATTAAATGCTCCTATAAAAAAAAGAAAACCCATGCATACATTCTCTTTCCTCCAGTCATCACAGGCTACAACCACCATTAGCTAATTTAATTAAATTAATTAATTAATTCATTTTAGCCAACTCCAAGTCACTTTTTGCCTTCGGGTTCTCCGCACCGGTCCGAAACCTCCCGAACTCCGCTGTAATTTAAAAATACACATGCTCACGGCTTTTTCTCCTCAAAAAAGCTCAATCGTTGAGTCGGGGTGCTCAATCCAAAAACCGGCTCCAAAACTGCCAGTTCCAACTCACTTTTCGCCCTCGGATCTTCCGCGTCAGTCCGGAACCTCCCGAACTCCGCTGTAATTTCAAAGTATACCTGTTCCAAGTGTTCCCAAATTTTTCTACACTCCACGGTGAAGTCGAGGGCTCCCGAAGCCAGTCCTCTATCGGCGCACAATGCCCGAAAAACCCCGAATCAAGCTGGGGCTTCCGTGTAGATCCGAACCAACCCGAACTCAACTGTAATCCAGTACGGAACACGCTCGAGGCGATTCCTCCATACCACGCCATCTCGCGAGGTCAGTGCGCTAACCGAAATTTTCGGTACTCTACACTCTCCTTCTTAAAAAGGTTTCGTCCTCGAAATCGGAATAAATCCATAACTCCGGAGGGTGTCTCGAACAAATGGGGATAGGAGATCCCCCAACTCATCAGCAGCTCTCAAGTGGTCATTCGCACTCACCAAGATGGCTTCACTGGACCTTCCTTCAAGGTATGATCTGACAGCACATTTCCTTCGCTTCACAAGTAAGAATTTGAATCAGCTGCCCCTGGTACCCAATCTTGGTCCAATTTCCAAGGAAGTGACATCCAAAATATGCGGGTGGTTAAATACACTTCTCCCAGCCAGAAAAACACTCGCGGATTAAACTCCCCGCGTAAAATTTTGACTAATCGAATTCATGCAGATAGTGGCTTCCTTAATTATGGTTCCCAAGTCCAAACACTAAGCCTCCACTAGGCATAACACCTTCGTTGCCCCTTAGCAACCAAAACACTCAAGTTCCGCAGATTCATCTCTCAAATCAATTTACAGGGGAAGTAGTTCAACATCGGGAAACAATGCTCAAATTCCAACTCTTAAATCCCATGTTCCAAGAGTGGCAACCACGGATCGAAGACCTCATTCCAAGGTTGCAAGCTCGCCTAGCCAAGGCGTACAGACCAAAAAGTCCTCACTAGAATAATTATATGCTATAAGACCAAACCTACCATTCCAATAACTCTGACCACCGACGTGGCTTCAACCAAGCTCTTCCTGAGTAGCCAAGCATTTCAGGTTTGAGGATCTAAGAATAACTCAATGTTCTTTCTATCACTGGCAATCATACAAATCGAAGCAGCTCTAACTCCTCGAAGTTATACAGGCCCTGCCTAGTCCAAAACCTTAGACATCAGTCACAATCATAGGCTTAGGCTAATTCTCAACGGCACCACTCTTCGCTGGTTCCTCAGTCGCTCTTGCAGCGAAATCATGAGGCCTAAACACAGAACCTTTCGAAGTCGAAAGCACACTCTCCCAACTTGACAAACCACTTCTTCACTCTTAGAAGTTGCAGCGCTATCCTCAAGTGCTCTTCAGGCTCTAAGTCATTTGGAAATTATCCAAACATCCACGACGGGTACAACCACCAACCCGTCCAACACAACCTTAACACTCAATTCCCTCAAATCCAAAGGCCGCAGGGCCTCAGTCAAACCACTTGACCGCAAGGCAAGCTCAGAAAGCCCCTACCGGGTCCTGAGCACTAACCGGGCGCAGCCCTTGGCTGCAAAGTTCCATAAGCTATCAACCTCTCGCATCCTCACCGTGGTATCCACAACGTGGCACAGGATCACACGGCCTCTCGATCCATCAGATCCCGCAATTGCGCTATCGGCTCTCTGTCTCAGGGGTGCTACCCAATGGGTGCTGCCGAAGTCGGCGCAGCTTCTAAATCCACGTCGAACACTATCTTGATCTCAATCCCACTAAACGGCGGCTTCAATAACAGATCAGGTGGACTCACACTGGATCACACAGCGATAGGAATATTCTTTAATCCCGGTGCCGCTGCAGGCACCCTCTCTACAATTTCTAACCAGCGGTACGATCACGACTTAACTTTCCTCGTGCTCTAGCATCCTCTAACAACACTCTCCTCCTGACCAGGTCCACGGAGGGTCAAAGTCCTCTCTCGGCAAACTAAGATAGCATAACGTTGGGATAACCAAACCCTATCCAACCTCATCTCTGGCCAACACGAAGCTACCCCTTCTTCAGTGAAACATACACAAGCTATGTCCGCATCAACAAGCTCTAAATCCAAAGACTATAAGGAAGACCACCTCAGGTAAGGTACAGTCCATTATCCTGGTGTCCTCTAACCAGCTGCACATACTCATCCACTAGATCCTGGCGGCCATTGCTCTATCCGTCTCGGTATCACGGCTTTTTCAGCCTACTGGTAGCCGGTTGAACCTCTTCATCCTGAAGGGGTAGTCGGGGTGCTGTCGCAAGCGGCAAACCCAAGAGCATTACTCTGGGACACTCTGCCAAAAAAAAAAAATGTCCTGACTATCCACAAGAAAACATCGCCCCTTCCTGAGGTCACATTAAGGCGATGAATGCGGCCCACCATAGACGACATATTCATCATGACACTGATGCTGGTGCCTATATTATCGAGAACCTCCTGGTCTCTGTCTCCTCTGAGACTCATGATCCTGAGACTGGAATCATGGCAACCCCGATCCACATAACTATCCCAAAATTCGACGATGCTAATCGTCTCTCACAAAGGCTGTTCCCTTGCTCTTCGTCCCTCCTGGAAGTGATCACTGATCCTCGGTCAATCCACTGAGCATGCACAAACGCTGCATCACATGTCGGCGCCCGCCGGGTATGCCGCGAATCATAGATGTCTCGATGCAGTCTGCTCTCAAACATAAACAGCTTTCTGGGCCTCATCTTGGGCGACAAGGGATACTCTGCTCAACAATCACAGAAATTCGCTCCCGGTAGTCCAGCTGGACGAACTCGACGCCACCAACTCTCGGCGTCCTTTTCCAAAAGTGCATAACCAAGTACACCAGATGCTTCTCCTCAGCAAACAACCTTCAGATAACTTTTCCAAGGCAGCAATCTAGTTCTCGGCCTCCTAAGGCTCCAAACTCAATCCCGAAATCTGTAGGGATGGAACTGGATGAAATAAAACAACGAGTCAGCAACCTCTCGCTGCTTCTGCGCCATCAGTGGTGCGATCAGGATCGAAGTCGACGACGTCGCGGCTGGAAGTACTACTAGCGATACCCCGAGAGATGCTCTCTACTCCAGCATGTGCATCACGCGTTCCATGTTCTCTTCCTGGTGCCGCATCACCTCAAACGCCTGGCTACCTGGGCCTGTAACTCTCAGACCTCACTCTGCTCTATCCATTTGGCCTCCCGCTATTCGACTCCTCATCCAAGGTCAAATATGCCCTCGCCGTTGCACGGCGTCTCGGAAGCATCGAAGCCACTGTAACATAACAAACATTAGGACCAAAACTCTCTCGACCCAATCAAGCGAAAGTCTAAACATGTTAACCTTTCTAAAGTATTATGTTGTCTGCAGCCAACATAATCATCTTTAGAGAAATAACATGTAAGGTCACTCACCCCAATCCTCTGGGGGAGGTACAAACTCAATCAGGACTCTCGCTAAAATCACGTCTCTCACGACGGTCATCCTAATGTCTAACCAATAGCCTAGGGTCTCTAAGTCCTCAATGACCTACACACCTAGGCTCTGATACCACCTAAATCTGTCACGCCCCGGGGTCGAAACTGCGACCCGGGCTCGCCAACAGATCCGCCATCTGTACGGAAACTGCCGTACAGACGAAGCGTCTACCCTGCAAAAGATCTAAAGCTACACATGTATCAGAGCTGAAAATAAAACTAGTAGCTAAGAAAAATCACTTAATACCTGAAATAAATAAAGCTTCACTAATACATAATCCTCAAAACAGGTACCTAGAATGAAATATAAAATACAAGCCTCACCCTCTCAGTACAAAAGTGGAATCATAAAAAAAAAAGACATCGGGTACATCTACCTCTGACTCTCAAATGCTGGTAAGGAACTACTGGTCACGTCCTCACCTCGATCAGCTGTCTCCGCGTGCGCTAAGCCGGAACAGCAGCCTCAGAAAACCTGTCACCGCAGCGGGTGTGAGATCTACTACAGAAGGCAGATCTCAGTGGGTACCGTCCCAATATCCACGGTATGCCCACTAAGACTACTGGAGGCAAAACAGATAGGTATGCAGATAGATAGATAGATAGATAGATAGATAGATAGATAGATAGATAGATAGATAGATAGATAGATAAAAGAAAAGTAGGAAAGAAACAACATCTAATAAGCGACAACAATATGTAGAAAGAAATCTACTCTGATCCTGCTATGCATACACTAACACTGCTAATAATAAGCCTCAAGTACCATGCTCAAAGGAAAACTCATCAATGAACATGCTATGCCATCACTCTCTCAATGTCACCCAATCTCAATGACTGCCTCATAGGGTCCAGTCAAGCCTGCGCCAAACCTACTGCCACCTCATCCCCACTGGGACGGGACTTACGTAGGGCGTCACACACGGACTATCACAAGCGAACTCTAGTGTATCAACTAGTCGCATCATCGCAGCCTCGTCAGGCTCGGTATCATCACACACACCCGGGTGGTAGCTCGAGGGGAGCGACCCCACCGAACTCAAGTATCTCATCTGTATCACTGTCTCATAAGCGGCACATGCAGGCTATAGTCCACGATCAAACAGATCGGCAACTCGATGCTCAAAAGTGCAACTCTGTCGGAAAAAGACTCCACGACTCAAACAGGAGAACCCAAACACTCTCACAGCTATGTCGGAGAACCCTCTACGACTCAATCTGATAATGCACAACCCATGGCTGAGTCGGGAAATCTCCACGACTCGATCTGCCAGAACCCCTAAAACTCTCAAGGCTAAGTAGGAAAGTCATCTCCACCACTGAATCAAAATATGACCCATAATCTAGAGTAATCTCACTATCCCATAAGGAGCTCAAAAATTAAATGACACTATAACTCATCTCAAAACTCAAAAAGAAACCCCTCGGCCCCCAGGCACGAGGTCTAATGCACCCTGAATCTATGCCATACCTCTGGCGAATTTATAATTTAAAAACCACCTTTAAAAATGTCGATTTTCCTTAAAACGGGTTTTCTAGATTTTTAAAACGATTCAGGTGTAATTATGGTGCCAACAAAACATGCCGTCTAGTGTCATATAGTATCTGGAGTATACTAAAAATAATCTGGGGTTCTACAAAATTTTCTACAAATTTCCAGGCAACTATCAGATCTAAAAATCAGTGAAAATTTGCATAAAAATATGATCAATTTGCATTCAATAGCTTTAAAGGGCATCCCATATATTTTGGAGAAATTCCAACCCACCTGGAGCGCTTTCCGTAGGCAACGCTGAAGTTGGTGAAGTGCTGAAACCTCGAACTGATGAAACTCCGAAAACGCGCCTCGCACGCGCACATTGCTGCGAGCTCGGAAAAAAAACCCCGGAATCTCTAATAATTCCCTTGAGTCCTCAAAAGACCGTGAAAACTTGGCTCACACCCCGGCTAAAACAGTGCAAAGGGTTAAAGTACATCACATACAAGTTCTCAGCCCAATAAAAGTTCCCCTCAACATCAGCTTACTAATAATTAAATGTTCACAACTACCATTCACTTAAGTCCACATAAAAACTCCAACAATAAAATACATCCAAAGCACACCTTATCTCAACCCAAAAATCCAATTTCTACAAGCTCCAATGCAAACATAAACAACCTTCAGCACACTCAAACTCTCAGCACCAAGCATCTGACCACAACAAGTCCACCACTACTTCGTTAGCTTACAGCTAAAATACAAGCTCTTATAACATTTATTAACCCACTTCAATCCAACAGAAAACATGAATCCACTTCAAGTCAACACCACATAATACAAGAATCCACTTCAAACTCTTACAACAATTACATTAATCCACTTCAAGCTCTTACAACAATTACATGAATCCACTTCAAGTCAACACCACATAATACAAAACTCTCAACTAACTCTCTTACTCCTACTTCCTCATAGGACTCAACAGCATACTCCAAATTTCCTATGTAGTCACAAGGGTCCACAACACACTCACACTTCTCACAACAACCTTATTACACTTACTCCTGAAGCTTCAGCCCACTCGAAAACTTGCTCCCATCTGAGCCACTTAAAAACTTACAACAAAAATTACACAAAGAAAAACCTGCCCCTACACACACAAATCACATCTTCTCTGTACACTCGCACACACCCTCAGCAGAAACACACCACAATTCCTCAGCACAAAACAACACTTCTCAACTGCTTAGGTGAAGAGGCAATCACGCGCCGCGCACTCGCACCGGGCATAGCACGGCACCACGGCGAAAATCGCGCCACTCAGCGCCATCCTGTGAGAGCAAAAAAAAGGAAAAAAAATTGATTAGGTACAGCCACACCGCAAGAAAAAAAATCCTCCAACTGGGCAAACCAGCTCCGCCCGCTCGCGCCGTGCTGCCGCAGCCGCCGCCGGCGCTGCGCTGCTGCAGCAGCGCGCGGCGCGGCATCCGGGATCGCTGCGCGGCGCAAGGGCCCGCCGCACAGCTGCCCGGCCCGCGCGCGCAGTCGCTGCGCGCGGCCACAGCGCGCGCCCGCGCGCCGCAGTGCCTGTGCCGCGCGCGCGGCGCCCCTGCCGCACGCGCCAACCTGCAGCGCGGCGCCCACTTGCGCGTTCCACCCAGCCACGGACAACAGTCCAAGCTACTCACTCCAAACCGAAAAATAAAAATAAGAATAAATCCAAGAAAAACCCAAGCCTCCAAGAAAACTGCTACAACCTTACCTTGCTTGGCGAGCGACGCGCGCGCGCTCCGCTTGGCGCCGCGGCTTGTAGCAGGAAGCTCTCTACAAAAAATCCCCCCTCACAAACCCTCTTCTCTTTCCTTCTTCTTTTTCTTCTTCTCTTTCTTTCTTTTCCTCTGCTTCTAACTACATCCTCTGTTTCAACATAAGAAGAAGTTGATGAAGATGATGACGTGGAGGAAAAATATTAATTAGGGGAGAAAGCATTAAAGGTAGTGGTTGGCTACATTAAATGCTCCTATAAAAAAAAGAAAACCCATGCATACATTCTCTTTCCTCCAGTCATCACACGCTACAACCACCATTAGCTAATTTAATTAAATTAATTAATTAATTCATTTTAGCCAACTCCAAGTCACTTTTTGCCTTCGGGTTCTCCGCACCGGTCCGAAACCTCCCGAACTTCGCTGTAATTTAAAAATACACATGCTCACGGCTTTTTCTCCTCAAAAAGCTCAACCGTTGAGTCGGGGTGCTCAATCCAAAAACCGGCTCCAAAACTACCAGTTCCAACTCACTTTTCGCCCTCGGATCTTCCGCGTCAGTCCGGAACCTCCCGAACTCCGCTGTAATTTCAAAGTATACCTGTTCCAAGTGTTCCCAAATTTTTCTACACTCCACGGTGAAGTCGAGGGTTCCCGAAGCCAGTCCTCTATCGGCGCACAATGCCCGAAAAACCCCGAAGGGGCTTCCGTGTAGATCCGAACCAACCCGAACTCAACTGTAATCCAATACGGAACACGCTCGAGGCGATTCCTCCATACCACGCCATCTCGCGAGGTCAGTGCGCTAACCGAAATTTTCGGTACTCTACACCCAGTACTAACACTGCCGCATCACCATCTCAACAAGCACCCGGTACAGATGATGAAGCATCACTAACATCGATTTTCAAGGAACAACAGCGACTATCTCTTAAGCAAGAACAATTTTTGAAGGAACAGCAAAGAATCTCCAATGAGCTTGAGATCATCACGGCAGCTCATATTACCATAACCAAAAGGGTCAATTCGATGACCAAGCGGGTAAAGAAGATGTTCCATAAAATGGGTTGCACAAGCTCTGAAGACTCGGATTCTGATAAATGATCACTCATTGACTGATTTATCTTTCTTCTTTCTTTTTGTGCAGGATTATTAGGTTTTAGTTTTTGTTCTAATTTCTTAGTTCAGTTCTTAGGTTTTTCATGTTAATACAACTTTTAACTCTCATTACATTCAGTAGTTTTGACTACGTTTTGGCTTTGTTTTGTGACAAAAAGGGGGAGAGAGTTAGAGCGAACTTTGAACAGTGAATGATGTGAACTTTGTGAATATCATGTTACGGAATTTGAGTTGGCGTATTTCGTGAATAGTTTAAGTCTTGAGGATTGAAGATGAAGAAACTGTGGATCATATACCTCAATCTCAAGAAAGAAGAATTCAAAAGGATCAGGTACGTTAAATTAAATAATTTGTGATGATCCGAATACTTCTTATAGTGTAGAAACACCCGGAAGAGGTTTTAACTGCATATTCATCAAAAACTGGACATGGGACATGTTCAGGATCCGGATCATGTCGTTTCGATCCGGATCCCGAAGGGTGCTCGTTCATACACTAGTTCAATCCGGATCATGGCATTTGATGATCCGGATCCCGAACATGAGTTTTACCTGTTGGCTTGAACGATCCGGATCGTGGAATCTCAATCCGGATCCCGAACACATTGTTCTGGTAAAACTGTATGAACGATCCGGATCGTAGATTATGATCCGGATCCCGAACAGGCGGTTTTCTGGAAATTGCTCTCTACGCGTAAGCGATCCGGATCGTGACTTGCGCAGTCCGGATCGTCGTCGTAAAACTTTCCAGAAAAGTTTGTTTTTGATCCGAATATTCTTCCTAGGGTTTCTAACCTATAAATAGCCCTTCCTTTTCATTTCTAGGGCAATCCACACATCGGAAAAAGAGCCGTCATTTTCAAATATCATTTTATACGGCCTTAGATCCACATATAGAGAAGAACGGAAATCATTAGATCTATTTAATGGTTCTTCATCTATATTGATTAGTTTGATTCTAGGATTTTCATACTCATATCTTGAGTTGAATCAAACTAATGAATACTTAGATGGTATTTCCGATCTACTCTTGATCTAAGTATTCGGCGGATCATCACCACCCAAACAAACAACGATTTACCCCAGAATCGGCGCGTGGACTCGCGTGGCCTTGTGGATTCAAGGTGTCATCGCTCTCGTGGATTCGGAGCGAGGTGCGTTCGTGGATTCGAAGCGTGCCATTGGGTGAAGACCGTGGATTCGGTCGGACGTCGTGGATTCGACGTTGGACGCTGTGGATTCAGCGTTGGCGGCGCAAATCGTGGATTCGAGAAGCGTTGCGGAGCGAGCGGAGAAGATCGACTAGGGGCGTATGGTAAAAGGTTGAGTCGTCTGTGAGTACGTTATATCACCTTGTACGTGTGTTAACTCTAGTGGATTTCGCCGTGTTATCGGTCCCGTGGTTTTTTACTCCGGTTTGGAGTTTTCCACGTAAAAATCTTGTGTGTTCTTTTATTTTTCCGCATTGGGTTTTATCGCACAAAGATTTTTGAGTGTTTATTGTTTACACCTATTCACCCCCCTCTAGGTGTTTTTTCCCCTATTAGATCCTTATTAACCTAAACCCAACAAGTGGTATCAGAGCGGGAATAGGGTTGTAAACAATGGTTGAAGGTGGAAACATCAATCGACCCCCTTTCTTTGATGGAACTAATTATGCGTACTGGAAAGTACGGATGAAAGCTTTCTTAATTTCCATCGACGAAAGGGTGTGGCAATCAATTGAATTAGGATGGTCTAATCCAACTGAAATTTTAGATGATGTTCGCACCTTGAAACCTAGGTCGAAATGGACCAAGGAAGAGATAGACTTATCTTCTTACAATGGCAAAGGGATTAATGCTCTATTTAATGCTTTGTCACAAACTGAGTTCTCTCGCGTCTCGGCATGTGAGACTGCGAAAGAAATCTGGGATGTTCTTCAAGTTACGCATGAGGGAACTAACCTAGTGAAGATTCAGAAACTGCAAATGCTTACGAGCAAGTTTGACTCAATCTCTATGGCAGAGAATGAATCCTTCACTGACTATTACACACGATTGCAAGACATCGTGAACTCATGTGCTAACTTGGGAGAGAAGATTCCAGAATTTAAAGTTGTAAGAAAAATTCTAAGAACTCTTCCTGAACGATTTCGCCCGAAGGTTGCAGCCATTGAAACAATTAAACACCCGGACGAAATGCGTGTAGAAGAATTAGTAGGTGCTTTACAAACTTATGAAATGACTTTTCCTACTAACTATTCTTCTGGAAAGGCATCCTCTTCTAAGTCTTCAGGTTACGCATTGAAATCAACTAAAGAAGAAGACGCGGATTCATCCTCCTCTGACGACGACGAGAACATTTCTATGGAGGACTTTGAGAAGCAGCTTGCTCTCTTGACAAGGAAGTTTCGCCGCAACTTTCGAAGGGGAAATTCAAGCAAAACTCCATCCTTCGGAAAGTCGAAGAAAGGCAAGGGATTCTCAAGCTACAAGTCAAGAAGCCAAGAGAACTTCTCAAAGGATAAGAAAAGTTCTGAGGGACAAGTTCAGTGTTTCAAATGTCGAGGCTACGGCCACATAGCAACTGAATGTCCCAACAAGAATCCGGCTAAGAAGAAAGTGATGCAAGCAGTCACTTGGGATGACAACTCCACGTCAAATGAGTCATCGTCAAGTGATGAAGAAGACAACGCGACAGCTTTCCACGCGTCCACCAAACCTTCATCCTTCATGTGCTTAATGGCAAGTACATCCGACTCACTGTCCAACTCCACTGTGGAAAAGATTGCAACGGACGATGAGTCAGATAATTCGGAAGGTGAAGATTTTGTTTTAGCCTACCATCAACTTCTGAGGGATTCAAAGAAACTGGCTAAACAAAACAAGGGGTTGAAAGAGAGATTACTGGAACTTGAAGTTGAATTAAAAAGAGTAACCTCTATCTCAACCGATCTTGAAGTGGAAAGGGACAATCTGGTTAAGACAAATGTTTCCCTTCAAGAGTCCAATGAGCATTTCGAGAAGAGTTATGTAGACATGGTGAACAAAGCGAACTACTTCTTGAAGCTCTACGGCGAGGCCCGACAGGAAAAATCTGAAATGACAGAGACCATACGCCAACTAAAGGATGACTTACAGAGATTTACTTCTGGAAGGAGTAAGTTGGACAGACTCCTTGGTCTCGGTCAAAGAAACAAGTTCGGCCTCGGATACACTCAAACTGGAGACATTCCAAGTTCGAGTGGTACGGTATTTGTGCCTTCGTCGGTATCTCCTCCTCCGACACCGGTGTTCACGCCAAGCAACGACAACGAACCTACTACATCATCTTCGGAATCGACAAGAACCAAGGTATGTTTTCGTTGTGGCATTTCAGGGCACATCAGAAGAAACTGCAAGACTGGAGCCAAATGCACACCTCAAGAACATCTTGCAGCAACTACCAAAAGGGCTATTCCTCGAAAAACCATTCCAACCAAATTGACGGAAAAGAGCCTTGGTAGTACATCGCTCAAGACGACATCTTCAAGGAGCAGCAATTCTTCAAGCAAGACGCCCTCACCTAGGAAATCAACTCCACGAGTACTACAGTCGCATACCAAAAAGGTTTGGGTGCGCAAAGGAATCATCTCGTGTACCTCCGCCTACTCCTCTACCTCAGACGTTACGCATCTCCAAGGATCACCCTGAGTCGAACATAATTGGAGATCCACAAGAAGGAGTTAGAACCCGGAGACAATTGGTTTGCGGATTTGCATGCTATGTTTCTCAAATCGAACCAAAGAGTGTTGATGAAGCTCTCCAAGATGATTATTGGATTAAGGCAATGCAGGAAGAGCTACATCAATTTGAAAGGAACGAAGTCTGGGAACTGACAAAGCCTCCGAAGCAACATAATGTGATAGGCACCAAATGGATCTTCAAGAACAAGAAAAACGAAGAAGGTACTATCATCCGGAACAAAGCAAGGTTAGTTGCTCAAGGCTATTCTCAAGTCGAAGGTATTGACTTTGATGAAACCTTCGCCCCAGTAGCTAGACTCGAGTCCATTCGTATACTGTTTGCTATTGCTTGTCATTTTAAAATCAAGTTATTTCAAATGGACGTTAAGAGCGCCTTTTTAAATGGATTTTTAAATGAGGAAGTTTATGTAGCTCAACCGAAAGGTTTTGTGGATCATAAACTACCTAACCATGTTTTTCGACTGAAAAAGGCTCTTTACGGTCTGAAACAAGCACCGCGAGCATGGTACGAAAGGTTGACAAAGCACCTTTTGGAAAAGGGCTACACTCGAGGGGGAGCTGACAGGACTCTCTTTGTGAAGCATTATCAAAACAATTTCATAGTTGCTCAAATTTATGTCGATGACATTGTTTTTGGAGCAACGAGGGATAATGATGCTTCTAAATTCGCGGAGACCATGGAAGGCGAATTTGAGATGTCCATGATGGGCGAGTTGAACTACTTCCTTGGATTACAAGTTAAGCAGAACGATGAAGGAATTCACTTGTGTCAATCCAAGTATGCACTGGAGTTGGTCAAAAAGTTTGACCTTGAAAACTCGAAAGATTTTCCAACTCCAATGGGAACTAGCCACAAGGGACTTGGAAGTGAATCACAATGTGAGAATGTAGACGAGAAACTGTACCGGAGTATGATTGGAAGTCTACTATATCTCACGGCTAGTCGCCCGGATATATCCTTCAGTGTTGGGATTTGTGCGAGATATCAATCAGCACCGAAGGAGGTTCACCTGAAAGCGGTGAAGCGGATCATCCGATATATCAAAGGTACAATCAATTTCGGAATTTGGTATCCTATGGGAACGACTTTGGATATTGTTGGATACTCAGATGCCGATTGGGCTGGATCAGTGGATGACCGGAAAAGCACGAGTGGTGCATGCTTCTACCTTGGCCACTGCCTTGTTGCATGGCACAGTAAGAAACAGAACTGCATAGCACTCTCGACTGCCGAAGCGGAGTACATTTCTGCAGGAAGTTGCTCAACCCAATTGATTTGGATGAAGAACGTGTTGAGTGATTTCCGAATTTCAACATCTTCGGTAACCATTTTATGTGACAACACTAGTGCCATTAACATTTCAAAAAACCCTGTGTTGCACTCTAGAACAAAACATATTGAACTTAGATATCATTTTCTTAGAGAGCTAGTTGAATCAAACATTCTTCAACTGTCATATATTTCAACTGAAGATCAATTAGCTGACATCTTGACAAAACCTTTGGATCAAAAACGTTTTATTCACTTGCGTAAAGCAATTGGCATGCTTTCCTTGAAATAACCTCTTTTGAAACTTTTGCTTAGATTAGGTTTTGTTTTTGTTCTGTGTATTTGTTTTGTTCTTTATCTATGTTTTGTACATAGCACACTAATTGAGCACATTTCATAATTGACTTTACTTGCACCTTGACATGCATTTAGAAATTTATTATGTCCTTGATGTCATAATATCTCAATGTTGCAATGATCATTTACGTTATTTAAACCATCTTCTAAGTGATCAAAGTCAATTTCTCTCTCAATGATCTCTTGGTATAGTCATTATCATATTTGATTGCTTAGTTGAGTATGAATTCGAGATCAGTGGTTTGGTTGAATACTTTATATATTAAATAATTGATAGCCAATTGAGGGGGAGTCAATGAAATGTGAAATGCTCAAAAGATGTGGAAAGAGTTACATCCCAGTGAGGAGTGTGAAAACTACCACCACATGGAGAAAATGAAAGAAAAAGAAACTCCATGAATGAAAAGCAAACTTTTTGTTTTGAAAATTGTTGATGAAACTCATATTGAAATACTTGACTCAGTCGTATTTCATGGTTGGTATAAGGTGGGATTTTTAGTAAAAGATGCTCAAAGAGCCACTCCTTCAACAGATTGTCTAGATATATTATTTAACTTATCTGGGATTTCAAACATCTATTGATCTTGGTACTTCATTTTCTTTACTGAAATTGATGATTTGATAAAGGCATTACACATAAGATCAGGATAGATGTAATTGAGTTTGTTCAACTTTAAGTGTTTTAACTTTCGTAAATCTTCGTTTCATTTTTGGATATTATTGATAGATTTTTCATAATCTATTTCTTGTTGTGTGAAACGATGTCATTTGTTTAAAGTTGACATGATAATGTGCTTACATACTTTTTCTGGATTTTACTGTATTTTTCTTAACTTTTCTGGAGAAAAAGGTGTAGGCGATCCGGATCGTGGCAAAGTGATCCGGATCCCGAATGCAGGATTTTCCCTGTGTGTGGCCGATCCGGATCTCATTCACGACCGATCCGGATCGCGGCTAGGGTTCTATATAGAAACTTTCAGATTCGAGATTTCTTAACCCTAATTTCTGGTTTTCAAGCTTCTAGAGTTTCTCTCTCTAGATTTCTTGCTTCCTGGTGCTTCAAAACTCAAAGTTCTTTGGATTCAAGTAAGTTTTCATGATCAAAACTCGGTTTTTCACAGTTTTTCTGTTTTTTCATCAAACGTGAGTTGAAAAGTTGGATTTTTCTTCGTTTGTGAATGGTTTTTGATCAAATTTCTTTTGAAATAAGAACTCTGGATCTATTAGTTTTGCTTTTATGCTGGGTTTTTGCATGATTAACGAGTTTTTAGCCTTCGATTTCTAAAAATTCGGTTTTAGGGCATAAAAGAGGAATTTGTGTAAAACATGAAATTGATCTGTTTTCAACATTCTTTTTGGAAAACTAATTTGATTCTTAGCTTCTCTATATGATTATGATTGTCTAGGTACAATGTGTTAAGATTTTTCAAAATTTGACAATTTTTCATATGTTCTTGAGTTGGTTTTCACAGGACATTCTCTTTAGAACTCAAAGCACTAGGATCAATGACTTTCTCCTGGTTGGTACTGTTACTTATCTCGATGGTGCTCACTAGACCAACCAATAAGTTGAAGAGGGCTAAGAAAGTTCAAAGAAAAGGAGAGGTTGAAATTATCAGTGATACTGAACTTGAGAAAAACCCAGATGAAGTACACTGGGACATGTTAACGGATGACGATGATGATGACGAGTTTGTGCCTGCTGACTCGAAGCAAAAAGGAAAAGCACCAGTGAACTCTGGGAAGGCTTCTATGCCTGCCCCAACTATTTCTCTAAAACGTAAGCGGCTCGCTCGACGTTTTGGACGGAGAAAGGACACCGATGTTGAACCACCAATAGCTCCGGACTCTCCGCCACGAGATGAAGAAGGGTTTGTTAACAATGACCGGCTTAGAGCATTTGCACATCGCGAGTGCATTGGCGAAAGACACGTGAACATTGAAGCTCTACGAAGTCACTCTCCTGAATTTGGTACTTTGATTGATGAAGCAAATCTCATTCAAGTATGTCGCTTCCCGGAAACTCTCGGATACTGCCTGCACCATGTGAGGACCTTCTATACCAACGCACGGCATCTTCGCGAATTTGAGAACGGTCCGATGGAATTCTATACGAATATCCAAGGAACGAGAATTAAAATCACCCCACAGTTGATTGGTGAGGTTTTGGAATGGAAGCAAGCGGAAGAGGAGCTCACTATCTGAAAGGAATGGATTTGACAAATACTTTATGGTGTAAAGTTATTGAGGGGATTTGTCTCGAGGGAACTCAATCAACGAACAAATCAGTTCGATCCAAAGAACTTCGTCTGGAATATCGCTTCCTGAACTTCATCACTTGCTACAATATACTTCCAAACATGCAGACGAAGGTTGTGAGATGGGAACGGTTGTTGTTCTTATATCTCATAGGACACCCGTCAGAAGCAAGGGCATTGAATGTCAACATACCATACATCATCTGGAACAGAATGACACGATATGTTGAGCATCCTCATCCTACCGAAAGAATTCCTTTTCCATTGATCATAATGAGGATCTTACAGAAATTTCAAGTTGACATCACCTCGGCGACGTATCATCAATGTTTGAACATGATAGACGAGTCCACAATTGTCAAATCTCTTCACAAGCTGCCTCATGTCACTCAAGCTTCTGCATTGGAAAGAAGCCTGACACGGATGCATCACCATCTCATCAAGCACCTGGCACAGATGATGAAGCATCATTGACTTCAATTTTCAAGTTGCAGCACGACTATCCGTTCAGCAGGAACGAATGTTGAAGGAACAACAAAGGGTTGCGAATGAACTGGAGCTAACCACAGCAGCTCACATCACCATCACGAAGAAAATAAACTCAATGGACAAGCGGATGCGAAAGATTATGTCCAAGATTGGTTGCATGAGTTCAGACTTTTCAGATTCTGATAACTAACTTTGTCTTTTTGTGCAGGATTTATTTCTCGATAACTGAATTTGGATTAGTTTAGTTGATTCTTTTAGTCTAGTTTAACTCTCAGTTTGTGCATATTCTTAGGTTAATTCTCTTTTTGTGCATATTGTTAGAAACTTATGAACTTTTTGTTTACTCTCCTTACATATTGTAGCTCATGCTACATTTTTGGCTTTATTTGTGACAAAAAGGGGGAGAGAATGAGAGTGAGAGTTGAAGAGTTATAAACTCTGAACAATGAAAAACAATGAATCAAGGAATGAATCAAGGTAAGTATGAATCTCAACTCAACTTGGGTTTTCTTTTGTGGATTGTGACATGCTTCTCTACTAACTATTTGACTAACTATTTGGGCATGTAATATGACTAACAAGTTGGTGTTGGACTAACATACTTTGACATTTTGGTTTTTCAACTGCTTAGAAGATATGTTGGTTTTAACTATGTTTCTTTCACATATCTGATTCTTTCAAATGTCATGATGAGATCAAACTCTAATTCTGCATTTGGTTTTCAATGTTTCAATTCTTGAGGTATCTAACGATTTTGTTTGTCAAGAATGTTTTCTGTGTGCAGAAGTTACAGATGTCTAAGTCTAGAGTCTGTTCTAGGAGTTTGTCTCATGTTTTTATTTTTCATGGAACTCTTTTGTAAATTTTTGTTGTATGGTGATAGCAACAAAAATATCTTTTTGAATTTTCTTTTGTGGATCTGTGTTTTGTCACGAAACCGCCAAAGGGGGAGATTGTTACGGAATTTGAGTTGGCGTATTTCGTGAATAGTTTAAGTCTTGAGGATTGAAGATGAAGAAACTGTGGATCATATACCTCAATCTCAAGAAAGAAGAATTCAAAAGGATCAGGTACGTTAAATTAAATAATTTGTGATGATCCGAATACTTCTTATAGTGTAGAAACACCCGGAAGAGGTTTTAACTGCATATTCATCAAAAACTGGACATGGGACATGTTCAGGATCCGGATCATGTCGTTTCGATCCGGATCCCGAAGGGTGCTCGTTCATACACTAGTTCAATCCGGATCATGGCATTTGATGATCCGGATCCCGAACATGAGTTTTACCTGTTGGCTTGAACGATCCGGATCGTGGAATCTCAATCCGGATCCCGAACACATTGTTCTGGTAAAACTGTATGAACGATCCGGATCGTAGATTATGATCCGGATCCCGAACAGGCGGTTTTCTGGAAATTGCTCTCTACGCGTAAGCGATCCGGATCGTGACTTGCGCAGTCCGGATCGTCGTCCGTAAAACTTTCCAGAAAAGTTTGTTTTTGATCCGAATATTCTTCCTAGGGTTTCTAACCTATAAATAGCCCTTCCTTTTCATTTCTAGGGCAATCCACACATCGGAAAAAGAGCCGTCATTTTCAAATATCATTTTATACGGCCTTAGATCCACATATAGAGAAGAACGGAAATCATTAGATCTATTTAATGGTTCTTCATCTATATTGATTAGTTTGATTCTAGGATTTTCATACTCATATCTTGAGTTGAATCAAACTAATGAATACTTAGATGGTATTTCCGATCTACTCTTGATCTAAGTATTCGGCGGATCATCACCACCCAAACAAACAACGATTTATCCCAGAATCGGCGCGTGGACTCGCGTGGCCTTGTGGATTCAAGGTGTTATCGCTCTCGTGGATTCGGAGCGAGGTGCGTTCGTGGATTCGAAGCGTGCCATTGGGTGAAGACCGTGGATTCGGTCGGACGTCGTGGATTCGACGTTGGACGCTGTGGATTCAGCGTTGGCGGCGCAAATCGTGGATTCGAGAAGCGTTGCGGAGCGAGCGGAGAAGATCGACTAGGGGCGTATGGTAAAAGGTTGAGTCGTCTGTGAGTACGTTATATCACCTTGTACGTGTGTTAACTCTAGTGGATTTCGCCGTGTTATCGGTCCCGTGGTTTTTTACTCCGGTTTGGAGTTTTCCACGTAAAAATCTTGTGTGTTCTTTTATTTTTCCGCATTGGGTTTTATCGCACAAAGATTTTTGAGTGTTTATTGTTTACACCTATTCACCCCCCTCTAGGTGTTTTTTCCCCTATTAGATCCTTATTAATCTAAACCCAACATATCAAAGTAAGTATGACTTCAACTCAACTTTGGTTTTTCTCTTGTGATTTGTAGCATGCCTCTATACTAACTATTCGACTAACTATTTGGGCATGTAATATGACTACCAAGTTGATGTTTGACTGACATTTTGTGACATTTGACTTTTGAATGCTTAGAAGATGTGTTGGTTTTTAACTATGATTCTCTTACATATCTGAATTCTTCAAATGTCATGATGAGAATAAACTCTATCTCTGTATTTGGTTTTGTATGTTTCAATTCTTGAGGTATCTAACGATTTCTTTTGTCAAGAATGATTTCTTTTTGCAGAAATTACAGATGTCTAAGTCTAGAGTCTGTTTTAGGAGTTTATCTCATGTATTTAATTTTTGGATCTCCATTGTAAATTTTTGTTGTATGGTGATAGCAACAAAAATATCTTTTTGAATTTTCTTTTGTGGATTTGTGTTTTGTCACGAAACCGCCAAAGGGGGAGATTGTTACGGAATTTGAGTTGGCGTATTTCGTGAAAGTATTAAGTCTTGAAGATTGAAGATGAAAAACTTTGGATCATATACCTCAATCTCAAGAAAGAAGAATTCAAAAGGATCAGGTATGTTTAACTAAAGATTTTTGGTGATCCGAATACTTCTTATAGTGTAGAAACACCTGGAAGAATGTTTTATTGCATAAACATCAAAAACTGGACATGGGACATGTTCAGGATCCGGATCGGGCTCGGCAATCCGGATCCCGAAGGGTGTTCGTTCATACACTGGTTCAATCCGGATCGCAGCATTTCATGATCCGGATCCCGAACACTGGTTTTACCTTTTGCTTGCACGATCCGGATCAGGAATTGCAATCCGGATCCCGAACGTGATGTTTGGTGAAACTGTATGAACGATCCGGATCGGGGACTACGATCCGGATCCCGAACAGGCATTTTTCTGGAAATCGTCTTTCTTGCTTCTGCGATCCGGATCGTCCAATTCCAATCCGGATCGCCGTCGGTAAAATCTCCAGAAAAGGCAGTTTTTGATCCTTATCTTCTTCCAATGGTTTCTAACCTATAAATAGACCCTATATTCATTTCTAGGGCATCCACATATCGGCAAAATAGAAAAAATAGCCGAAAAGAAAAAAATCCACATATAGAGAAGAAAGGAAATCAATAGATTTATTCTATGTTTCTTCATCTATATTGATTGATTTGATTCTAGGTTTTCCATACTCACATTTTGAGTAGAATCAAATCAATGAATACTTAGATGGTATTTCCGATCTATTTCTAATCTAAGTATTCGGCGGATCATCACCACCCAAAACAAACAACGATTTACCCCAAATCGGCGCGTGGACTCGCGTGGCCTTGTGGATTCAAGGTGCAACCGCTCTCGTGGATTCGGAGCGAGGTACGTTCGTGGATTCGAAGCGTGCTACTGGGTGAAGACCGTGGATTCGGTCGGACGTCGTGGACTCGACGTTGGACGCTGTGGATTCAGCGTTGGGCGCGGATCGTGGATTCGAGAAGCGTCGTGGAGCGAGCGGAGAAGATCTACTAGGAGCGTATGGTAAAAGGTTGAGTCGTCTGTGAGTACGTTATATCACCTTGTACGTGTGTTAATTCTAGTGGATTTCGCCGTGTTATCGGTCCCGTGGTTTTTTACTCCGGTTTGGAGTTTTTCCACGTAAAAATCTTGCGTGTTCATTTATTTTTCCGCATTGGGTTTTATTGCGCAATGATTTTTTGAGTGTTTATTGTTTACACCTATTCACCCCCCTCTAGGTGTTTTTTTCCCTATTTAGATCCAATTACTTATAACCCAACAAGTGGTATCAGAGCGGGAATAGGGTTGTAAACAATGGTTGAAGGTGGAAACATCAATCGACCCCCTTTCTTTGATGGAACAAATTATGCGTACTGGAAAGTACGGATGAAAGCCTTTTTAATTTCCATCGACGAAAGGGTGTGGCAATCAATTGAATTAGGATGGTCTAATCCAACTGAAATTATTTCTGATGTTCGCACCTTAAAACCTAGGTCGAAATGGACCAAGGAAGAGATAGATTCTTCTTCTTACAATGGCAAGGGAATTAATGCTCTATTTATTGCTTTGTCACAAACAGAGTTCTCTCGCGTCTCGGCATGTGAGACTGCGAAAGAAATCTGGGATGTTCTTCAAGTTACGCATGAGGGAACTAACCTTGTGAAGATTCAGAAACTGCAAATGCTTACGAGCAAGTTTGACTCTATCTCTATGGCAGAGAATGAATCTTTCACTGACTATTACACACGATTGCAAGACATCGTAAACTCATGTGCTAACTTGGGAGAGAAGATTCCAGAATTTAAAGTTGTAAGAAAAATTCTAAGAACTCTTCCTGAACGATTTCGCCCGAAGGTCGCAGCCATTGAAACAATTAAACACCCGGACGAAATGCGTGTAGAAGAATTAGTAGGTGCTTTACAAACTTATGAAATGACATTTCCTACTAACTATTCTTCTGGAAAGGCATCCTCTTCTAAGTCTTCAGGTTACGCATTGAAATCAACTAAAGAAGAAGACGCGGATTCATCCTCCTCGGACGACGACGAGAACCTTTCTATGGAGGACTTTGAGAAGCAGCTCGCTCTCTTGACAAGGAAGTTTCGCCGCAACTTTCGAAGGGGAAATCCAAGCAAAACTCCATCCTTCGGAAAGTCGAAGAAAGGCAAGGGTTCTTCAACTACAAGTCAAGAAAGCAAGAGAACTTCTCAAAGGATAAGAAAAGTTCAGAGGGACAAGTTCAGTGCTTCAAATGTCGAGGCTACGGCCACATTTCAACGGAGTGTCCCAACAAGAATCCGGCAAAGAAGAAGGCGATGCAAGTCGTCACTTGGGATGACAACTCCACGTCAAATGAGTCATCCTCAAGTGATGAAGAAGACAACGCGACAGCATTCCACGCGTCCACTACATCTTCACCCTTCATGTGCTTAATGGCAAGTACATCCGACTCACTGTCCAACTCCACTGTTGAAAAGATTGCAACGGACGATGAATCAGATGATTCGGAAGGTGAAGATTTTGCTCTAGCCTACCACAGACTTTTGAGGGATTCAAAGAAACTGGCTAAGCAAAACAAGGGGTTGAAAGGGAGATTGCAGGATCTCGAAGAAGAAGTAAAAAGGGTAACCTCTCTCTCAACCGATCTTGAAGTGGAAAGGGATAATCTGATTAAAACAAATGTTTCCCTTCAAGAGTCCAATGAGCAACTCGAGAAGAATTATATGGATATGGTGAACAAAGCGAATTACTTCTTGAAGCTCAACGGCGAGGCTCGACAGGAAAAATTGGAAATGACGGAGACCATACGCCAACTGAAGGATGACTTAAAGAGATTTTCTTCTGGAAGGAGTAAGTTGGACAGACTTCTTGGTCTTGGTCAAACAAATAAGTTCGGCCTCGGATACACTCAAACTGGAGACATTCCAAGTTCGAGTGGGACAGTATTTGTGCCTCAGTCGGTATCTCCTCCTCCGACACCGGAATTCACGACAAGCAACGACAACAAGCCTACTTCATCCTCCTCGGGATCGTCAAGATCTAAGGTATGTTTTCGTTGTGGCATTTCAGGGCACATAAGGAGAAATTGCAAGACGGGAGCCAAACGCACACCTCAAGCACCTCTTGCAATGACTACCAAAAGGTGATTCCTCGAAATCAACTGCAAATCATTGAAGGAAAAGAGCCTTGGTAGTACACCGCTCAAGACGACATCATCAAGGAGCAGCAATTCTTCAAGCAAGACGCTTTCACCTAGGAGATCAACTTCACGACCATTACCGACGCATTCCAAAAAGGTTTGGGTGCGCAAAGGTGAAATTTTCCCTTGTCTTGTTACCAATGTTTCCTTGCATGCATATGATAGTTCGTCTTGGTATCTGGATAGCGGGTGTTCCCGTCATATGACCGGTGACAAAAACTGTTTTCAAACTTTGAGAAAAACTCCGGAGGACTTGTTGTTTTCGGAGATGGTCGGTCTTCCAAAATTGTTGGAAAGGGAACGGTAGCTATTCCAGATGGCCCGGTTCTAAATAATGTGTTATTTGTTCATGGCCTTAAGACTAACCTCATAAGCATAAGTCAACTTTGTGATAGTGGTTATTCAGTTAATTTTTCATCTGATAAATGTACTGTAACTGACAAGAACCATGCTTTCTTTTTAAAGGGGTTAGATCAGAAAACAATTGTTATGTAGTTCCTACTAAATTTCTGAAAAATGTAACCTAGCATCTTTGAAAAATGAAACACTTTGGCATGAAAGGCTAGGTCACATAAACTTTAAGGAACTTGCTAGAATTTCAAACAAAGATGTGGTCAAGGGGGTTCCGAAACTTTCTTTTGAACAAAACATTGTGTGTGGCGGTTGCCAAAAGGGAAAACAGTCTAGGACTGCACACAAGAACTTGAACCACATAGGTACAAAACGGCCTTTGGAACTTTTGCATATGGACTTAATGGGGCCAACTCGTCAACCATCTCTGGGAGGTAAATGGTATATTTTCTTATTGGTTGATGATTTTTCTAGATATACTTGGGTAGCATTTTTAAAAGAAAAAGCTGATACCTTTGATTCTTTTCTCGAAATCTGCCATCGTATTATGATTGAAAAGAATGATAGGATTACTCGAGTTAGAAGTGATAGAGGTGGGGAATTCATAAATTCCAAATTCATTGATTTTTGCACTTCTAACGGCATTAAACATGAATTCTCTGCACCTTACACACCTCAACAAAATGGTGTAGTCGAGCGCAAAAACAGGGTCGTACAGGAAATGGCACGTGTTATGCTTCACAGCCGGAACTTACCTTTTTATTTTTGGGCTGAAGCGGTGAACACTGCTGTTTATGTTATTAATCGCGTGTATTTGCGCCCGGGGACATTGAATACACCATATGAACTTTGGTTTTGTAGAAAACCTAACATCAAATATTTTCGTATCTTTGGGAGTCGGTGTTTTATTTTACGTGATCGCGAAAATCTTGGAAAATTTGACTCTCGAAGTGACGAAGGGATTTTCTTAGGTTATTCTACAAACAGCAGAGCATATCGAGTTTTTAACTTAGAATCTAAGACGATCGTAGAATCGATAAATGTTAAGGTAGATGAAGCTTTTCACTTTGAATCTGAAAAATCTACCCTCGATATCTCTCTTGATGATGATACACCTGCTAATGCATCTTCTTCTAACAATTCTTTCGATAATAATGTTGATGCATCTAACGGTTCTTCAAGTTATCTGATGTGCAGGAATCATCTCGTGTACCTCCGTCTACTCCTCTACCTCAAACGTTACGCATCTCCAAGGATCACCCTGAATCGAACATCATTGGAGATCCACAAGAAGGAGTTAGAACACGGAGACAATTGGTTTGCGGATTTGCATGCTATGTATCTCAAATCGAACCAAAGAATGTTGATGAAGCTCTCCAAGATGACTACTGGATTAAAGCAATGCAGGAAGAGCTCCATCAATTCGAGCGAAACAAAGTCTGGGAATTAACGAAGCCTCCGAAGCAACACAATGTGATAGGTACCAAATGGATCTTCAAGAACAAGAAAAATGAAGAAGGTACTATCATCAGGAACAAAGCAAGGTTAGTTGCTCAAGGCTACTCTCAAGTAGAAGGTATAGACTTTGATGAAACTTTCGCCCCTGTAGCTAGACTCGAGTCCATTCGTATCTTATTTGCGATAGCTTGTCATTTTAAAATCAAATTATTTCAAATGGACGTTAAGAGCGCCTTTTTAAATGGGTTTTTAAATGAGGAAGTTTATGTGGCTCAACCGAAAGGTTTTGTGGATCATAAACTACCTAACCATGTTTTTCGTCTGAAAAAGGCTCTTTACGGTCTGAAACAAGCACCGCGAGCATGGTACGAAAGGTTGACAAAGCACCTTTTGGAAAAGGGCTACACTCGAGGGGGAGCTGACAGGACTCTCTTTGTGAAGCATTATCAAAACAATTTCATAGTTGCTCAAATCTATGTCGATGACATTGTTTTTGGCGCAACAAGAGATAATGATGCTTCTAAATTCGCGGAGACCATGGAAAGCGAATTTGAGATGTCCATGATGGGCGAATTGACTTATTTTCTTGGATTACAAGTTAAACAAAACGATGAAGGAATTCACTTGTGTCAATCCAAGTATGCACTGGAGTTGGTCAAAAAGTTTGATCTAGAAAATTCTAAGGATTTTCCAACTCCAATGGGAACTAGCCATAAGGGACTTGGAAGTGAATCACATAGTGAGAATGTAGACGAGAAACTGTATCGCAGTATGATTGGAAGTCTACTATATCTCACGGCTAGTCGCCCGGATATATCCTTCAGTGTTGGGATTTGTGCGAGATATCAATCAGCACCGAAGGAGGTTCACCTGAAAGCGGTGAAACGGATCATCCGATATATCAAAGGTACAATCAATTTCGGAATTTGGTATCCTATGGGAACAAGTTTGGATATTGTTGGATACTCAGATGCCGATTGGGCTGGATCAGTGGATGACCGGAAAAGCACGAGTGGTGCATGCTTCTATCTTGGCCATTGCCTTGTTGCATGGCACAGTAAAAAGCAGAATTGCATAGCACTCTCGACTGCCGAAGCGGAGTACATTTCTGCAGGAAGTTGTTCAACCCAATTGATTTGGATGAAAAGCGTGTTGAGCGATTTCCGGATTTCAGCATCTTCGGTAACCATTTTATGTGACAACACTAGTGCTATTAACATTTCAAAAAACCCTGTGTTGCACTCTAGAACAAAACATATTGAACTTAGATATCATTTTCTTAGAGAGCTAGTTGAATCAAATATTCTTCAACTGTCATATATTTCAACTGAGGATCAATTAGCTGATATCTTAACAAAACCTTTGGATCAAAAACGTTTTATTCACTTGCGTAAAGCAATTGGCATGCTTTCCTTGAAATAAACTCTTTTTGAAACCTTTGCTTAGGTTAGGTTTTGTTTTTGTTTTTGTTTTGTTCTTTATCTATGTTTTGTACATAGGACATTAATTGAGCATAAATCATAATTGACTTTAATTGCATCCTTTTATGCATTTAGAAATTTATTATGCTTTTGATATCATAATATTTCAATGTTGCAATGATCATTTACGTTAATTAAACCATCTTTTAAGTGATCAAAGTCAATTTCTCTCTCAATGATCTCTTGGTATAGTCATTATCATATTTGATTGCTTAGTCGAGTATGAATGCGAGATCAATTTTTGGTTGAATACCTTATATATTAAATAATTGATAGCCAATTGAGGGGGAGTCAAAGAAATGTAAAATGCTCAAAAGATGTGGAAAGAGTTACATCCCAATGAGGAGTGTGAAAACTACCACCACATGGAGAAAATGAAAGAAAGAAAAAGATACTCCATGAATGCAAAGCAAATTTTTGTTTTAAAAATTGTTGATGAAATGCATATTGAAATACTTGACTCAGTCGTATTTCATGGTTGGTATAAGGTGGGATTTTTGATAAAAGATGCTCAAAGAGCCACTCCTTCAACAGATTGTCTAGATATATTATCTAACTTATCTGGGATTTCAAACATCTATTGATCTTGGTATTTCATTTTCTTTACCAAAATTGATGATTTGATAAAGGCATTACACATAAGATCAGGATAGATGTAATTGAAGTTGTTCAACTTTAAGTGTTTTAATTTTCGTAAATTTTCGTTTCATTTTTGAGTATTTTTGATAGATTTTGCATAATCTATTTCTTGTTGTATGAAACGATGATTTTTGTTTAAAGTTGACATGGTAAAGTGCTTACATACTTTTTCTGGATTTTATGGAATTTTTCTAAATTTTTCTGGAGAAAAAGTTGAAGCCGATCCGGATCGGGATAAGTGATCCGGATCCCGAACGCAGGATTCTTCCTGCGGGTAGCCGATCCGGATCACATTCTCGATCCGATCCGGATCACGGCTAGGGTTTTATATAGAACAAAGGGTTTTGATTTCTTTTACCCTAATCTTTTGTTCTCAAGCCTCTAGAGTTTCTCTCTCTAGATTTCTTGCATCTTGGAGCTTCCAAACTCAAAGTTCTTCAATTCAAGTAAGTTTTATTGATCAAATCTCGGTTTTTCACAGTTTTTATCAAACGTGAGTTGAAATCATGGATCTTTTTCGTTTGTGAATGGTTTTTGATCAAATTTCTTTTGAAATAAGAACTCTGGGTCAATTAGTTTTGCTTTTATGCTGGGTTTTTACCTGATTAACGAGTTTTTAGGCTTCGATTTCTAAAAATTCGGTTTTAGGGCATAAAAGAGGAATTTTTGTAAATCATGGATTGATCTATTTTTAAAATTCTTTTTGCAAAACTAATTTGATTCTTAGCTTCTCTACATGATTATGATTGTCTAGGTACAATTTTTCAAATTTTTCAAAATTGACAATTTTTCATGTGTTCTTGAGTTGGTCTTCACAGGACACTTTCTCTAAACTCAAGGCACTTGAGTCAATGGCATTCTCCTGGTTAATCCTGTTACTGGCTACAATGGTGCATACTCGAGCAACCAACAAACTGAAAAAAGCCAAGAAACTCCAACGAAAGGGTGAAGTGGATGTTATAAGTGACACAGAACTTGAAGAAAACCCTGATGAAGTACACTGGGATATGTTGACAGATGATGATGATAATGAGGCATTGCCTGCTAAATCTGAACAAAGAGGAAAAGCACCCATGGCCGCACCAACCATCTCTGTGAAAAGAAAACGAATAACTAGACGTTTGGACTACGACAGGACATTAATGTTGAGACGCCAATAGCTCCTGACTCTCCGCCACGTGTTGAAGAAGTTTTTGTTAACCTGATCGCCTTAGAGCTTTTACACATCGTGAATGCATTGGTGAGAGGCACGTTAACATTGAGGCTCTACGAGGTCACTCCCCTGAATTTGGTGTTCTGATTGAACAAGCAAACCTTATTCAAGTATGTCGTTTCCCAGAAACGCTTGGCTACTGTTTGCATCATGTGAGGACCTTCTATACAAATGCACGGCATCTTCGAGAGTTTGAAAACGGTCCTATGGAGTTCTACACGAATATCCAAGGCACAAGGTTTAAGATCACTCCACAGTTGATTGGCGAGGTTTTGGGAATGGAAGCCAGCAAGACTGGAGTTAATTACTTGAAGGGGGTAAATTTGACGAACACATTATGGCGAAAAGTTATAGAGGGAATTTGTCTAGAAGGAACACAATCAACCGAAAAATCTGTCAGATCCAAAGAACTTCGTCTTGAATACCGTTTCTTGAACTTCATCACATGTTACAATATACTTCCAAATATGCAGACGAAGGTCGTGAGATGGGATCGATTGCTCCTTTTGTATCTCTTAGGACATCCATCAGAGGCAATGGGATTAAATATCAATATTCCTTACATTATTTGGAATAGAATGGCAAGATATGTTGAGCATCCTCATCCCACTGAAAGAATTCCATTTCCTTTGATCATAATGAGAATCTTAAAGAAGTTTCAGGTTGATTTACTTCAACAACTTATCATCAATGTCTGAGCATGATAGATGAGTCAACCATTGTCAAATCCCTCCATAAGTTACCACATGTCACTCCAGCTCCTGCATCTGGAACGAAACCCAGTACTAACACTGCCGCATCACCATCTCAACAAGCACCCGGTACAGATGATGAAGCATCACTAACATCGATTTTCAAGGAACAACAGCGACTATCTCTTAAGCAAGAACAATTTTTGAAGGAACAGCAAAGAATCTCCAATGAGCTTGAGATCATCACGGCAGCTCATATTACCATAACCAAAAGGGTCAATTCGATGACCAAGCGGGTAAAGAAGATGTTCCATAAAATGGGTTGCACAAGCTCTGAAGACTCGGATTCTGATGAATGATCACTCATTGACTGATTTATCTTTCTTCTTTCTATTTGTGCAGGATTATTAGGTTTTAGTTTTTGTTCTAATTTCTTAGTTCAGTTCTTAGGTTTTTCATGTTAATACAACTTTTAACTCTCCTTACATTTGTAGTTTTGCTACGTTTTGGCTTTGTTTTGTGACAAAAAGGGGGAGAGAGTTAGAGAGAACTTTGAACAATGAATGATGTGAACTTTGTGAATATCAAGGTAAGTATGACTTCAACTCAACTTTGGTTTTTCTCTTGTGATTTGTGCATGCCTCTATACTAACTATTCGACTAACTATTTGGGCATGTAATATGACTAACAAGTTGATGTTGGACTAACATTTTGTGACATTTGGTTTTTGAATGCTTAGAAGATATGTTGGTTTTTAACTATGATTCTCTTACATATCTGAATTCTTCAAATGTCATGATGAGAATAAACTCTATCTCTGTATTTGGTTTTGTATGTTTCAATTCTTGAGGTATCTAACGATTTTTTTGTCAAGAATGATTTCTTTGTGCAGAGATTACAGATGTCTAAGTCTAGAGTCTGTTTTAGGAGTTTATCTCATGTATTTAATTTTTGGATCTCCATTGTAAATTTTTGTTGTATGGTGATAGCAACAAAAATATCTTTTTGAATTTTCTTTTGTGGATTTGTGTTTTGTCACGAAACCGCCAAAGGGGGAGATTGTTACGGAATTTGAGTTGGCGTATTTCGTGAAAGTATTAAGTCTTGAAGATTGAAGATGAAAAACTTTGGATCATATACCTCAATCTCAAGAAAGAAGAATTCAAAAGGATCAGGTATGTTTAACTAAAGATTTTTGGTGATCCGAATACTTCTTATAGTGTAGAAACACCTGGAAGAATGTTTTATTGCATAAACATCAAAAACTGGACATGGGACATGTTCAGGATCCGGATCGGGCTCGGCAATCCGGATCCCGAAGGGTGTTCGTTCATACACTGTTTCAATCCGGATCGCAGCATTTCATGATCCGGATCCCGAACACTGGTTTTACCTTTTCACTTGCACGATCCGGATCAGGAATTGCAATCCGGATCCCGAACGTGATGTTTGGTGAAACTGTATGAACGATCCGGATCGGGGACTACGATCCGGATCCCGAACTGGCATTTTTCTGGAAATCGTCTTTCTTGCTTCTGCGATCCGGATCGTCCAATTCCAATCCGGATCGCCGTCGGTAAAATCTCCAGAAAAGGCAGTTTTTGATCCTTATCTTCTTCCAATGGTTTCTAACCTATAAATAGACCCTATATTCATTTTCTAGGGCATCCACATACATCGGCAAAATTAGAAAAAGATAGCCGAAAAGAAAAAATCCACATATAGAGAAGAAAGGAAATCAATAGATTTATTCTATGTTTCTTCATCTATATTGATTGATTTGATTCTAGGTTTTCCATACTCACATTTTGAGTAGAATCAAATCAATGAATACTTAGATGGTATTTCCGATCTATTTCTAATCTAAGTATTCGGCGGATCATCACCACCCAAAACAAACAACGATTTACCCTAAATCGGCGCGTGGACTCGCGTGGCCTTGTGGATTCAAGGTGCAACCGCTCTCGTGGATTCGGAGCGAGGTACGTTCGTGGATTCGAAGCGTGCTATTGGGTGAAGACCGTGGATTCGGTCGGACGTCGTGGACTCGACGTTGGACGCTGTGGACTCAGCGTTGGGCGCGGATCGTGGATTCGAGAAGCGTCGTGGAGCAAGCGGAGAAGATCTACTAGGAGCGTATGGTAAGAGGTTGAGTCGTCTGTGAGTACGTTATATCACCTTGTACGTGTTTCAATTCTAGTGGATTTCGCCGTGTTATCGATCCCGTGGTTTTTTACTCCGGTTTGGAGTTTTTCCACGTAAAAATCTTGCGTGTTCATTTATTTTTCCGCATTGGGTTTTATTGCGCAATGATTTTTGAGTGTTTATTGTTTATGCCTATTCACCCCCCTCTAGGTGTTTTTTCCCCTATTTAGATCCAATTACTTTTAACCCAACACCCTGGGCCCCACTGCTCGACGACGGTGCCGTAAGGACTGGTGGAATAGCCGGCGGTAGAACCGGTGGTACATGGGCCTCTACAGTAGTAGGGGGAGCTGCCCCAACCTGGGCAAGCAACTGCTCGAACCTCTGCTCCTGTCGGCGGTGACTCTCTGCCAACTGGGCCACTATAGCCCTCAGCTCACTAATCTCTGAAGGTCCGGACTGCTCCGGCTCCTCCGGGGGTGTAGGAGTCCCCTGGGTAGGAATCTGCCGTCTAGGAGGCATCCTGCCACACAAGAAACCACGGGTCAGTAAACAAAACCACACTTGACCCAATCCAGCGAAAGTCACGGTCATCCTCCCATTTCTGTAACCTTATGTTGTCTGCAGCCAACATAATAGTCCCCCAGAAATAGGATATGCTAGTCCTTCTTCACCACAGGAAGAGTTTAATAATAAATTGCCGACTTACGCAAAATATCACGCCACTCACGCCCTGCCGTCCTAGGGTCTACCAAAAGCCTGGGGTTTCCTAAGTCCCAACTGACCTATCCCTAAGCTCTGATACCAACTTAATCTGTCACGCCACGGGTGTAAACCAGAACCCGGGCTCGTCTACAGATCCGCCGTGCACACGGGATTTCCCGTGTACACGAAGCGCTGGTAACCTGCTCAGATATAAAGATATAATAAAAGAGCATAAAAACAGAGCTAAACTAAACTAGTACATCTCAGACAAATACTGGAAAGGAAAGTACAACATAGCTCTCATAAATATACATGTGTCTCTCCCAGCTCACAAAATAAATACATCCAGCTGGCCGAAGCCAGACCCAAAATAAAAGGAAAGTACAATCGTCTGAGTGTACTGGAGATACATCCAAATCTACTGAACTCTGAATCAGGGAAGCAGCTAACTAGTCAGCGATCCTCTTACCTCGGTCCTGGGAAGAGGGTCCCGCAGCTCCTGCAGAGGACTCTTCAAAACAAAGGGGAAAAGAAAAGGGAAAACAGTGGGGGGTGAGAACTACTATAAAGACAGTAGCCTCCCCTAGTGGGTAAACCTCAACTCAGACATGCCCACTAGGACTACCAGAGGCGAAAAGAAAAAGGTGGTAAGCTATAAGTATAACTACTGAAGAAAGCTACCCCTAACATGCCTCTATAATGCCCAGCTAAAAGGATATCTACATGTATGCATCAGAAATAAAAACCTGCTTGCCTACACCCAACCTATACTCCAGTAAACACTAGTACTGCCTGCGGTGCCTGCCAAATCGGGTATGCCAGCCTACGCATAACACCGATAGGGGATAGGAGTCTCAAGGACTCAAGTCTGCATATCGCGCACTCCGGAGTGGCACTCGAGGGGAGCGACCCACACGAGTAAAATGCCTGAGTAATAAGTATCCAAGGAGAGTAAGTCCGCAGGACTAGATCATGACACTGATCTAAATGGAACAGAACCATCCACTAAAAGAAGCCCAAATCCTCTCCCCGATCTGATGCAATAACAACTGTCCAGTCAACCACCCAAAATCCGCGGTTGCCGCAATACCCTGCCATCACAGCCTGCCCGTCCCGAATCCCAGGTATCTGACTACACTATCCCAGCCCCCTGCTCTAACCTGAGCATGATATCCCCTATGTCTAGGTAACTGGAGAAAATAAAAATCAAGGTTTCTCCTAAGTCAATACCAGCATGATAGTGCAGCAGAAAAAGGTGGCCTAACTAGGTGACCATTCAAGCATGCAAAAGTCCTTTTCTTAACAGAATAATTTCAGTGTTCCAATTCTTACAAGATTTGACAGTATGCCTTTGTTTGAAGATCTGAAGTATTAACGTGCCATAAGCTAATTTATACACATGCATAAGTCTCCCAATTTATACATAATGCATGATATGGTTGTAGCCGATTATTACTAAAGATTTAAGCAACTATTCCCATGGATTCTAATCAACTTAGCTTTGTAAGAATTACCATTTATTAGTACCTAGTCCTCTAAAGATGCAAGTGTCAACCACAAGTCCAGTTTTTCCAATTAAGCATGCTATATTCATTCCACTAGTATACTAGCAACATTACATAGGACTAGCTCCAATATGCCTAGTGGGTTATCACAAGTAGGAGGTTAACAATGGTACCCACCTCGAGCGCTAATATCCTTGTCCCAAATGCGAAACCCGTGCACGATCCAAAAGCTCACCTCAACACTGTGAAAAATTCCCAAAAGAATATACACAATTTAAGCTTCAATGATCATGAAAAATCTGTCCAAAATTGTCAATCCAAAGTTTCCCCATTTTCACCTGCAAAGGGTGCTCAGAAAATTCCAAGAAAAATACCGTCGCGTTCCTTGCGACGAACCGGTCGAAACGAGTCCCTACACGACCAAAACCGAGCTTCCTTCGCTGAGATACAAATTCGGCAAGGGAGGCACCCCAAACAAAACTGTGCAGAAATTCTGTACCAAAAGACTACAGAGAAAGGAGATTTTCACCTTCGAATAATATCCATAAAATTTTGAGAAAAATTCAGGAGATTCCTTGCGAGATGTAGATGAAAAACGCCTCTTGAATCACCTCGATCCGTTGCCCGAGCGCGAAGTTATAGCCAAATCAATTAGGTGCTGTCCAAAACTGCGCGAAGAAAAATGGGTCACAAAGAAGCTCGGGAAACTCAAAATCCACATGAAAACCGAGGCAACTCAAAACATAAAAAATGAAGCCCTACCTGTCAAGAGTCCAACGGTGCAAGAATCACCCGAATCGGAGGTCGGGGTGAGCCGGGGGAGCCCGTACACTGAAAAGAGACGAAACGGGTCGTCGGTGAACAAGCGTCGCGCCGCGCCGTAAAATGGCCAACCTCGAAAACCGCGCTCCTAAAAATCCCACGGAAGCTTATTAAGATGGGTCTCAGGTGGAGGAAGATTTTTGCTTAAGGGTGCCCTGTGAAAATCCTCTCAGAAAGAGTGTAAAAAGGTCCCCAAAAGGCCAATTTATAGGCTGCCAAGCCCCCCCACCCTTTTGGCCGGATTCGGGCGCCACTTTCGGGCGCCCGAATCCGCCAAACAGGTCGGACGAGCCCAGTCCGATGCGCCCGGATTTCTCCGGTGCGGCCACGTGTCCCCCGCACAGCAAACAGCTGCGCGGGGCTGTGAGGACCTGGATCCCCGCAATGTGATTACTGGTTGACCAGCAACTTCTGGAGGCCTATTTGGTGCGTCGGTGGTGTTTGTGCACCAATTGGACACTAGTGATGGACTTAGAGTGTCTACTGGATCACGAGAGTAGTCTGATGACCCCATCGGATGCTTAGAAGTGGTTTTGCGCGCAATGGATATTAAAATTGGGCTCAGCGCGAAGTTTGGACCAAGAAACACCTTTCCGGATGCCTTCAGTGATTTTTAGAGTTGGAATTTGGCAAAACAGACATCAAAATCGGATTCAGCATGCGAAAACGGTCAAAATGGACTACCCACTTGTTATTTTTGAGCACCGGTTACTGTTCACGCCGGAACAGTAACTCCGGCGCCGGCGGGCAGCTCCGGCGCCGGCGGAGGGCGGCGGCGCGACGGCGGGCAGGCGCAGGAGCGGCGGTGGGCAGGCGCGGGCAGCGCACAGCGCGCGGGCAGGCGCGCGGTCCACCGCGGAGGCGTGCACCCGGGACGGGACACGTGGCGGCTCCCGGTTGGCCGGCGCAGCGGTCGTGGTCCACAGAATTTATCATTGGTGTACGGTGGACCGGTGGTGACACGTGGCGGAGTGTGATTGGCGCGGTGTGGTGCGCTCGGTCCACAGACTAGCTACACCGCCTCGGGGTGCGTGCGTGCAGGCGGAGCAGGCGGTGCAGCCGGCGCGCACATGCGCATGCCTGGCGCGCGTTGACCAGTCGGCGGCGCCACGCGTCGCGTCCGGAGAGGGCCACGTGTCGCCCGCGCAGTGGCCATTTCCGCTGTCCGTTGTTTTGCAGGCTATGTGAAGGCCCAGGGAGGATCCGGGCCTGCACAGTGTTGGGCCGGGCCCAACACTGTAGCAGCCCGGAACTTTCGGGCGCCCGAAAGTTGGATATATAGGGTATTTTCTCAATTATTTTTCCAGCCTATAAAAGCCCCCCTGTTCTAGCTCTTTTAGCTTCTTCTCCGCGCGGATTTTGGCAGGGTGACCTTCAGCAAAGTTGATCCCCTCCCTGTGCTGCATCCATCTGCAGTGTTTGGAGATTTTTGGTGGCACGCTTATCGAGGTTTCCATTTTTACGGCGCGGCGTGACGCTCGTCCATTTGTGTTCCCCTTCGTCGCGTTTCGGTGTACGAGCTCCCCCGGCCTACTCCGACCTCTTTTTCAGGCGATTCTTGCGCCGTTGGATCCGCGACAGACAGATCTACGATCTTGGTATGTTTTACTTCCCCTAGTTTCGTGCTTTTCGAGGAGTTTTTCCATGCTTACTGGGACCCCTTTTTCTGCTGGAATTTCTGGACAGCGACACCTTGTCGGATTTTTATCTTCGCAACCGGGCATCGGTTGGAGACGTGCCTAGACACTTTTTTCATCTACTCGACGTGAGGATCATCATCGTATTTTTATTGGATTTTTCTGAGGCTTGCCCGGAGGTAGATTTTTCTCCCTTTATCTGTGTATAGAAATATAGATGTATGATTGTGGGTTTGTGAGCGCCCTGTGTTGTGGAATTTGTAACTCGGCCTACGGGGCTCAGAATTTGACGTCCAGGTAATCGTTTCGAAGGTATCGACGCGAGGAACGTGACAGTATTTTTGTTGGATTTTTCTGAGTCTATCTGCAGGTGAAAATTGCACATCTTTGAGGATGTTTCTCGCAGATTGTGTATACTTGGAAATATTTTGGATTAAGTGTAATGTTGGACCTTATTATTGTACCCAGGGGTGTTTGCAAGTGTCGCTGGACCTGTTGGATTTGGAAACTTTGATTTTGGGGTATTTTCAGCTGTTCGGAGCCGTGGCTTGCGCAACTTAAACCGAGGGAGCAGTTTTAGCAGATTTTGGGCTGAGAGCATCTACACTCTTCACCGACCTCAGGTTTGCCTTGGTTTGAGCATTTCAGGTGGGTAAGCTTAACTTGGTAACTGTATAGGATTTTTATATATCACGGTGAATGTAAGCGCACATGTGGGGATATCACCCCTCTATGGTTGATAACAGGCATGATGTTGTACAACCGACACGAGCGAGAGGTAAGCAAGGAATGACCTGCTTGGGTGAGATTGGTGTACCATAGTAGGAATATTTTAGCATGCTTTACTAATAATTGTTTCACCCACTTTTATTGTTTCTGAGGACAAAGCATGCTTGCATGGACATGTAGTTAGGCCATCTTTTACTGCTGCACTACTTTTGGAACTTGACTTAGGAGAAACCATGTTATCTTTTTCTCCTTCTTTGTTAGTCAGGTGGTCTGTGTTGCTCCGGTTCGAGCAGGGATTATGGGTAGTGTAGTCGGGACTTGGTGTCCGGGACAGGTTGGATTAGTTGTGGGGCTTTGCGGCAACCGCGGATACTGGGCGGTAGACCGGACATTTATTTATGCACCAGATTGGGTATCTGATTTCTCTAGTGGACAGAGTTTTCCACTATTTGAGTATTTTTGCATCTGACTGAGGACTAAGGCTTTCTCTAGTGGTTGGGGCTTTCCCACTTCAATTAGAGTCATGATCCAGTCCTGCTGATTTATGATACTTGTTACTGAGGCACTTTACTCGTGTGAGTCGCTCCCCTCGAGTGCCACTCCAGAGTGTGCGATTTACAGACTTCGAGTCCTTGAGACTCCCATCCCCTATCGGTGTTATGCGTAGGCTGGCATACCCGATTTGGCTGGCACAGCAGGCAGTACCAGTTTTACTGGTGGCATTAGATTGGGTTTATTACAGACTTTTGCTTTTTAGTTGCACTCGTGTCGGGGGGATCGAGTGGAGTCTAGTAGCTGTGTTTAGACCAGTGCTAGTGTTGTTTGGGAACCGTTTGGGGATACGGTGGTCCTAGAGTAATTGTGAGTTGTTGATCGTGGCAGGCATTGTCACGCCCCGGGGTCGAAACTGCGACCCGGGCTCGCCAACAGATCCGCCATCTATTCGGAAACTGCCGTACAGACGAAGCGTCTACCCTGCAAAAGATCTAAAGCTACACATGTATCAGAGCTGAAAATAAAACTAGTAGCTATAGAATAAAAACTGAACATTTGGAATAGTAAAATCTCTACTAGTACACAAATCCTCAAAGTACACCTATTCCAAGTATTCCTAAATTTTCTGCACTCCACTGTGAAGTCGAGGCTTCCCCAAAACCAGTCCTCAACGGCGGACAATGCCCGGAAAACTCCGAATCGACCTGGGGCTTCCGCGTAGATCCGAGTCGACCCGAACTCAACTGTAATCCAAAATGGAACACGCTCAAAGCAATTTCCCCGCACCACGCCATCATGCGAGGTCGGTGCGCTATCCGAAATCCCGGTACTCTACACTCTCCCCTCCTTAAAAAGGTTTCGTCCTCTAAACCCAAACTAAATCCGTAACTCAGGAGGGTGACTCAAAGAATAGGGATAGGGAACACTCAACTCATCTACAGGCTCTCAAGTGGCCGTTCTCACTCCCCGCGACGACTCCATTGAATCTTCACCGAAGGTATCTCCTAACTACACAATTCCTTAGCTTCACGAGCAAGAATTTGCATCGGCTGCTCCGGATTATCAATCTTGTCCAAGTTCAAGGAAGTGAAATCCAAAACATGAGGGTGATCCAAATACACTTCTCCCAATCAGATAAAACCTGCGGATCAAACTCCTCGCTCAAACTCAAGTCTATAATTATATATCTCTGCGGCTGGTGGCTTCCAAAAATTGAAGTCTCGAAATCAAAAACTCTAAGCCTCCAATTGGCCTAACCTTTCCGTTGCCCCTTAGCAACTAAATGCTCAAAGCGCAACTCTATTGGAAAAGACTCCACGACTCAAATAGGAAAACCCAAACACTCTCACAGCTATGTCGGAGAACCCTCAACGACTCAATCTGATAATGCACGACCCATGGCTGAGTCGGGAAACCTCCACGACTCGATCTGCCAGAACCCCCAAAACTCTCAAGGCTAAGTAGGAGAGCCATCTCCACCACTGAATCAAAATACGACCCATAATCTAGAGTAATCTCACCATCCCATAAGGAGCTCAAAAATCAAATGACACTATAACTCATCTCAAAACTCAAAAAGAGACCCTCGGCCCCCAGGCACGAGGTCTAATGCACCCCGAAACTATGCCATACCACTGGCGAACTTATTTTTTCAAACTCAAAGCAATTTCCCCGCACCACGCCATCATGCGAGGTCGGTGCGCTATCCGAAATCCCGGTACTCTACAGGCATGGCAGGCATAGGCAGGCTTAGCAGGCATGGCAGGCGTAGACAGGCTTGGCAGGCATAGGCATGCATGGCAGGCATAGGCAGGCTTAGCAGGCATAGGCAGGTATGGCAGGCATGGCAGGCATAGACAGGCTTCGCAGGCATAGACTGGCTTAGCAGGCATGGCAGGCATGGCAGGTATAGGCAGGCATGGCAGGCATGGCAGGCATAGGCAGGCATGGCAGGCATGGCAGGCATAGGCAGGCTTAGCAGGCATGGCAGGCATGGCAGGTATAGGCAGGCATGGCAGGCATGGCAGGCATAGGCAGGCATGGCAGGCATAGGCGGGCATGGCAGGCATGGCGGGAATAGGCAGGTTTAGCAGGCATAGCAGGCATGGCAGGCATGGCAGGCATAGGCAGGTTTAGCAGGCTTAGAGGCTTGATAGCTGTTGAGAGTCTTCAGCTTCCTTCTTTTTCAGTCTTTACGACTTTGGTTAGCTTTTTATATTTTGAGGACTTAGTGGGCAGACCGTCGGGTCTGGCGGTGGTACACACTGAGAACTCCCTTTTTGGTGTAGTTCTCACACCCTCTGGGGGTTTTCCTCCTCTTTTTCTTTCCTCTCCTTTATTTTGCAGAGTCCTAGCGGATGTTGCTGATTCTGCGATTGTGGATCGAGGCGAGAGAGTCGCGAGATAGACCCCTACCCGTCGTGGGAGAGTAGCGGTACCCCTTCAGAGGAGATCTACAGCAGATTAGTTGTTTTACTTTTTTCTCTTTTGAGAGACTGATGTAGTGAGGATATATTATGTACCGAGAGACTGTACACTGTTGTATTTATTGGAGATACCTCCCGGTTGAGTCCAGAGCTTGTACGTGAGGATATTGTATGATTACCATTTTTGGGAGGCAGACTTATTGTATTATTTTCAGTTGTACAGTGATTGATTTTAGTTATACAGCAGATCTTTTATTTATAGCTCTGATATTTTGTTTAGCTGTAGTACTTTCTTGCAGGTAGGATGCTTCGCCTATGCAGGTTGGCATAGGTGGCGGATCTGTTGGCGAGCCCGGGTCGCAGTTTCGACCCCGCGGCGTGACAGGGGCGACTGGGCGCTTGCCGCGTGGCAGGGGCCTGCTGGGGGCGGTGCATGCGCCCGCCCCCTGGCCGGCCGACACGTGGCCCGCACTTGAGTGCGGGCCATGTGCAGCCGACCAGCCGCACTGTGCCGCTGCGCTGGCACGCGCCCCGAGGCGCCGCCCTGCGCGCCCGTGGACCGCGCCCAGGTGAGCCATCCAATCCCCGGGCGTCACGTGTCGTGCACCCGGTCCACAGGATCTGCGCCCCTTCCCTGAACCGCGCCGCGCGCTCCCGCCAACCCGGAAGCGCCACGTGTGCCACCCGCGCGGTCCATGCACCGCCGCGTCTCCTCTGTGGATCGAGCTGCGTGAGCCGGCCAATGACAGGCCGCCACGTGGCTCCAGCCGGTCCACGGTCAACCCCCATGCACCGAATTTCCCCGCAAACTTCCGGAAGCCCGTTTTTGGTCATCCGGACTCCAAATTTGACAAGCAAACAGCTGTTTTCAAGCGCTTTTCCGCGCTGAATCCAAATCCGAACTCTGTTTGGCCCAATTCCTTTTCTAAAATTCGGCAAACACAGCCGAAGGCCAAATCAGCTGAAAATGTCACACAGGGTCCATCTGTGGCACCCCTTTGATGCACCATGGGCCAGACACACCAACACTAGGTGTTCTACACAGTGGATTCAACGAAAAAGCTGCATGGGGAAATCCAGAACACTACAATGGCGGTGCGACCGGATCTAATTTCCGACTTATGGATTTCCTAGAAAGGGGTTTTGAAGATCGCGGTAAACATAGTGTGCATAGGAATCCGTGCAAAAGATCGGGCACACTTTTCGACGGGATAAGGAATTATCACTTGTGATTAAGTAATTATTATTTAATATTAAATATCCGGAAGTGGGTTTTACGGTACGTATCAAGAGAAAGAAACAAGTTATTCCCGAAAAGCAAAGAGAAAACCCTAGCCGGAGAGAAAAGAAAGAAATGAGGAGAGAACACCCTAACCGGAGGAAAAAGAAAGAAAGAAGAAGAAAGCGGAAGAGTCCGATCGCTTCCGATCAACGTGCCGGAGACAGAAGTGTGTGTAACACTCGAGAAATTCAAGTGTGTTTGCGGGTGAGGAAACAAATCTAAACCTTAGTGATTTGCGTACCGGTGCGCGAATTGCACAGTTTCCGAGGCACTATTTCCGCCTTTCCGATCTGAGTCTGATCTCGGAAATCTGAAATCTCCAGTGCGACCGTCTCATCGAATCGAGTGAAAATGGTATAGACCGTTTGTTGATCCGACGATCGGATCGTCCTGAAATCAGCAAGAAAACTAGTGGGACCCGTGACTTAAGTGAATAGTGATTTGAATAGTAACACCCTGTTTTAATTCCCGCGTTGGCCAACGTCGCCCGATCGACTGTCTAGAGTCCAAATCTGACAATCCAGGTAGTCGATTTAAATGGCGTCGTCGATCTGAGCGTAGTGGCGCCGACGAAATTTGGGTTTAACGAACCTAAAGCATCGTAAAGCGTGCCAAACTGTATAAACTATAGTATTTTATGGATTTTAAAATTATAGGGGATCGAATGCGACAAACCAAAATCACTACTTTATAGGTTTCGTCGAGCCGGACGTCGTGCCGAAGTCCATTTTTTCATTTGGCGACTCGAATACCTCGAAAAACATGAAAAATAGCGAGAAATACAGAAAATTACATAGAGACCCCTATATTTTATGCTCCGATTTGCGTGCTGCTTTATGGAGAAGGACTTAAGTGCGAAACAAAGTTGCTGTGAAGGACTAGGCTCAAAATACTCAGGGGTGGAGGGGTTAGGAGCATTTTGTGCAAGTGTATATATATACTTGCATTGGCCTCCCGTTAAACCCTAGAAACCTAGAACCTCAGCCCTAGCCGCCTCCATCCGAAACCATGCCTTCCTCTGAGTGTCTGTCACGCCCCAGGCCCCAACGGAAGCCTACCCGGCACGTGCACAGACCCACCGTGTGCACAAGGTACCCCCCGGTACACACAAGGCGTCTACAACAACAAGCGGAAGGAAGGCAATAAACACATCCTACTAGTAATCAGAGCACAACACAACTAAATTATACATAAAGAGGGAAGTAGATAACAACTATCATACAAGAAGTTAAAATCCAAAATACACATGTAGTTCCCTTAAATACACTTATCAAAATACATGGGTGGTTTCTATGCCAAAATACACCAACACTTCTCTAACAAAAACAAAAGAAAAGGTGTCCTGTAACCACCTCGAGGGGTGCGACGGGGATTAGCTAGCTATGCGATAACCCCTTGCCACGGTCCCGAGCCCCTCCCGCTGCGGATGGCTCTGAAAAACAACATCCCAAATGGGGTGAGAACTATTAAACAATAGTTCCCAGTGGGTAAGCCGCCGAGAGAAGCGAAATACACCACTAGGTCAACTGAGGCATAAGATAGTAAACTGCTGAAATGAAATGCAGAAAATAAACAACTGAAGTAAAGTAAAGTACTCTACTACTATCATGCCTCTATGCTCATGTACAAGGTGATGATGATATGAATCTATCATGCTATCATAATGTCCAACTACAATGAGTAGTATTACTTATGTGGTGTCCAATGTCAAGTTTGCTATCATGTATGTCCAACTACCATTAATGTATCATCTATGTGATATTCAATGTTAAGTTTGGTTAACTTAATCCTTTTCTCTTGAAGACTTTCTTTGAGTCTAAGCTTGAGCCACGCCTCATGGTCCCGTGGTGGCACCCCCCAAGGAGCTATGCCAATCCAACGGCGTCCCAATCGGCACCCAATCCCGCACGGCGATCATAATGTCGCAAATGGCCAACTCCGGAGTGCCGGCTTGGAGGGAGCGACCCTACCAAGCATGTGCGAATGAGCACAAACGGCAAGCAAGCAAGTCTCGATCATCGTGTCTGAAACACGGAATAGCAAGTCATCGTGTCTAAAACACGGAAAAGCATCATCGACCTTTAGGTCGGGGTATAGTATCTCAAGTGTCAATGTTTCATGTACAATATTAACATTATTTTGCATAATGAAAGAGTAAAACATTTACAAGTTATCCTCATGTCTCAAACATGGAATCTAACTATTTCATCTTGATTGTACAAGTTTAGAAGTTTTCTACTTGTATCTCACTACACTAGATGGCACTAATGTCATAATGTCCATTTTCTTCATGATCATATGCATAACATATCTCAATAATTCTATAACATGTATAGTTATTCTCTATTCATATCCAAAAGCTTAAGTTCACGAAAATTCCTATTCAATCCCCCCTCAAAGTGCCCATGCACCTACAATGTTTACCTCTACTACATAGAGTATGAAATTTTCTACACATGAAGGGGTTCAAATGCATGATCATAAATCATGATAAATCAAACGATGCATGTTTAATATAACAATGATGCCCTAAAAGTCTATAGAAGACATAGGGGGAGTTCACCCATTTCGGTGAGGTCAGACCCACCGGATAGTTGCCAAATCCTTGTGAAGGATCCCAACCAAGAAGCCCACACTTCCTCTTATGCCCTAAGAGAAGTTTCCAAAGGGTTAAAACATCACAAAACCCTAATCACAAAATCCCTTAAAATCATAAGGAAAATAGGTGGAAAATACCTTAGGTTGAGAAATCTTGCTAAATCTTGAAATCCAAACAAGAAAAGCTTCAAAACCAACCTACAAGAGTGTTCTACACCCATCAATTCCACCCTAAAAGCTATAAATCAAAAAGCCCCAAAATAAACCCTAGTTTTCCAAAACCTAGGTTTTTCCTTCAAAAATCCCAAAAGAAAGGAAAAAGAAGTGTTCCAAACCTCTTTTAGCTCAAATCCCACCTTGGAAAAGCAAAGGATAGGCACAAGAGCTCCAAACTTCCTTCTTCTTCAAGTTCAAGCCTTCCTCCAAGCTCTTGTAGCAAGCTTCAATGGTGGAGAAGAGGAGGTTGAAGAAGAATCCAAATAGAGGGATGAGTTGGAGAAGAAAATCCAAGATTTCTCTCTCCCTCTCTCTCTCTCTAACACTTTCTCTTACTCTCTCCAAATGAGAGGAAAAGAGGAGTGAAGGGGTTAAAAACCCTAATGTAACAAAATCCTAAAAGACCCTTGCAAGAAATGTTATTACATTTCTTACTGTGCTGTCCAGACCCACACGATCCGGATTGCCCCTATCCGATCCGGATCCCGAACGTGGAATTTCTAGTTTCGCGCGGACGATCCGGATCGCCCCTATCCGATCCGGATCCCGAACGTGGAATTTCCAGTTTCGCGCGGACGATCCGGATCGCCCCTATCCGATCCGGATCCCGAAGTCAAAAACCCCAAAATTTCAAAATTTTCGAAAATTTCCGATTTGCGCCCAAACTCTCCGGAAACCTTCTAGAACCTTCCGGAAGCTTACTAATACATTCTAAGGGTATCATTCAACCCTCCACACACTCGAACTTCGCAATTGATAAAGTTCAGTGTACTACATTCACCCCTCCTAAAAAGAGTTTCGTCCGTAAAACTAGAAGTGAAGTACCTCACGTCTCCAGCTGAAAAAGATGAGGGAAACGCTCCTGCAGCGCGCTCTCCAGTTCCCATGTAGCCTCGCGATCCTCGTGATTGCTCCAAAGTACCTTCACATAAGGTATCTCGCGATTCCGAAGTTTCTTCACCTCACGAGCCAAAATCTTCACCGGTTGTTCCTCAAAGCTCAAGTCCTCGTGTAGTTCCAACGGGGCGAAGTCCACCACATGAGATGGATCAAAAACATACTTCCGGAGCGTCGATACATGGAACACATTGTGCACTCCCGCTAGGTTAGGCGGTAGAGCAAGCCGATAAGCCACCGGGCCGATACGCTCCAAAATCTCAAAAGGTCCAATAAATCGTGGACTTAGCTTCCCTCGGATGCCAAATCTCTTGACTCCTCTAGTCGGCGATACTTTTAGGAAGACATGGTCTCCAACTTGAAATTCCAAATCGCGCCGACGCTTATCCGCATAACTCTTTTGTCGACTTTGACCTGAAATCAAACGTTCTCGAGCTAGTCGAACCTTGTCTTCGGCCTCTTGAAGTACATCGGGGCCTAAAATCAATCGTTCTCCCACCTCACTCCAATGAAGAGGTGATCGGCACTTTCTCCCATAAAGAGCCTCGAATGGCGCCATCTTGATACTTGCTTGATAACTATTGTTATAGGCAAACTCGGCCATCGGTAGATATTGATGCCAACCACTTTGATAATCCAAAACACATGCTCTGAGCATGTCCTCCAAGATTTGTATGGTTCGCTCAGACTGCCCATCACTCTGGGGGTGGAAAGCTGTACTGAAATCCAACTGCGTGCCTAGGGCCTCGTGAAGGCTCCTCCAAAAATGAGATGCAAATCTTGGATCTCGATCGGAAACTATAGAAACAGGCACCCCATGCAATCGCACAATCTCATCAAGGTATTTTTGTGCAAGCTTCTCTCTAGACCAAGTAGTATGGATAGGGATAAAATGAGCAGATTTGGTTAACCTATCCACGATCACCCAAATAGCATCATGCCCAGCCTGAGAGCGAGGCAATCCAACAACGAAATCCATGGTGATCCTCTCCCACTTCCACACGGGAATGGGTAAACTCTGCAACTTGCCTGCGGGAAGTCGGTGCTCGGCTTTCACTTGTTGACATGTCAAGCATTGAGCCACAAATTCCCCAACATCTTTCTTCATGCCGGGCCACCAATAAAGTAACCTTAAGTCCTTGTACATTTTGGTGCCGCCTGGGTGAAGAGAATAAGGTGCTCGGTGTGCTTCCTTCAGGATCTCTTCTTTGATCTCCAAATCCGCCGGTACATAAAGTCGACTTCGAAAACGAAGTACGCCATGATCATCCACATGAAACTCACCGGCTCAGCCATCCACAAGTGTAGCCCGAATCTTTTCCAAACTAGGATCTTGGACTTGTTTCATCTTGAGTCAATGCCATCAATCTCATGGGTGTCTCGTGTGACACCCCCGGAATTTGGATTAGTCCTCTATATAAATGATATAATAGGACTAAATCTCTAACCCGGCTATAGCATTTTGGATGGTAGCAAGATCCAAGAGGAACATGAGAGTTAAGCGTGCTAGAGCTAGAGTAGTTCTAGGATGGGTGACCCCCTGGGAAGTGGGGCGTCACAGTTGGTATCAGAGCCATTCACCAGCCGGAAATGTGAGATGAGTCTCGGCTAAGCCAGGGTTATATAGCGGGTAGAGCGAGGCTCCCCGGCTAATGACCGTTGTGAGTGGAGTGCAGCTCCTCACAAGGTCGGCTAAGGCTAGCGAGACGAGTGACAGCCTTGAGCCTGATGTCCATCATTAGTCCTCTATGGGTGGTAGCAAGATCCAAGAGGAACATGAGAGTTAAGCGTGCTAGAGCTAGAGTAGTTCTAGGAATGGGGTGGGGCGTCACATCTCGGGTGCCACAACTTCCAACTCCAACCGTCTCATATCTTGAAGTAATGGTTGTTGGTAAGTGATCATCATCGCTAAATTTTCCATCGATTTGCGACTTAGAGCATCTGCCACTACATTTGCTTTCCCAGGATGGTAGAGAATAGTCAAATCATAATCCTTAAGCAGCTCCAACCATCTGCGCTGCCTAAGATTCAACTCCTTCTGAGTAAAGAGGTACTTTAGGCTCTTATGATCAGTATATACCTCACAATGCTCACCATATAAATAGTGTCGCCACAGCTTCAATGCAAATACCACGGCGGCTAACTCCAAATCATGAGTGGGATAGTTTTTCTCGTAGTCCTTTAATTGACGAGAGGCATAAGCAATAACCTTCTCGTTTTGCATCAAAACACACCCTAACCCACTCAAGGAAGCATCACTGTAGATCACGTATCCCGCTCCTGCAGTAGGCAAAGCCAAGATCGGGGCGGTCGTCAACCGTTCCTTCAATTCCCTGAAGCTTCCCTCGCACGCATCATTCCAAATAAACTTGGTGCCTTTATGCGTTAGTCGCGTTAGGGGAGTAGATAACCTTGCAAATCCCTCAACAAAACGCCGATAGTAGCCGGCCAGACCGATAAAACTCCGGATCTCGGTGATGTTCGTCGGTCTAGGCCAATCCTTAATTGCCTCAATTTTCTTGGGGTCCACAGCTATTCCTTTATCTGATATTACATGACCCAAGAACGCTACCTCTCGTAGCCAAAACTCACATTTCTTCAATTTGGCGTAGAGCTCTTTCTCTCGAAGTAAATGCAACACTTGCCGCAAGTGATCCTCATGTTCTTCATCACTTCGAGAGTACACCAAAATATCGTCGATGAACACCACGACGAATCTATCCAAAAAGGGCTTGAAGACACGGTTCATCAAATCCATAAAAGCTGCCGGGGCATTAGTGAGCCCAAACGGCATAACAGTAAACTCATAGTGTCCATACCGTGTCCTAAAAGCCGTTCTAGGAACATCCTCGGGCTTGATCTTGAGTTGGTGATATCCAGACTGAAGGTCAATCTTCGAATACACTCTTGATCCTTGGAGTTGATCAAACAAATCATCAATCCTCGGCAATGGATACTTATTCTTAATTGTGACCTTGTTAAGCTCGCGATAGTCCACGCAAAGGCGAAGCGATCCATCCTTTTTCTTGACGAACAAAACTGGTGCTCCCCAAGGTGAAACGCTCGGTCGGATGAAGCCTTTTTCCAACAAGTCTTGAAGCTGTGCCTTGAGCTCTTTTAACTCTGCCGGTGCCATCCTATATGGCGCTTTCGAGATTGGGGTAGTTCCAGGGATCAGATCCACCACAAACTCGATCTCTCTATCCGGAGGCATCCCCGGTAGCTCTGCCGGGAACACGTCAGTAAACTCTCGCACAACTGGGATATCCTCCACTCTCGGAGTCTCACTGCTACTATCCACAACAGTAGCCAAGTAGGCGACACATCCACTCCTAATCAACTGTTTTGCTCTGGTGGAAGAGATAGTCATCGCAAACAGCGAACTTTTGCAACCTCTGAACACAATTTCCTCTTGTACCGGTTCTCGTAACGTCACAAGTCGATTCTCACAATCAATGGTAGCATGATATCTTGTGAGCCAATCCATGCCTAAAACCACATCGAATTCTCAAGTCGATGGAGGGCCAACAAATCTGCTGGCAAAATCCAATCCCCAATCCTAACAGGACAACTAGGGGAAAACTCCCGAATCTCCAGGGTATGATCGGGAACTAAGACTCGTCCCGAATGCAAAGTAGGAACTAACTCAATGCCATGCAACTCGGCAAACAGCCGGTCAATGAATGAGAGAGATGCACCAATGTCAAATAAAGCTCGAACTCGAATGCTATGAATCAAGATAATACCCGCAACAACGTCCTCAGCCGCTGACGCCTCCTCTGCTTGGGCCGAAAACATGCGCCCGCTCGGAGCCTGTCGTGGCCCCTCGTACTGTCGCGACGCCGGTGGTCGCCCAGACTGAGAGTAGGTGGGTGGGGTCACCTGTCCAGGAATAACTGGTGCCGATGCTGATGAAGGTGTCGGTGACGAGCCTCGCGGGCATTCTGATCGAAAGTGGCCCTCCTGACCACAAAGGTAGCACTTGCCTCCACGCTGCGGGCATTGTGGCGGCACATGGGGTCCACCACAAATCATGCAACGTGGCGGCTGCCGACGGTCAGGTCCTCCTCGGTGAGAAGATGAGCCGCGCCCTCCGGACTGGCTCTTCGGGTGCTTCATCGGTTTCTTCGAATAGGGCTTGTGACTTGCGCCCTCGGTCACTGACCTCTTGCTTCGCGTCCTATTAAGAGCTTCTCTCTCTTCCTTAGCAATCTCCGCGCCTTTCTCCACTATCAAGGCACGGTCCACAACCTCCCGGTAGGTTTGGAGGTTTAGGGTCTGAACCAATCTGAAAATGGACGGTCTAAGGCCGTTCTCGAACATACGGGCCTTGTCCTCGTCGTCCCTCACAACGTGCGGAATACAGTTAAGTAGTCGAGTAAATTCCCTCTCGTACTCCGCCACGGTTTTGTCTCCTTGCCTCAAGTTGCGGAGATCTCTTTCCATTTGCCTTTTTGCGCTCGCCGGAAAATACTTCATTGCAAGCATCTTCTTAAACCGCGGCCATGTGATTGCCGCCAAATCGGTCGTGGGGTCATCCCGAATGTCCGTCCACCACTGGTAAGCATCGCCCTCAAGATGGTGTGTTGCCAACCACACCCGGTCTCCCTCCGCTACGAAGGTATCGTGGAAAAGTTTCTCCATGTGTAGAATCCACTTCTCAAAAACCCAATAGTCGGGTTTCTCTCCATCATATGTCCGAGGCTTGGATTCCCGGAATTCCCTCAAACGAGCCATGAGTCGGTCCCGCTCTTCTCCTGCTACCATCATCGGTAAAACCGTCCTCGCCGGTGGAGTCTGAACTGGCGGTGACATCACAACCTCTTCCCGGCGCCCAGCACTCGGAGTGTGATGTGAAGACTCGGGCACCTCAGGTCGAAGTGCATCGGTCGCTCCACCCATGTGCTCCTGTGGTTGCACTGGTGGGTGCGAAGGGTCTTGAGTTCCCCTTGCCGCCAACTGCTGGGTCAAAAGAGCTTCCAACCTCTGCATCCTTGCATCCTGCCGACGCGAAGCCTCAGCCTGCTCTCGCGCCGCAGCCGACTGCCGCTCCACTACATCAGCTAGCATAGCCAGCTGCTCTCTCAAATCTCGGACCTCACTGGATCCGGAAGTAGCGGATGTCTCCGCATCGGCCTCCTCGGCCGTCATGGAGCGAGTCGTAGGCATCACAAACTGTAACAGGCATAAAATGCGTAGGTTAGGATAACCAACGCGAAACGCATCCCCACTCAAAACAAATCCCAATCATGCGAAAGCAAATGAAGCATGCCACAATTATTTCCCGATGTCAGGTTGTCGGCCGCCAACCAGACCTTCCAAGGAAATAGAAGGTGCAATCACTTCGATCAACTCCAACTCTTATGGAGTTATAGTATTGACCCAATCATAGTTACTTTCGCCAAGTAATCATATAAGACCCCGTCTCTCACGTTCTTAATCCTTATGGTCCAACCAGCCTAAGGTTTGCTAGGTCCTCTAAGACTCAACCCTAGGCTCTGATACCAAAATAATCTGTCACGCCCCAGGCCCCAGCGGAAGCCTACCCGGCACGTGCACAGACCCGCCGTGTGCACAAGGTACCCCCCGGTACACACAAGGCGTCTACAACAACAAGCGGAAGGAAGGCAATAAACACATCCTACTAGTAATCAGAGCACAACACAACTAAACTATACATAAAGAGGAAAGTAGATAACAACTATCATACAAGAAGTTAAAATCCAAAATACACATGTAGTTCCCTTAAATACAACTTATCAAAATACATGGGTGGTTTCTATGCCAAAATACACCAACACCTCTCTAACAAAAACAAAAGAAAAGGTGTCCTGTAACCACCTCGAGTGGTGCGACGGGGATTAGCTAGCTATGCGATAACCCCTTGCCACGGTCCCGAGCCCCTCCCGCTGCGGATGGCTCTGAAAACAACATCCCAAATGGGGTGAGAACTATTAAACAATAGTTCCCAGTGGGTAAGCCGCCGAGAGAAGCGAAATACACCACTAGGTCAACTGAGGCATAAGATAGTAAACTGCTGAAATGAAATGCAGAAAATAAACAACTGAAGTAAAGTAAAGTACTCTACTACTATCATGCCTCTATGCTCATGTACAAGGTGATGATGATATGAATCTATCATGCTATCATAATGTCCAACTACAATGAGTAGTATTACTTATGTGGTGTCCAATGTCAAGTTTGCTATCATGTATGTCCAACTACCATTAATGTATCATCTATGTGATATTCAATGTTAAGTTTGGTTAACTTAATCCTTTTCTCTTGAAGACTTTCTTTGAGTCTAAGCTTGAGCCACGCCTCATGGTCCCGTGGTGGCACCCCCCAAGGAGCTATGCCAATCCAACGGCGTCCCAATCGGCACCCAATCCCGCACGGCGATCATAATGTCGCAAATGGCCAACTCCGGAGTGCCGGCTTGGAGGGAGCGACCCTACCAAGCATGTGCGAATGAGCACAAACGGCAAGCAAGCAAGTCTCGATCATCGTGTCTGAAACACGGAATAGCAAGTCATCGTGTCTAAAACACGGAAAAGCATCATCGACCTTTAGGTCGGGGTATAGTATCTCAAGTGTCAATGTTTCATATACAATATTAACATTATTTTGCATAATGAAAGAGTAAAACATTTACAAGTTATCCTCATGTCTCAAACATGGAATCTAACTATTTCATCTTGATTGTACAAGTTTAGAAGTTTTCTACTTGTATCTCACTACACTAGATGGCACTAATGTCATAATGTCCATTTTCTTCATGATCATATGCATAACATATCTCAATAATTCTATAACATGTATAGTTATTCTCTATTCATATCCAAAAGCTTAAGTTCACGAAAATTCCTATTCAATCCCCCCTCAAAGTGCCCATGCACCTACAATGTTTACCTCTACTACATAGAGTATGAAATTTTCTACACATGAAGGGGTTCAAATGCATGATCATAAATCATGATAAATCAAACGATGCATGCTTAATATAGCAATGATGCCCTAAAAGTCTATAGAAGACATAGGGGGAGTTCACCCATTTCGGTGAGGTCAGACCCACCGGATAGTTGCCAAATCCTTGTGAAGGATCCCAACCAAGAAGCCCACACTTCCTCTTATGCCCTAAGAGAAGTTTCCAAAGGGTTAAAACATCACAAAACCCTAATCATAAAATCCCTTAAAATCATAAGAAAAATAGGTGGAAAATACCTCAGGTTGAGAAATCTTGCTAAATCTTGAAATCCAAACAAGAAAAGCTTCAAAACCAACCTACAAGAGTGTTCTACACCCATCAATTCCACCCCAAAAGCTATAAATCAAAAAGCCCCAAAATAAACCCTAGTTTTCCAAAACCTAGGTTTTTCCTTCAAAAATCCCAAAAGAAAGGAAAAAAAAGTGTTCCAAACCTCTTTTAGCTCAAATCCCACCTTGGAAAAGCAAAGGATAGGCACAAGAGCTCCAAACTTCCTTCTTCTTCAAATTCAAGCCTTCCTCCAAGCTCTTGTAGCAAGCTTCAATGGTGGAGAAGAGGAGGTTGAAGAAGAATCCAAGTAGAGGGATGTGTTGGAGAAGAAAATCCAAGATTTCTCTCTCCCTCTCTCTCTCTAAGACTTTCTCTTGCTCTCTCCAAATGAGAGGAAAAGAGGAGTGAAGGGGTTAAAAACCTAATGTAACAAAATCCTAAAAGACCCTTGCAAGAAATGTTATTACATTTCTTACTGTGCTATCCAGACCCGCACGATCCGGATTGCCCCTATCCGATCCGGATCCCACGAAGTCAAAAACCCCAAAATTTCAAAATTTTCGAAAATTTTCGATTTGCGCCCAAACTCTCCGGAAACCTTCTAGAACCTTTCGGAAGCTTACTAATACATTCTAAGGGTATCATTCAACCCTCCACACACTCGAACTTCGCAATTGATAAAGTTCAGTGTACTACAGTGTCCCTTCCTGAGGTTACGCCACCGGCCATCGCCATCTCGTCGCCGGAGAGGAAGAAGAATCAAGGAACCCCTTTTGATCTCGGTTTGGGGAGGTAAGGGTTGCTCCCAGAGGACTTGGGTTGCTCCAAGCTTCATCTGGAAACTCCTCTGTGACTGTGAGACCGAGCCGACGTGTTCCCGACACCTTGCACCGCCGCGCGCCGCCGGCGGAGGATTTCTTCCTTCTCCCTTCTTCCGACGAGGTGAGTTCTTACAACCCTTCTAATTTTAAATGGCCCATGGACCTATGTGGTAGTTTTCTGACATTGAGGGGACCAACTTGGTGAAGCCCGAGTCGCCGCCGTCGACCCTATTGCCGGCGGGAGCAACATCTCGCCGGAAAACTGCAGTTTGGCCGATCTCGGGCGCGGCTTCATCCAACCGTCGGAACCCAGATCAGAACTGTTGGATTTCTTCTGTTATGGAATTTGTATTGGCGTATTTCGTGAAAGTGGTTAAATCATGAAGATTGAAGATAAAGAAGTTTGGATCATATACCTCAATCTCAAGAAAGAAGAATTCAAAGGGATCAGGTACGTTTAACTAAATAAGTTTGGTGATCCGAATACTTCTTATAGTGTAGAAACACATGGATGGATTTTTAATCGCATAAAAATCAAAAACTGGACATGTTATATGTTCAGGATCCGGATCAGGGTACTACAGTCCAGACCCCGAACATAGGGTAGTTCATGTGCAAATCCAGTCTGGAACACATCTGCTTCAGTCCGGACCCCGAACATGGATTTTGCAGAAATCGCATGAACAGTCCGGACCGTGGTTACTTCAGTCCGGACCCCGAACGTTGTTTTCTGGAAAAATTCTATTTAATGACGATAGTCCGGACCGCACTAATTCCAGTCCGGACAGTCGACCTGAAAACTTCCAAATAAGGTTAGTTTTTTATTCTTATCCTCTTCCAATGGTTTCTAACTTATAAATAAACCCTAATTCTATCTTTTAGAGAGGCCGAAAAATAAGTTTTGTTTTCTGTAATGAACGAGTGTGAGGACTTGGTTTCCCCGCGGGGAGTTTTCTGGTTGTTTGGCAGCTTTCGAAGGCCTGCGTGGTGTGTTGGAGGTGTTTGTGCGCAATTTGGACACAAGTGGTGGACTTCGTGTGAGGTCCCGGAATCCCCGGCGTAGGAGTTGCTGGTGGTTGGGCAGCTTTTAGTGGCCATTGGGAGTGTTGGTGCGCGTGTCGGGCCCAAGAAATGGTTTAGTGATGCAATTTGGGATTTAGTTGCATCACTGGAGGCCTGCGGGATGTGTCGTTGGTGTTTGCGCGCAATTGGGACACATGTGGTGGACTTCGGACTTAATTTGTGACCCCGTGGGAAATTGGAGGACCCGTCGGGTGTTTAGAAGTGATTTCGCGCGATTCAGATGTCAGAATTGGACTCCGGGTGAAGTTCGGATAAAGGATTACCTCTCCGGTCGCCTTCGGGAATTTTTAGAGTTGGAATTTGGCAAATCGGACTTTAAAAATGGACCCGGCGCGGAAAACCGGATCGAGTGGGCTATCGACAAATTTTCGGGTGAGAATTTGGAGAAACGGACATCGTTTTGGATTCAGTGCGCGAAATCGCTAAGAATGGACTATTTATTTGTTGGTTTTGGAGTCCGGTGGGCCTGCGCGTTTTTCGAGGCGTTGCGGCACGAATCTCGAGGCGAGGCGAGGCACAAATCCGAGGTGTGAGGCACGCGGTTCGAGGCGGCGTACGGCGCGGTAGGGGCGCAGGCGCTTTGGCGGGAATCGCGCAGGGGCCGCCACGTGGCGGCCCCCATTCGCGCCCGCGCGGACGCGGGGGGTGCGCGCGCCCGTGTGGCGCGCGCGGTGTCCCGCGCCCACGCGGCGCTGGGTGTCACGCGCCCGTGTGGCGCGTGACTGCCGCGCGCCGCGTGGCACGCGGTGACTCGGCCACGTGGCCGCGGGGGCGCGCGCGCGCGCCTGGTGCGCGCCCCTGCGTGTGGACCGGCCGTGGGGCTCCTATTGGTGGTCCACCGTGGACCGGCTCCGTGGACCACCTCTTCTCCCCCTTTTCTTCTTCTCCTCTTTTCTTCTTCTTTCTCCCCGCAGCGCCATTTCTCCTCTTCTTTCCTTTTCTTCTCCAACCGAGAGCGAGAGGGAGTGAGGGAGAGATTTATGGGTGGTGCGGCGGTGCGTCGTGGCCTCGTGAAGCGCGCGAGATTTCCTTGGGAGCGTTTCGGCAGCGGCGGCGCAGACGGGTAGGTCCCGTGTGTTAGTTTTACTGTATTTTTGTACAGTTTTTGGAGCGTTCTTTTAGACTGTAATTGCCCCCGTGCACCGTTTTGCGTGCGGACCCCGTTTTGCGTGCGGGTCCTGGCACCGTGCACCGTTTTGCGTGCGGACTCCGGCACTGTGCACCGTTTTGCGTGCGGACCCCGTTTTGCGTGCGGATCCTGGCACCGTGCACCGTTTTGCGTGCGGACTCCGGCACTGTGCACCGTTTTGCGTGCGGACCCCGTTTTGCGTGCGGATCCTGGCATCGTGCACCGTTTTGCGTGCGGACTCCGGCACTGTGCACCGTTTTGCGTGCGGACTCCGTTTTGCGTGCGGGTCCTGGCACGTGCACCGTTTTGCGTGCGGACTCCGGTTTGTGCACCGTTTTGCGTGCGGACCCCGTTTTGCGTGCGGGTCCTGGCACCGTGCACCGTTTTGCGTGCGGACTCCGGCACTGTGCACCGTTTTGCGTGCGGACCCCGTTTTGCGTGCGGATCCTGGCACCGTGCACCGTTTTGCGTGCGGACTCCGGCACTGTGCACCGTTTTGCGTGCGGACCCCGTTTTGCGTGCGGATCCTGGCACGTGCACCGTTTTGCGTGCGGACTCCGTTTTGCGTGCGGATTCTGACACCGTGCGTGTGCAGACTCCGTTTTTGGTGCGGACTCCGGCGGCGTGCTCCGTTTTGCGTGCGGACTCCGGCGGCGTGCCCCGTTTGCGTGCGGATCGCGTGGAGGCCAATTGCAAGTGTCTACGAGCAATTGGTGGCAAATCGAGGTGGGTGGCCTTATCTCCAAGTTTTATGGACTGTACAGTATTTCTACTGATGTAGGACTATGCATGATAGTTTATTTCATTGTGTAGCATGCTAGATTGTAGGAATTGTTATTCCTTTTATTATCTGTTAATATAGTTATCTTGGAACTTGACCTAGCACCCCCGTCATATGTTGCATGTGTAACCAGACCAGTAGAAAACCCTCACTTGGGCTAGGGTTATTTATGCTTAGACATCCACACTGTTCTTTCATCCCTGGACATAGTGTTTTCTCGCCCGGGTAGTGGGCCGAGAGGTCGGGACTTGCTTTTAGTGTGGGATGCTTTTGCACTCTTGCTTGGGAGCAGAGTGGAGTCTGGTAGTTGTAGCGGGTTGCTTATCTGTGCGGGGAGCCGTTTGGGTAAACGGTAGTCCCGAGAGGTCTTGTTTCCTTTTACGCTGTCGTGGGAGGGAGCCGTTGAGTAGACGGTAGTCCCGGGCCGTCGAGTATCTTCCGGTCCGTGTTGTTGGGAACCGTTGGGGTTGACGGTGGTCCCAGGTCGTTGAGTGTTGTCCGACCTGTTTTGTTACCCTGAGTTGTGGGTCGTTCCTGGCTGTGGAGTATCTCCAGCCAGTGTGCTTTGTGCTGCGAGCTGTTGGAGAGGCTAGTGTCTCGTGTTTCGAGTTAGCCGATCAGCTGAGTCGTCGAGAGTGCTCCGACTGTTGTGCGAGATATTTGGGGATCTTGAGTCCTACCGTTCTGTGAGTGAGCGTGGATTTTGACTAGCCTGCATATGCCAATGTTGATTACTCTATGCCGCGCCGTTTTCCTCAGTTGGGGCCGCGCCCCCTGAGATGCCGCAGTGGATGCGATGGTTGGCCTGTTGAGGCAGTTTTGCGCGAGGGATGAGTTAGTCGGACAGGACGCCCCACGTAAATCCCGTCCTCATGTGGATGTGTGGTAGTGGGCAGGTGCGCTCCTAGTCGACAGGCGCAGGCTTGACTGGACCTATGAGGCAGTCAGTTCGATTGGGTCGATTGAGCACCTTGGGTGCGAGTGGTTTCATTTACTTTCTCTGTTCCACTTTTGAGTATCTAGATAGAGGCATGGTAGCTGTAGAGTAGTTCCAGCTTTTCTTGTTCAGATTTCTTTGCCTGTTATCTTTTACCTCTGGTAGACTTGGTGGGCAGACCGTTGGACTTGTTGACGGCACCCACTGAGAACTACTGTGGGAAGTAGTTCTCACACCCGTCGTGGTGTCTTTTCCCCAGGGACTTCTTCTTCTGTTCCTGTGCTCCTGTTGCTGATCCTTCTGACCGAGGCGAGGGAGTCGCGAGCTAGTTCCCTACCCGTCGTTGGAGTGTAGCGGTACCCCCTTCAGTGGAGAGCTTCAGTAGATTAGTTTACCTTTACCTCTGTTGAGAGAACCTTTGTTGTGAGGTATAGAGTTGTATTTTACTTTTACAGTTTGAGAGACTGTTGTAGTGAGGATATTCTTGTATCGAGAGTCTGTACACTGATGTATTTATTGGAGATACCTCCCTTTTGAGTTTTGTATCAGAGGACCCTTTTTTATACGATCGTATTTGGGAGATGGATATCGTCTTTTTTTCAGTTGTACAGTGTTTTACTTTTAGCAGTTTACTTTCAGCTCTCTGATATTTGTTTACTGTAGATGTTTCTTTCTGCAGGTTAGACGCTTCGTCTGTACGGCAGTTTCCGTACAGATGGCGGATCTGTTGGCGAGCCCGGGTCGCAGTTTCGACCCCGGGGCATGACACTTCGGGCTTATAAATGGATCACGGGTGTATTTGGAGGACCCGTCGGGTGTTTAGAAGTGATTTCGCGCGACACGGATGTCAAATTTGGACTCTGGTCGAAGTTTGGATAAAAGATCACCTCTCCGGATGCCTTCAGGAATTTTTAGAGATGGAATTTGGTAAAATTGATTTTAGAAATGGACCCGGCACGAAAATTGGATCAAGTGGGCTTTCCGGGGGCCTTCGGCAAAATTTCGGACGAGAATTTGGAGAAACGGACATCGGATTTGGATTCAGCGCGTGAAAACGATGAAAATGGACTATTTATTTGCATTTTTCGCAGCCCGGATGTCGCTCACGGTTTTCGAGGCAGCTTGGTCCACGGAGGTTGGACACGTGTCGGCCTGCTGTTGGCGCGGTGTTGTGCACTCGATGCACCGAGCTGGTGCGCTCGCCTCGGGGCGCGTGCCTGACACTGTGCGCGGGCGGGGCTGGCGCGCACACGTGCGCGCGCCAGGCGCGCGTTGACGGTTTGCCGGGCCACGTGTCGACGCTGGGGACGGGCCCCGTGTCAAGCAGTGACTGGCCCACGTTGCTGTCGCCTGTTCGGCGGGCTACGTGGAGGCCCGTGGAGGTTTCGGGCCTGCACAGTGTTGGGCCGGGCCCAACACTGTAGCAGCCCGGAACTTCCGGGCGCCCGAATTTTGGGACTCAACCGTCATTTTTTGAATTATTTTCTGGCCCTATTTAAGCGATCCGAGCCGCCTTGTTCACCCCTTTTCCTCCACTTCCGAGCTTCAAACCGACGGGAGGTCTTCAGCAAAGTTGTTCCTCTCGCAGAGTAGCTTCCATCTGCAGAGTTTGGGGATTTTTGGGGGCAGGCTTTTCGAGATTCTCATTTTCTTGGCGCGGCGCGACGCTCTTTCTTCGGTGCTTCTTCCGTCGCTCTTCGGTGCACGAGCTCCCCCGGCCTACTTCGACCATCTTTTTGAGCGATTTCATCGCCGTTGGACTCGCAACAGGTGAGGCTACGATTTTGGTTTCTCGCACATTTTCTGGTTTCGCATTTTTCGAGGAGTTCTACCTTGCTCTCTGAGGACCTTGTTTGCTGTGTGGATTTTTTAGGGCAGCAGATTGATGGAATTTTATCTCCGTAACCGGGCATCGGATTGAGACGCTCTTATAGACTTTTTGTAGTAACCGCTGGTTTAAAATAATTGCTAGGGTCCACTTTTGGTTCTATTTATTTCATTTAGACTCGGAGTGTGATCTATACCTTCTTGTTCCCGGTCAGACCGTCGGGACTCGGGAATTTTTAGTCAATAAAGCTCGCGAAACGGAGAACGGCGGTGCAATCGGTTTTGAATTCCGACGCCGGGTTCTTCCAGAATAAATTCCGGAAGTTGGCTAACGATTCAGGCAACCGGCACGGTTTTTGAGGCGGACCGGACCCCGGTTCGTACCCGTATTAATTACCCGCGTTGATTTAAATTTGGTTAATTCCCATTTCTAACCGCTCCCGCTTCCTAACCGCTCCCGCGTTTTCCCGTCGACTCTCCCCGAACCGCTCCCAACTCCCCACCACTTTTCCCCCCACGACTTCCCAACTAACCGCCCTAACTTCCCCCAACTACCGGCAACTCCCCTTAACTTCCCCTGCGTACAAAACCCCAAGGGACGAAAAAAAAAAAAAAGAAACCCAATTCCCCAAACTTCCAGTTTCCCAACCGAGCGTACCCTTTCCCCAATCGATCGAGAGGAGAAGCAAGGCGGAGTGGGTGAGGAGAAGGAAGATCGCCGGCATACCTTTCACCCAAGAACAGGACGATCCCCTAGATCAACCCTAGCCAACGAAATCGAGGTAAGCATGGCTTAGGGTTCTTGTTTTGGTCGTTTCTTGGTTCTCTTAGGAACAAGGGAGGGAAGTCGCCACCACCCGGAGCCACCCATGCGGGCGCCGCCGCTCGCGGGCGCCTCCGCAGGCGGGCGGCACCGCATGCGGGCTGCCGCATGCGGGCGCCGCCGCTTGCGGGCGCTCCCGCATGCGGGTGCGGGCGGCACCGCATGCGGGCTGCCGCATGCGGGCGCCGCCGCTCGCGGGCGCCCCCGCGTGCGGGTGCGGGCGGCACCGCATGCGGGCTGCCGCATGCGGGCGCCGCCGCTCGCGGGCGCCTCCGCATGCGGGCGGCACCGCATGCGGGCTGCCGCATGCGGGCGCCGCCGCATGCGGGCGCCCCCGCGTGCGGGTGCGGGCGGCACCGCATGCGGGCTGCCGCATGCGGGCGCCGCCGCTCGCGGGCGCCTCCGCATGCGGGCGGCACCGCATGCGGGCTGCCGCATGCGGGCGCCGCCGCATGCGGGCGCCTCCGCATGCGGGTGCGGGCGGCACCGCATGCGGGCTGCCGCTTGCGGGCGCCCCCGCATGCGGGTGCGGGCGGCACCGCATGCGCGCCGCCGCTTGCGGGCGCCCCCGCATGCGGGTGCGGGCGGCACCGCATGCGGGCTGCCGCATGCGGGCGCCGCTGCTTGCGGGCGCTGCCGCATGCGGGACCGCATGCGGACGACGCCGCATGCGGGCGTCACCGCATGCGGACAGCGCCGCGCGCAGTTAGTACGCCGCCCAACCGTGCGAGACCAGGCGCATACGTGTGCGATTTGTGCACAAGGTGGGGGGGGCGCCGGGCGTCCTAGTCGTTAATCTGACAAGTCTTAAATTCCTGACTCCTATATGACAGATTCGTGTAGGTCCGGGCGGGCACTCGAGACGCGAGAGAACCTAACAGCAGTCAGGAGCGCGACAACAAGGTGGGTTTTTCTCCCGAGGTTTAGTAATGTTAGTGTTCCGGGGAGGATGTTAAATATTATGTTGACCTGTACTAACACTGACGGCTTCTATGATTTACTATATTACCCCGTGTTTTGTTACTATGCTCGAGTGCGACACGCGCATCCGCGGTTTGGCCACCGCAAAGGGTGCTCTTTTCCGGAAAGGCGGTCTCTGACCCGTGTTTACCCACGAGGTGACGTAGTGGGGCCCCCGTAGATGTGGGGTTTGAGGCACAAAGGTGTGAGCGGTGCGACCGTCGGGATTGGATCCCGATGAGGTCAGGTGTTAAAGGTGTTACAGGGGTAAAGGTGATAAAAGTGTTACAGGTATTACAGGTATTACAGGTGTTACAGGTGTTACCCGTTTGAGAGGAGTGGTTGCTCCAGCTAGTCTTACTTTATGGTTTGGTACTACTTTACTGCTTTAGTACTTTTTTTATGATAGTGTCGCTGACTACCCACTCTGTGACAGGTACCTCCAGGGGGTAGAGGTAGGCGACGGTGAGGCCGAGGTGGTAGCAGTCGGGCCGAGGGGGCCCTAGTATGCTGTTTTATTTACCTTGCTCTGCATTTCATTTGGAACTGTAGGTTATTATGTGGTTCTCGATACCCTCGTGGGGTCGTGTGGATGTTGAGTACTTTCATTTCCTTTACGCATTACTGTTTCCTTTATTATTCCCGGTCGGCCGTTTTCTAAACAAACCAACTAGAAAGCAAAAGAAAAAGGACTTTGTAAACTGTTTTCAAAAACCTAAGGCCGTGTGGGCCTGTTTTCAAAACAGTGAGTTTATACTTTCAACTTGACTGGCCACGGGTATTGTTTAGGCTTCATGCACCGTACTGTTGTGACTAAATAGAAAATGATTGCTTGTGCTTGACGGTTGTAATAGCCGCGACGCCGTGCATATATGGAGGAGACTCTGCCCGGTTTTTGAGTGAATCTGTATATGTGGCGGATCTGGGCACGCGCCGGGGAAGGAGGTTTCAAAAGAAAAATTTTGTACGCACCTTACGCCTACTTTGGGCACCGTTTCCGCTAAAATAAAACCCCCGGGGCGTGACAGATTAAGATGGTATCAGAGACTTTGCTTAAATCACAACAGTGACGGCCCAACATCCACCGAGATATCACACTTAACTACAAATAAATGAAATATGCAGGGTTTAGGGATTAGAACGTGAGAGATCGGGGAGGGGATTAGTAGATAACGTTTTCTTTTCCTTCTTGATATTACGGTGGTTCTTTCTAGCGGAGTTGAGTGCTAAGTCTGGGTGGTGTGTCTGTACAGACAATGGTCCGAACCAGAGCATCGGCAGAGGATGTAGGGGCGGATGCGACGACACCAGCGGCTGCAGAAAACCAGCTCCTGCGGCAACAATTGAGGGAGATGGCGGGGCAGTTGACGATCCTTACGGAACATGTGCGTCAACTGACGCAACAGCCACCAGTCACTCCTGCCCCTCCACAGGGACCGATTTCACCGGCCACAGCACCGCAAGCGACCGGGGCTGGGGTAGGGGCAGCCCCTCTACCGGCAGCAACGGCCGGACTAGCACCTACCCAGACCACGGCGCCGACGGCAGCACCTGCAACAGCGCCCGCAGGGCCGGCGCCGGGGACCCTCGGCGGGAGTACCTCCGCGGCCGCCGCCACCGCTGGGGGAGGGATGGTTACGCGAACGGAACGGGAACGAGTGAGGGCCAACCTGGCGGATTTTATGAAATTCGAACCGCCCACGTTCGAGGGGGAGACGACTGATCCCTGGGTCGTCGAAAAATGGGTGGGATCGATGGAAAAGTTGTTCGAGGACTTACTCATCGAGGACCCCGAGCGCGTCCCCCTGGCAGTTCACTTTTTGGAGGGTAACGCTCGTCTATGGTGGAAGACGGTGCGCCCTGACCCCACCACGGGCACCGTGCTTCTATCATGGACGACGTTCAAACAGGAATTGTTTGGGGCCTTCTTCACCAATAGCGTCAAGAAGAAACTGGAGGACGACCTAAACCACATTCAGCAAGGGAACAAGACGGTTATGGAGTATCAGCGCGAATTCGTGCGCTTGGCAAATTGCGTCCCTTTTGTCATAAGGGACGAACCCCACAAGGCGCAACTGTTCGTGGATGGGTTGCGAAGTGATATATTCCAGGTGGTTCAGGCCGCTGACTTGCATACGTTCCAGAAAGTGGTCGATCGGGCCACTGTTGTAGAGCGTGGGTTCGCCGTTACCCGTGCTAGGAAGGAGGCCTCGACATATCATGAAGACAGGAAGCGGCAGCAGCAGAGCTACGGGGGGGGACCAACTGCAGGGAGCCGGCCCCCCAAACGGTGGAGGACACCGTCGGGAGCACGGAGCGCACCTACGGGAGAGCCGAGGCCAAGAGACAGGCCTTGTGTGATCTGCGGGGGAGCGCACCGAGTGTTGGAGTGTCCCCAGAGAGGCGACCATTGCTTCCGTTGCGGCAAGCAGGGGCACTTCCGCCGCAGCTGCCCCCTTGTCGTGGGATCAGCCTCCTCCGCCGCTTCCACGCCTTCACCACAACTCACGGGGCGGGGAAAAGCTCCTATGGGGTCGACCTCTAGGACCCCGGCTACGCGGCGTGAAGAGGATAGGCAGCCTCAACCGGGTGGGCGAATTTATTCCATGGGCCGCCAGGAATCGGACCCGCCGGCTGACGTACTCGCAGGTATAACTTCTGTTTCAAATTTTCGTTCTAGAACCCTCTTTGATACTGGAGCAACGCACTCGTTCATTTCCCGCGATTACGTATTCTCACACGACCTCGAGGAAACACCTCTCCAAAACTGTTTGACAGTTCAGACAGCGGGTGGGACACTAGAGGCGACTAGTTTAGTGGCCACCTGCCCGATTAAGCTGGGGCGACTGCATTGCCCTTGGGATTTAGTGGTGATTCCCCTGAAAGAGTATGACGTTGTTCTGGGCATGGACTGGCTCTCAAGGTACCAAGTACTTATTGACTGCGAGAAGCGGATGGTGCAATTACAAGAGCCAAGTTTCCCTAAGAATGCGTATTTGGCGTGTAAGAGCACCTCCTTCCCGGCGGTCATCTCAGCGGCTCGAGCCAGGAGTCTGGTAGAGGGTGGGTGTGTGGCCTACTTAGCGTCGGTGGATCTGGTTACCCGACCCTCGATGACACCTTCAGATATCCCAGTGGTAGGGGACTTTCCCGATGTTTTTCCGAGGGAGCTGCCCGGGATACCCCCTGAACGAGAGGTGGTATTTCCCATTGAACTCTTGCCCGGTACTCAACCTATAACAAAGGCGCCCTACCGAATGGCCTTCACGGAGTTGAAGGAGTTGAAGGCGCAACTGGAGGACCTTTTGGACAAAGGGTTTATCAGGCCGAGTGTGTCACCCTGGGGCGCACCGGTGCTCTTCGTACGGAAGAAAGATGGAAGCCTGCGACTCTGCATTGACTACAGAGGAATAAACAAAGTCACGGTGAAAAACAAGTACCCTCTGCCCAGAATTGACGACCTCTTCGACCAACTACGAGGAGCGACGGTCTTCTCAAAGATTGATCTGCAGTCAGGCTACCACCAGCTCCGGGTTCGGAACGAGGACATTCCGAAGACCGCATTCCGGACCCGGTATGGCCATTACGAGTTTACAGTCATGCCATTTGGACTTACGAACGCTCCCGCGGTCTTTATGGACATGATGAACCGGATCTTCAGACCGTTTCTTGACCGGTTCGTGGTGGTCTTCATCGATGACATACTAATCTATTCACCCACCGATGAGGAACACCAGGACCATTTACGAACAATTCTCCAAACACTCAGGGAGCAGAAGCTATTCGCGAAGCTCAAAAAGTGTGAATTCTGGCTACGCGAAGTGGGGTTCCTGGGGCATGTGATCTCGGCGAAGGGAATCGCCGTGGACCCCAAGAAGGTGGAATCGGTGATCGATTGGCAGCCGCCCACGACGGTAACAGAGATCCGCAGTTTCTTGGGGCTGGCAGGGTATTATAGACGTTTTGTCGAGGGTTTCTCGAAAATTGCGGCCCCTTTAAACCGGTTGACCAAGAAAGGAGAAAAGTTTGTGTGGACGACCAAATGCCAAGAAAGCTTTGAAGAACTCAAAAGAAAGTTAACCAATGCACCAATTCTTGTACTACCAACCCCCGGAGAGGACTATGAAGTGTACTGCGACGCTTCGAGAATCGGCCTTGGGGGTGTTTTAATGCAGCAGGGGAAGGTGATAGCCTATGCGTCTAGGCAACTAAAAGACTATGAGAAAAATTACCCAACACACGACTTGGAGCTGGCTGCGGTGGTCTTCGTCCTGAAGTTATGGAGACACTATCTCTTTGGTGTTCATTGTAACATCTTCTCAGATCACCAGAGTCTTAAATACCTGTTCACCCAAAAGGAACTAAATCTGCGGCAGAGGCGGTGGCTCGAGTTACTGAAGGATTACGACCTAACAATTCAATACCACCCTGGGAAAGCAAATGTGGTAGCGGACGCTTTGAGCAGGAAGGGGCGACCGGAAGGGGAATCAGCAGGTGCGATAACTGAGCAAAACAATTTGATCGCAGAATTCTCACGACTGGGGTTGGAAGTAGTGCCAGCGGGCACGGTTGCGCAACTTCTAACTTTGGTGGTCAAGCCAACCCTACTCGAGAAGATACGAGAGGGGCAGCAGGCGGACTCATATTTACAGCTCGTAAGAGACAAGATATCACTGGATCGGGAAGGAGATTTTTCAGTGGAAGGCGACGGCACTCTACGATTTCGCGGACGGATCTGCGTGCCAGATACCCCGGAATTAAAGAAGGAAATTCTATATGAGGCACACAGCGCCCCTTACGCAGCGCATCCAGGAGGCACAAAGATGTACAAGGACCTCAAACAGACCTTCTGGTGGCCCAAGATGAAGGGAGATGTGACTCGATATGTAGCTCACTGCTTGGTGTGCCAACAGATAAAGGCGGAACATCAACGGCCGGCGGGAAAGTTACAACCCTTACCGATACCGGAGTGGAAATGGGATCATATCACCATGGACTTTGTCACCGGATTTCCGCGCTCACAACAAGGACATGACACAATATGGGTCGTGGTGGACCGGCTAACCAAGTCAGCGCACTTCCTGCCGATTCACACAACTTGGACCAGAGAGCGGTTGGCCCAAGTCTACCTCAGCGAGATTGTGAGATTACATGGAGTACCGGCATCGATCACATCAGACAGAGACACGCGTTTCGTCTCAAAGTTTTGGCAGAGTCTGCAACGAGCCTTAGGGACTAAGTTGCAGTTCAGCACAGCCTTCCACCCTCAGACAGACGGGCAATCAGAGCGAGTGATACAGACGCTAGAGGACCTACTTCGGGCCTGTGTACTGGATTGGGGAATCGGTTGGGAGCGTTATCTGCCACTTGTAGAATTTGCTTACAACAATAGTTACCAGGCCAGCATTCAGATGGCACCCTACGAAGCCTTATACGGGAGACGCTGCCGATCCCCGATCTGTTGGGACGACTTGGGAGAACGGAAATTTTTGGGACCCGAGTTGGTGGAGGAAACAGAAGAGAAGGTGCGCCTCATCAGACAGCGCTTACTAACCGCCCAGAGTCGACAAAAGAGCTATGCGGATCGGAGACGCCGCGACTTAGAGTTCCAGGTGGGGGAACACGTGTTTTTGCGGGTCTCACCGTCGAGGGGAATCAAGCGATTTGGGTTGAAAGGCAAACTGAGCCCGCGGTTTGTGGGGCCATTCGAGATCCTGGAACGGATTGGCCCAGTGGCTTATCGCCTTGCCCTACCACCAAACCTCGATCGGATTCACGACGTGTTCCACGTTTCGATGCTTAAGAAATACCTTCCCGACCCGTCGCATGTCCTGGACGTCTCGACGCTCGAACTAAAGGAGGACCTAAGCTTCGAGGAAACCCCGGTGCGGATCCTAGCAAGAGAAAGCAAGACACTTCGAAACCGAGTCATCCCCTACGTGAAAGTGCTCTGGAACAACCACGAGGAGCGGGAGGCGACATGGGAGCTGGAATCGAAGATGAGGGAGGGTTACCCCCATCTCTTCACCGAGAACCAGGAATGAGTTTCGAGGACGAAACTCGTTTTAAGAGGTGAGTGATGTAGTAACCGCTGGTTTAAAATAATTGCTAGGGTCCACTTTTGGTTCTATTTATTTCATTTAGACTCGGAGGGTGATCTATACCTTCTTGTTCCCGGTCAGACCGTCGGGACTCGCGGGAATTTTTAGTCAATAAAGCTCGCGAAACGGAGAACGGCGGTGCAATCGGTTTTGAATTCCGACGCCGGGTTCTTCCAGAATAAATTCCGGAAGTTGGCTAACGATTCAGGCAACCGGCACGGTTTTTGAGGCGGACCGGACCCCGGTTCGTACCCGTATTAATTACCCGCGTTGATTTAAATTTGGTTAATTCCCATTTCTAACCGCTCCCGCTTCCTAACCGCTCCCGCGTTTTCCCGTCGACTCTCCCCGAACCGCTCCCAACTCCCCACCACTTTTCCCCCCACGACTTCCCAACTAACCGCCCTAACTTCCCCCAACTACCGGCAACTCCCCTTAACTTCCCCTGCGTACAAAACCCCAAAGGAACGAAAAAAAAAAAAAAAAAAAAAAGAAACCCAATTCCCCAAACTTCCAGTTTCCCAACCGAGCGTACCCTTTCCCCAATCGATCGAGAGGAGAAGCAAGGCGGAGTGGGTGAGGAGAAGGAAGATCGCCGGCATACCTTTCACCCAAGAACAGGACGATCCCCTAGATCAACCCTAGCCAACGAAATCGAGGTAAGCATGGCTTAGGGTTCTTGTTTTGGTCGTTTCTTGGTTCTCTTAGGAACAAGGGAGGGAAGTCGCCACCACCCGGAGCCACCCATGCGGGCGCCGCCGCTCGCGGGCGCCTCCGCAGGCGGGCGGCACCGCATGCGGGCTGCCGCATGCGGGCGCCGCCGCTTGCGGGCGCTCCCGCATGCGGGTGCGGGCGGCACCGCATGCGGGCTGCCGCATGCGGGCGCCGCCGCTCGCGGGCGCCCCCGCGTGCGGGTGCGGGCGGCACCGCATGCGGGCTGCCGCATGCGGGCGCCGCCGCTCGCGGGCGCCTCCGCATGCGGGCGGCACCGCATGCGGGCTGCCGCATGCGGGCGCCGCCGCATGCGGGCGCCCCCGCGTGCGGGTGCGGGCGGCACCGCATGCGGGCTGCCGCATGCGGGCGCCGCCGCTCGCGGGCGCCTCCGCATGCGGGCGGCACCGCATGCGGGCTGCCGCATGCGGGCGCCGCCGCATGCGGGCGCCTCCGCATGCGGGTGCGGGCGGCACCGCATGCGGGCTGCCGCTTGCGGGCGCCCCCGCATGCGGGTGCGGGCGGCACCGCATGCGCGCCGCCGCTTGCGGGCGCCCCCGCATGCGGGTGCGGGCGGCACCGCATGCGGGCTGCCGCATGCAGGCGCCGCTGCTTGCGGGCGCTGCCGCATGCGGGACCGCATGCGGACGACGCCGCATGCGGGCGTCACCGCATGCGGACAGCGCCGCGCGCAGTTAGTACGCCGCCCAACCGTGCGAGACCAGGCGCATACGTGTGCGATTTGTGCACAAAGTGGGGGGGGCGCCGGGCGTCCTAGTCGTTAATCTGACAAGTCTTAAATTCCTGACTCCTATATGACAGATTCGTGTAGGTCCGGGCGGGCACTCGAGACGCGAGAGAACCTAACAGCAGTCAGGAGCGCGACAACAAGGTGGGTTTATTCTCCCGAGGTTTAGTAATGTTAGTGTTCCGGGGAGGATGTTAAATATTATGTTGACCTGTACTAACACTGACGGCTTCTATGATTTACTATATTACCCCGTGTATTGTTACTATGCTCGAGTGCGACACGCGCATCCGCGGTTTGGCCACCGCAAAGGGTGCTCTTTTCCGGAAAGGCGGTCTCTGACCCGTGTTTACCCACGAGGTGACGTAGTGGGGCCCCCGTAGATGTGGGGTTTGAGGCACAAAGGTGTGAGCGGTGCGACCGTCGGGATTGGATCCCGATGAGGTCAGGTGTTAAAGGTGTTACAGGGGTAAAGGTGATAAAAGTGTTACAGGTATTACAGGTATTACAGGTGTTACAGGTGTTACCCGTTTGAGAGGAGTGGTTGCTCCAGCTAGTCTTACTTTATGGTTTGGTACTACTTTACTGCTTTAGTACTTTTTTTATGATAGTGTCGCTGACTACCCACTCTGTGACAGGTACCTCCAGGGGGTAGAGGTAGGCGACGGTGAGGCCGAGGTGGTAACAGTCGGGCCGAGGGGGCCCTAGTATGCTGTTTTATTTACCTTGCTCTGCATTTCATTTGGAACTGTAGGTTATTATGTGGTTCTCGATACCCTCGTGGGGTCGTGTGGATGTTGAGTACTTTCATTTCCTTTACGCATTACTGTTTCCTTTATTATTCCCGGTCGGCCGTTTTCTAAACAAACCAACTAGAAAGCAAAAGAAAAAGGACTTTGTAAACTGTTTTCAAAAACCTAAGGCCGTGTGGGCCTGTTTTCAAAACAGTGAGTTTATACTTTCAACTTGACTGGCCACGGGTATTGTTTAGGCTTCATGCACCGTACTGTTGTGACTAAATAGAAAATGATTGCTTGTGCTTGACGGTTGTAATAGCCGCGACGCCGTGCATATATGGAGGAGACTCTGCCCGGTTTTTGAGTGAATCTGTATATGTGGCGGATCTGGGCACGCGCCGGGGAAGGAGGTTTCAAAAGAAAAATTTTGTACGCACCTTACGCCTACTTTGGGCACCGTTTCCGCTAAAATAAAACCCCGGGGCGTGACACCACGAGTGCCACTCCGGAGTAGGCTTTCCACGGTGCAGAGCGCCGGGCACCATGCTGGGTTTTGAGTCCTTGAGACTCCTTTGCTTCGGTGTTATGCGTAGGCTGGCATACCCGTCGCGGCAGAGCAGGCAGTACCAGTGTTTACTGGTGGTCAGATTGGGTTATTCTGGCAGACATTTATTTTCTGATGCATACATTTAGCTATTCTATTAGCTCGGCATTTTAGAGGCATTCTAGTGGTAGCTTTTCATCAGGAGTCTTATTCTTTTTTTGCATACCGCCTTTGTTTCCTTTTGCCTCTGGTAGACCTAGTGGGCGTGTCAGAGTTTGAGGTTTTACCCACTAGGGGAGGCTACTGGTTTACTAGTAGTTCTCACCCCCATTCTTCTTTCCTCTTTTTCTTCTCCCTTGTTTTGCAGAGTCTTCTGCGGGTGCTACTGGACTTTCAGTGGCGGGTCGAGGAGAGAGGACGGCTGAGTAGATAGATCTCGAGGCAGGATGAGCGTGTTAGCTGGACTGTTGGTGTACCCATGTTTTCCTCAGACGGTTGTACTTTCACCTTTGGGACTGGCTTTTGCCAGCAGGTTGTATTTATTATTTGTGAGCTGGGAGAGACTGATGTATCATTTATACAGATGCATTGTATTTTATTCCAGCTTCAGTCTGAGATGCATTAGTTTTAGTTCAGCTCTGTTTTTATTGCTCTTTTATTATATCTCTTATCTGAGCAGGTTTTTGACGCTTCGTGTACACGGAAAATACCGTGTACACGGCGGATCTGTGGACGGGCCCGGGTTCTGGTTTTCACCCGGGGCGTGACAGAAGTCTAGTAGCTGTGTTAGACCGGTACTAGTGTTGTTGGGCACCGTTTGGGGATACGGTGGTCTCTGGGTCATTGTGAGTTGTAGGCAGGCAAGGCAGGCATGGCAGGCATAGGCAGGCAGGGCAGGCATAGGCAGGCATGGCAGGCATAGGCAAGCATGGCAGGCATGGCAGGCATAGGCAGGCAGGGCAGGCATAGGCAGGCATGGCAGGCATAGGCAGGCATGGCAAGCATGGCAGGCATGGCAGGCATAGGCAGGCAGGGCAGGCATAGGCAGGCATGGCAGGCATAGGCAGGCATGGCAGGGATGGGCAGGCAGGGCAGGCATAAGCAGGCATGGCAGGCATGGCAGGCATAGGCAGGCATGGCAGGCATAGGCAGGCATGTGACACCCCCGGAATTTGGATTAGTCCTCTATATAAATGATATAATTGGACTAAATCTCTAACCCGGCTATAGCATTTTGGATGGTAGCAAGATCCAAGAGGAACATGAGAGTTAAGCGTGCTAGAGCTAGAGTAGTTCTAGGATGGGTGACCCCCTGGGAAGTGGGGCGTCATAGTTGGTATCAGAGACATTCACCAGCCGGAAATGTGAGATGAGTCTCGGCTGAGCCAGGGTTATATAGCGGGTAGAGCAAGGCTCCCCGGCTAATGACCGTTGTGAGTGGAGTGCAGCTCCTCACAAGGTCGGCTAAGGCTAGCGAGACGAGTCTCACATCGCCTGGTGCTTGTGAGTGTGCTTGAGCTTGACGTGGACGTCAGGGCTTAAAGGGGGGAAGAATGTGACACCCCCGGAATTTGGATTAGTCCTCTATATAAATGATATAATAGGACTAAATCTCTAACCCGGCTATAGCATTTTGGATGGTAGCAAGATCCAAGAGGAACATGAGAGTTAAGCGTGCTAGAGCTTCCCAGGGGGTCATAAGGCATGGCAGGGCATGGCAGGCATAGCAGACTTGGAGGCTTGGAGGCTTGATAGCTGTTGAGAGTTTCCAGCTTCCTCCTTTTTCAGTCTTTATAGCTTTGGTTAGTTCGTTTATATTTTGAGGACTTAGTGGGCAGACCGTCGAGTCTGGCGGTGGTACCCACTGAGAACTCCCTTTTGGTGTAGTTCTCACACCCTCTGGGGGTTTTTCCCTCTTTTTCTTTCCTCTCCTCTGTTTTGCAGAGTCTTAGCGGGTGTTGCTGATTCTGCGGTTGTTGATCGAGGCGAGAGAGTTGCGAGCTAGATCCCTACCCGTCGTTGGAGAGTAGCGGTACCCTCTTCAGAGGAGATCTACTGCAGACTAGTTGTTTATTTTCCAGTTTTGAGAGACTGATGTAGTGAGGACATATTATGTATCGAGAGACTGTACACACTTATATTTATTGGAGATATCTCCCTGTTGAGCTTTGAGCTTTGTATATGAGGATATAGTGTCGCTATTATTTTTGGGAGACAGACTTATTGTATTATTTCCAGTTGTACAGTGATTGATTTTAGTTTTACAGCAAGTTTTTCATTTATAGCTCTGATATTTTGTTTAGCTGTAGTACCTCTCTTGCAGGTAGGACGCTTCGCTTATGCAGGTTGGCATAGGTGGCGGATCTGTTGGCGAGCCCGGGTCGCAGTTTCGACCCCGGGGCGTGACAGGAGAAGCGCCGGCGGCGGCGGCGGCGAGCGGCGGGGGCCGAGGAGAGGCCGGCCGGTCCACCGCGGGAGGCGTGCACCAGGCGCGGGCCACGTGGCGGCCTCCTGTTGGCCGGCGTAGCAGGCGCGGTCCACGGGAAAAGCGCAGTGTACGGTGGACCGCGGTGCCACGTAGCGCACTCCCATTCGCTGGCGCATGGACCCGGGAAACCCGGCGTGAACCGCGGCCCACGGTTTCCGTCGTGGACCGCGGTGCCACGTGGCGCGCAGTGAGAGGCTGGCGCACGTGGTCCGGGCGCGCGGGGTGCGGAACTGGGCCACGTGGCGGCCCGAGATGAATTCGGGCGCGCATAGTAACGGGCCGGGCCCGTTACTGTAGCAGCCCGAATTATTTCGGGCGCCCGAAATGTTGGGCCAAGTCCAAAAGGCTGGATTTTCGGGCTGGGCCTATAAATACCTGACTTGCTGGGGCTTTTTGCCCCCTTTCCCGAGCTCCTCTGCCCATGGCCCCTTTAGGAAAGTTGTAGATCTTCGTGTCGCGCATCTTCTGGCGGAGGCCCGGAATTTTTGGAAGCCCCGGCGTCGACGTTTCCGGCACTGTAGCGCGGAGCGACGATTTTCTGTTGGAGGCCCGTTATCGCCGCCTTTCGGTCTAAAAATTCCACAGAGCTACCCCGACAGTCTTTTTCAGCAATTTTACGGCGTTGGATTCATGAGAGGTATATCTTCGACTTTCGTGTTGAGTGTTTTGTCTAGATATGGGTTTTTGGCACGGTTTTCGAGGCTTTACTGAGCCCCTGTTTTGCTGTGAGATTCCTGGACAGCACCCACTTGTCAGATTTTTATCTCATCATTCGGACATCGGTTTTCGACTATTCAAGAGCCTATCGACATCTACACTTCGCAAGGATCACCGTCATATTTTTATCGGAATTTTTCAAAAATTATTTTTAGGTGAAAATTTTGTGATAAGAGGACTGTTCTCACAGAATTTTGGGAACTTGGATTTTAGTGGATTATGTGTAAATGTTGTATTATGCTTGTGACTAGGACCTTGTGAACACTACTACAGTGTTGCTAGCTTGGAGGATACTGTGATTTGGTTGTTTCTGGACTTTCTTATCTGTGCGACCCTAGACAATTGTGCACCTTCAAGTGGGTGGCCTTGTCTCCAAGACTTATGGAACGTTCATTAATCTGCTATAGTAGGATCATGCATGATAGTGATACTCTTGTGTAGTATGCTAGAAAGTGTTAGTTGATAATCCTTGTATTATTTGATGATCATGCAATCTCTTGTTTCCTACTAGCTGTAAATTAATGTTATCTTGGAACTTAACCTAGCACCCCCGTCATATGTATCATGTTTAGCCAGACTTTAGAAAACTTCAACTTGGGCTAGGTTTATTTTGTTTAGACATCCACACTTCTTTTCTGGACATAGTGTTACTTGCCCGGGTAGTGGGCCGAGTGGTCGGGTTTCTTAGTGTGGGATGCCTTCTACACTCGTGCTTGGGGGCAGAGTGGAGTCTGGTAGAGATAGTTGATCTTACATCTGTGGCGGGAGCCGTTTAGGAGGACGGCGGTCCCGAGGTAGTTCGTTTTCCTATTCTTTATTGGTTGCCGCGGTGTTAGTGTCGGCGGTTTACCAGTGTTAGCAGAACTTTGAACCCAGAACTGTTTTTAGACACACATATGATTTTATCCAACCGATGTTTTCCTCCAAGCGTCGTAGGGTCGCCCGAGTCTGTTCTTGTTTGATTGGACAAGGGCTTAGCTCTACGAGGCTTGGGTATAAAAACTTGTTTTCAATGGTTTTCCTAAAAAGAACTAAAACTCATTAAATATGGATTTCTTACAGATCAAATGGCTTTCTATAAGAAATATCACCTTTTTCTATAAATGTAACCACTTGAGATGATTCAAGTGGTCTGGGTTCTAAGGTCTGCCTTTTCCTTTGGAACGAGAACAACGAGAGGCTATGCCTAGAGCCTGTTCTTGTTTGATAGGGTTGTAGGTTCTAGTCTTTCGGGGTTCCCGGATCCTCTATTATCGCCTGTTGTGGGGTTTATCCTGTCAGTGGGTTTGCAGGTTGGGTTGATGTTCTGTGGTTGGGAGCCGTTGGAGTCGACGGTGGTCTCGTGTCTTTGAGTATTGTCTATCTAAGTTCTGTTAGCCCTGAGTGGTAGGTTGATCCTGGTTGTGGAGTGTCTCCAGCTAGTGGGTTTTGTGCTGAGTTGTTGGAGAGGCGAGTGTCTCGGGTTTCGTGTGAGCTGATCAGCTGAGTCGTCGAGTGTGCTCCGACTGTTGTGAGAGATGTTGAGGATCGAGTTCTTCCGAGCAGAGCGTGAGCGTGGATTTTGACCATAGCCTGCAATGCCACCTGAGCGACAGAGTGCGCGGATACCTTTCCTCGGTGGGGTCGCGCCCCTCGAGAGCCACACCCGGGGTGGATATGTTATTCTTGTATCGCGACTTGTCGTGCCGTCCCTCTGACTGAGCCAGTTTTGGCAGTTACGGACGCAGTCCCTCTGACTGAGCCAGTTTTGGTAGTTACGGACATAGTCCCTCTGGCTGAGCCAGTTTTGGCAGCTATGGACGCCCTACATAAGTCCGGTCCTCCGGGATATACGGCAGTAGGTAGGCGCAGGCTTGACTGGACCCGAGGAGGCAGTCAGTTCAGATTGGGTGACTATACTGTTATATTAGCAGATGCATCATATTTTCATCTGTCCCGCTTTTTGAGCATCTAGATAGGGGCATAGTAGCTGTAGAATTTATTTTCCCAGCTTTTTTCCTTCAGTACTGCATTGTTCTTCATGCCTCTAGTAGACTTAGTCGGCAGACCGTTGGGCTTGTTGACGGCACCCACTGAGAGCTACTGTGGGAGGTAGTTCTCACACCCGTCGTGGTGTCTTTTTCCCCAGGGATTTCTACGCCTGTTCCTGCTGTTCCAGCTGCTGCTTCTTCAGATCGAGGTAAGAGAGTCGCGAGCTAGATCCCTACCAGTCGTCGTCGTCCTGAGAGTAGAGGTACCCCTACCAGAAGATTAGAGTGGTTTTGTTGAGCGACCATGTAGAGAGGTATTGAATTGTACTTTTCTTCTTACGTTGAGAGACTTTTGTATTTTGTTGTTGGTGAGGACTTATTGTATATTGTGAGAGTTGTATTTTATATTTATTTCTAGCAGTTTACTCTCTGCTCTGATATCTGTTTAGTATAGTATCTTCTTTTGCAGGTTAGACGCTTCGCCTATACGGGGCTCACCGTATGGGCGGCGGATTTGTTGGCGAGCCCGGGTCGCAGTTTCGACTCCGGGGCATGACACATATGGAACCTCTATTTGTCACACTTTCTTTATCTTTCATAAGGACATAAGCATGCTTGTATGGTCATCTAGATCGGCGACTATTTGTTGCTACACTATTATATTGGAACTTGACTTAGAAGAAACCATGCTTGCTTCTTTCTCCTTATTCTTTAGTCAGCAGGGGTACGAGATAGTGTAGCCGAGACCTTGGGGTCGGGGAGAGGTGGTATTTGATTATGGATTAGGGGTTATTGCGGCTACCACGGATAATAGGCGGTTGACCGAATACAGATTATTTTAACCGATTATGGATTAGGGTTATTGCGGCTACCGCGGATAATAGGCGGTTGACCGGATACAGATTATTTTACCCGATTATGGATTAGGGGTTATTGCGGCTACCGCGGATATTAGGCGATTGACCGGATATAGATTATTTACCCGATTTTGGATTAGGGGTTATCGCGGCGACCGCGGATATTAGGCGGTTGACCGGATGGTTACTTATGCATCGGATTGGGGATCGGGTTTCCCTTTAGTGGATGGATTTTCCCACTTTGATCAGAGTCGTGATCCAGTCCTGCTATAGTGAGATATCGAGTTCCCCTCTAGAGCGTTGGAGAGTTCCCCTCTAGAGCGTGGGGGTCAGACAGTGATTGAGTTTGTTAGCACACCGGCGCGGCTTTATATGCCCAGTGATACTTTCCTCGTATGGGTCGCACCCCTCGAGTTCCCCTCCGGAGGCTGGGGTCAGACAGTTATTGACAGTTTTTGCCATCACATTGGCACGGTTATTGCCCGACGATGAGGGCGACAGCAGGCAGTACCAGTTTTTACTGGTGGATAGATTGGGTTACCGGGACAGTTTGGTTACTGATGCATTTAGAGGCATAATAGTGGTAGTTTCCTTTTTTAGCAGTTTTGTTGTTTACCACTCTTCTTCTCCCTTTTGCCTCTGGTAGACCTAGTGGGTGCGTCGGAGTTTGAGGCTTTACCCACTAGGGGAGGCTACAGGTTTACTAGTCGTTCTCACTGTAGTGTCCCAGTTTTCCCCAGTGTTTTTCCCCTGTTTCGGGGTGTGGAACACATATTGTTGGTGTGTTGGGCCCCAACATGTCAAAGGGATGTGTTGATTGGACTCAGAGAGGATTTGGGAGCAAGCCTGACCTTCGGCTGCCTTTGCCGAATTTTTGGAGTGGAATCAGGCTAAACGGAGGCCGTATTTGGATTCAGCGCGGAAAAACGCTTGAAAACGGCTATTTACTTAGTTATTTTGGAGTCCGGATGCCCAAAAAGGGACCCCCGGAAGTTTTCTGCGCAAAATGGTGCATGGGGGGACCTGCGGACCGGCCGGGGACACGTGGCGCCTCCTTATTGGGCCGGCACGCCACTCTCGGTCCACGGAATGGGCCGCCGGTGCATGGTGCACCGGCGGGCCACATGGCGGGCTCCCGTTGGACCGGCGCAGCACACGCGGCGCATGGAGCAAGCGCGGGCAGCGCGGGCAGGTCGGGCAAGCTGGGGCAGCAGCGCGGCGCACGGTGCACCGGGGCGCGCCACGTGGCGGCCCCGGGTTGGCGGGCGTACGTGCGCGCGGCGCACCCGCAGGCGCACGCCTGCGGCCTTACGCACACGCGCTGCAGGCGTGCAGGCGCGGCGCAGCGGCGGCCGCCGGCGGCCGTGTCGGGCGGGAAAAAGCGGGGGGCACGTGGCGCCCCGCCATTGGCGGGCGCCACCCACCCCGCCGCCCCCGCAGGGGGCACGTGGCCGCGCCCGGTTCGCCGGGCGCGCTGTCCCCTGTGCGGGGGACACGTGTCGGACGCCCGAGCGGGTCGGACCAAAATTTGGTCCGACCCGGATCCCGTGCGGGATGGGCCGTGGACTGGGCCGGGTTACTGTGCGGGCCCGAAATCGGGCACCAATAGATTCGGGCGCCCGAATCTTGGACAAAATGGGAATTATTCCATTTGTTCTTTTGGGCCTATAAATAGCCCCCTCCCCTCCTCCTTTTCTGCTCTTTCCGAGAGATAGAGAGAGAAAGAGAGGAAGTGCATTGAAGAGAAGTTGTTCCCCATGATTTTTCTACCTCGTGGTGCGTTCCCAGATTTTCTGGAAGATCGACAGCGGCGTTTCGGATTTTACAGTGTGCCTCGGTTTTCCCCCATTTCGGCCCGTTATCGTCGCATTTCAGTCCGAGGAGTCCCCTGCGCAGTACAGGAGTCCTATTTCGACGATTTCTTCGCCAGTGTGTTCCTAAGAGGTAGGGCTTCGTTTTCCGTGTTGATGGTTTCTCTGGATTCCGATCCTTGGCACGATTCCCGAGGTGTTTTGACCCCCTATTTTGCTGTTGGATTTTGGACAGCGGCGACTTCGACGAATTGTTTCTCAGCGTAGGAATATCGGATCGAGGCGATTCAAGAGTCGATTTTGGGCTATTTTTCGCGAGGAACGCAACCGTGATTTTTCTGGGATTTTAGAAGCTCGGAGACAGAGGTGAAATTCCTCGTTTTGCGTGCTGATTTTTAAAAACAGCAAAAGCTGTTTTGGGAATTGTAGTTTTTACACCGTGTACACTTGTGTGATGTTGTAGGATATTGTTTCAGCTGACGGTGTGCTTAGAGGACAGCGGGTATTTTCTGGGTTGTTTTGTGCACGCTTTTCGAGGTGGGTGGTTGCGTTTCCCTCTTTGTTGACTTGCACACTAGGAATAAAAGAGTTCCCAATTATACATGTGATAGATAACTTGTGGTATATGAACCTATTGCATTGGCCCCTAAATTAATTTAGTAGCTTCTATGTGATAAATCTGGGACAAGAAAATTGGACAATTGCTATATCGTGAACCGCATGCAAATTAGTAACCCAACAATATTTTTAAAATAATTCTAAAATATTCTTCACATGAAACCTAGTTCCTTTTTAAATGTTTTTAAAAAGAGAACACTTGCATGCTCATTGGACAACTAGTTAGGCCACTATTTTATTGCAGCACGATATTATGGGATTTGACTTAGGAGAAAACATATGTTATTGTTATTCTTCTCTATCGATGCATGATGCTCGAGTCTGATCGGGATTTTGAGATAGTATTGTCTGAGGGGACAGTTTGGACTTGTCTTAGGGGATTGTGGGGCATAGTGGCAAACGGATGATGTTAGGCGGTTGACCAGATGTTTTTACTTTATCAGATTGGGGTCTATGGGTTCAGCGGTAGCCGCGGATTTTGGGCGGTTGACCGGATGTTATTATCACATCAGATTGGGGATCGGGGTTGCATTAGTGGATGGAGTATTCCCACTTTGATCATGGTCATGATCCAGTCCTGCTATTGTGAGACATCGGTTACAGAGATGATTGATACAGAGATACTTTACTCGTGTGGGTCGCTCCCCTCGAGTGCCACTCCGGAGTAGGCTTTTAGACCGTGATGGGTGCCGGTCAGTTGGTGAGTTGTGAGTGATGACAGAGCAGGCAGTGCCAGTATTTCCTGGCCCTCTGATTGGGTTTTTGGGCAGTCAGCTTTATAGTTGCATATATACAGTCATCTTTTGGCACTGCATTTAGAGGCATAGTAGTGGTAGTTTCTTTTCAGCAGTCTTTATTGCATACCACTGTTCTTTCCTTTTTGCCTCTTTATTCCTAGTGGGTGCGTCAGCATTTAGAGGTTTTACCCACTAGGGGAGGCTACTGGTTTATCTAGTAGTTCTCACCCCCATTATTGTTTCTTCCCCCTTTCCCTTTGTTTTGCAGAGTCGACTGTGGGAGCTGCTGGGCCTTCAGCGGCAGATCGAGGTAAGAGGATTGCTA
>CM054943.1:14593064-14992870 GCA_029168755.2 Tillandsia fasciculata | reverse complement strand
CCGCCCGAAAATCCCCAAGGCGCTCCTGTAAGAGTGGGACACAGAGGGTATGTTCCGAATTGTTTTTTCAGCCTCTATATAATGCACATCCGAGCCTTCTTCTCCTCTATGTTCTCCCAACCGAGCCAAATCTGCAATGCCTATTTCTATCAAAATTTTGCATCTTTTTGTCCTGGATCTTCCTACCAAATCTTAGGAATTTTGGGGTGGCACGAAGCCGAGGTTCCCCATTTTACGGTGCGGCGCGAATTGCTTACTGTTTTCGTTGCCTTCGGCGCAGTGTTCGTGTTTTTGCTCCCCGAGCTACCCCGACATCAGTTTCCTGTTTATTCTTGCACCAGTGGGACTCCTAAGAGGTAGAACTTCATCTTTCGTTATAGTCGCGCTTTTTTCCGTTTCGAGGTTTTGGCACGGTTTTCGAGGCTACAAGTGACCCCCTTTTCTGTATGGAATTCTTGACAGCAGTGGAGTGTTTCAGCCTTATCTTCGCGCACGAGTGTCTGATGGAAACGAGCTTATACAACTTTTGCATCTACGGATCGCAAGGAACGCGCTCGTTTTTTTATGGATTTTTGTGAATTTTCCTTCGAGGTGATAATTAAGGATCTCTCTGTGATAGTAATCTACCCTTAATCATGATTAGTGTTTGAGAGTGTCCACTTGCTGAATTTTTATCTTGGTGTACAGAACTCGGATTTGGCGTGCAAGGTACCGTTGCGAAGCTATCGTCGCGAGGATCGCCAGGATATTTTTATTAGAATTTTCTGGACATTTGTTGCAGGTGATAATTTGACAGTTTAGTACTTGTGTTTGTATGTGGTAATTAGTGCTGTGATTGTGACCCTAGTGTAATTAGTGGATTCCTTGTTGTACCAGGAGTATTGTGGGCGCGGATTTGGATTTTTGGTATTCTCTGACTGTACAAGTTGGGACAGTTGCGCTTCAGGTGGGTGGTCGTTACACTCCTCTTTTTGTATGCCCACTAGGAATGTCAGAGTACTTTGTTATAACAATGTTGAACGTGTTGATTGTTAGACTTGCATGCTCTAGGGAATCGCTTATTAATTCTGGAACTTATACCCCGTGACAACATAGAATTAGAGGACTGCAAAACCAAGGTTTATTCATGTGAAACGGTCATCCTAGCCTATATCACTTCAACTGTTATACTTGGAAATTGGAACATTGCATGATTTACTGATCACCTGATGATTGTCATCTTTTACTGCTACACTATTTTGGAATTGACTTAGGAGAAACCATGCTTTTCTCTTTCTCCTTTCATTGTTGGCATTAGCGGCTTACTCGCTCAGGTTCGAGCGTATAGTGGACAGTGTAGGCAGGTATTGGGGAATTGGGGACAGGCTGAGTGGTCAGGGGTTGCGGCGACCACGGATCTTGGGTGTTGACCGGATTGTTTTATTGCATCAGATTGGGCGTTCGGGATCGGGCTTACTTTAGTGAGGGTTTGTGCCCACTTCTTGAGTCTCGATCCAGTCCTGCTATTATGAGACAGTGGTTACAGAGATGTTGATACAGTGGTATTATTTGTACTCGTGTGGGTCGCTCCCCTCGAGTGCCACTCCGGAGTAGGCTTTTCCACGGTGTGAGCGCCGGGCACCATGCTAGTTTCTTGAGTTCCACGGTGTGAGCGCCGGGCACCAGGCTGGGTTTTTGAGTTCGATTGGCAGAGCAGCAGGGCCAGTGTTCACTGGCAGTCAGATTGGGTCTTTATGACCGGATACTTGATTCTGATGAATCACTTTTCCATCCTTATTGGTTGGTCATGTAGAGGCATATTAGGGATAGCATTTTTATCAGTCGCTTTATTTATTAGCATCCCTTCCCTTCTTCTTTCCTTTTTGCCTCGGTGCACCTGGTGGGCATATCTGAGCTGAGGCTTTACCCACTAGGGGAGGCTACTGTTTATAGTAGTACTGACCCCCATTGTTTTTCTTGTCCCTTCTTTTCCCTTGTTTTGCAGAGTCCTCTGTGGGGTTGCTGGGACATCAGCAACTGATCGGGCAAGCGCATCGCTGACTAGTTAGAGAGCCTACCGAGGGTCGTAGCTGCTTGACTTTTGGGTACCAGATCTTCTCAGACAGTTTTTCTTTCTTTTCTTTTGGGTCTGGCTTCTGCCAGCTTTATGTATTTTGTAGTTGTGAGCTGGGAGAGACACTTGTATTTATTTTACTGTTGTACTTTTATTTCCATCTTCTGTCTGAGATACTGTGTTTTATTTCAGCTCTGATTATTATTATGCTCTTTTATTATTATTTCATATCTGGCAGGTTACCGACGCTTTTGCATGTGGGAAATGCGCATTCATGGCGGATCTGTGGAAGGCACGGGTTCAATGAATTTACACCCGGGAATTCCACCTCTATCACTCCTCACTCGAGTAATCCTTTCATTCTTTTCTATCATAATACGATTGCAGATTTCGAGAAAAGAATCAAAGGTATCAGCTTTTTCCTTTAGAAAGGCTACCCAAGTATATCTAGAAAAGTCATCAACCAACAAAAAATATACCATTTACCTCCAAGAGATGGTTGACGAGTTGGCCCCATTAAGTCCATATGCAAAAGTTCCAAAGGCCGTTTGGTACCTATGTGGTTCAAATTCTTGTGTGCAGTCCTAGACTGTTTTCCCTTTTGGCAACCACCACACACAAGGTTTTGTTCAAAAGAAAGTTTCGGAACCCCTTTGACCACATCTTTATTTGAAATTCTAGCAAGTTCCTTAAAGTTTATGTGACCTAGCCTTTCATGCCAAAGTGTTTCATTTTTCAAAGATGCTAGGTTACATTTTTCAGAAATCTTAGAAGGAACTACATAACAATTGTTTTCTGATCTAACCCCCTTTAAAAAGAAAGCATGGTTCAAGTCAGTTACAGTGCATTTATCAGATGAAAAATTAACTGAATAACCACTATCACACAGTTGACTTATGCTTATGAGGTTAGTCTTTAGGCCATGAACAAATAATACATTATCTAGAACCGGGCCATCTGGAATAGCTACCGTTCCCTTTCCAACAATTTTGGAAGACCGACCATCTCCGAAAACAACAAGTCCTCCGGAGTTTTTCTCAAAAGTTTGAAAACAGTTTTTATCGCCGGTCATATGTCGGGAACACCCGCTATCCAGGTACCAAGACGAACTATCATATGCATGCAAGGAAACATTGGTAGCAAGACAGGGAAAGATCTCACCTTTGCGCACCCAAACCTTTTTGGTATGCGTCGGTAATGCTCGTGAAGTTGATTTCCTAGGTGAGAGCGTCTTGCTTGAAGAATTGCTGCTCCTTGATGATGTCGTCTTGAGCGGTGTACTACCAAGGCTCTTTTCCGTCAATTTGGTTGGAGTTGTTTTCCGAGGAATAGCCCTTTTGGTAGTCATTGCAAGATGTTCTTGAGGTGTGCGTTTGGCTCCAGTCTTGCAGTTTCTTCTGATGTGCCCTGAAATGCCACAACGAAAACATACCTTGGTTCTTGTCGATTCCGAAGAAGATGTAGTAGGTTCGTTGTCGTTGCTTGGCGTGAACACCGGTGTCGGAGGAGGAGATACCGACGAGGCACAAATACCGTACCACTCGAACTTGGAATGTCTCCAGTTTGAGTGTATCCGAGGCCGAACTTGTTTCTTTGACCGAGACCAAGAAGTCTGTCCAACTTACTCCTTCCAGAAGAAAATCTCTGTAAGTCATCCTTTAGTTGGCGTATGGTCTCCGTCATTTCCAATTTTTCCTGTCGGGCCTCGCCGTTGAGCTTCAAGAAGTAATTCGCTTTGTTCACCATGTCTACATAACTCTTCTCGAAATGCTCATTGGACTCTTGAAGGGAAACATTTGTCTTAATCAGATTGTCCCTTTCCACTTCAAGATCGGTTGAGATAGAGGTTACTCTTTTTACTTCATCTTCAAGATCCAGTAATCTCTCTTTCAACCCCTTGTTTTGTTTAGCCAGTTTCTTTGAATCCCTCAAAAGTTGATGGTAGGCTAAAACAAAATCTTCACCTTCCGAATTATCTGATTCATCGTCCGTTGCAATCTTTTCCACAGTGGAGTTGGACAGTGAGTCGGATGTACTTGCCATTAAGCACATGAAGGATGAAGATTTAGTGGACGCGTGGAAAGCTGTCGCGTTGTCTTCTTCATCACTTGACGATGACTCATTTGACGTGGAGTTGTCATCCCAAGTAACTGCTTGCATCGCTTTCTTCTTAGCCGGATTCTTGTTGGGACATTCCGTTGCTATGTGGCCGTAGCCTCGACATTTGAAACACTGAACTTGTCCCTCAGAACTTTTCTTATCCTTTGAGAAGTTCTCTTGGCTTCTTGACTTGTAGCTTGAAGAATCCCTTGCCTTTCTTCGACTTTCCGAAGGATGGAGTTTTGCTTGAATTTCCCCTTCGAAAGTTGCGGCGAAACTTCCTTGTCAAGAGAGCGAGCTGCTTCTCAAAGTCCTCCATAGAAATGTTCTCGTCGTCGTCCGAGGAGGATGAATCCGCGTCTTCTTCTTTAGTTGATTTCAATGCGTAACCTGAAGACTTAGAAGAGGATGCCTTTCCAGAAGAATAGTTAGTAGGAAAAGTCATTTCATAAGTTTGTAAAGCACCTACTAATTCTTCTACACGCATTTCGTCCGGGTGTTTAATTGTTTCAATGGCTGCAACCTTCGGGCGAAATCGTTCAGGAAGAGTTCTTAGAATTTTTCTTACAACTTTAAATTCTGGAATCTTCTCTCCCAAGTTAGCACATGAGTTCACGATGTCTTGCAATCGTGTGTAATAGTCAGTGAAGGATTCATTCTCTGCCATAGAGATAGAGTCAAACTTGCTCGTAAGCATTTGCAGTTTCTGAATCTTCACTAGGTTAGTTCCCTCATGCGTAACTTGAAGAACATCCCAGATTTCTTTCGCAGTCTCACATGCCGAGACGCGAGAGAACTCAGTTTGTGACAAAGCATTAAATAGAGCATTAATCCCTTTGCCATTGTAAGAAGATAAGTCTATCTCTTCCTTGGTCCATTTCGACCTAGGTTTTAAGGTGCGAACATCATCTAAAATTTCAGTTGGATTAGACCATCCTAATTCAATTGATTGCCACACCCTTTCGTCGATGGAAATTAAGAAAGCTTTCATCCGTACTTTCCAGTACGCATAATTAGTTCCATCAAAGAAAGGGGGTCGATTGATGTTTCCACCTTCAACCATTGTTTACAACCCTATTCCCGCTCTGATACCACTTGTTGGGTTTAGGTTAATAAGGATCTAATAGGGGAAAAACACCTAGAGGGGGGTGAATAGGTGTAAACAATAAACACTCAAAAATCATTGTGCGATAAAACCCAATGCGGAAAAATAAAAGAACACACAAGATTTTTACGTGGAAAAACTCCAAACCGGAGTAAAAAACCACGGGACCGATAACACGGCGAAATCCACTAGAGTTAACACACGTACAAGGTGATATAACGTACTCACAGACGACTCAACCTTTTACCATACGCCCCTAGTAGATCTTCTCCGCTCGCTCCACGACGCTTCTCGAATCCACGATCCGCGCCCCAACGCTGAATCCACAGCGTCCAACGTCGAGTCCACGACGTCCGACCGAATCCACGGTCTTCACCCAATGGTACGCTTCGAATCCACGAACGCACCTCGCTCCGAATCCACGAAGCGATAACACCTTGAATCCACAAGGCCACGCGAGTCCACGCGCCGATTTTGGGGTAAATCGTTGTTTGTTTGGGTGGTGATGATCCGCCGAATACTTAGATCAAGAGTAGATCGGAAATACCATCTAAGTATTCATTAGTTTGATTCAACTCAAGATATGAGTATGAAAACCTAGAATCAAACTAATCAATATAGATGAAGAACCATTAAATAATCTAATGATTTCCGTTCTTCTCTATATGTGGATCTAAGGCCGTATAAAATGATATTTGAAAATGACGGCTTTTTCCGATGTGTGGATTACCCTAGAAATGAAAAGGAAGGGCTATTTATAGGTTAGAAACCCTAGGAAGAATATTCGGATCAAAAACAAACTTTTCTGGAAAGTTTTACCGACGGCGATCCGGATTGCGCAAGTCACGATCCGGATCGCAGACGCACAAGAGCATTTTCCAGAAAATCGCCTGTTCGGGATCCGGATCATAATCCACGATCCGGATCGTTCATACAGTTTTACCAGAACAATGTGTTCGGGATCCGGATTGAGATTCCACGATCCGGATCGTTCAAGCCAACAGGTAAAACTCATGTTCGGGATCCGGATCATGCATGATCCGGATTGAACTAGTGTATGAACGAACACCCTTCGGGATCCGGATTGAAACCACGATCCGGATCCTGAACATGTCCCATGTCCAGTTTTTGATGAATATGCAATTAAAACCTCTTCCAGGTGTTTCTACACTATAAGAAGTATTCGGATCATCAAAATTATTTAGTTAAACGTACCTGATCCTTTTGAATTCTTCTTTCTTGAGATTGAGGTATGATCCAAAGTTTCTTCATCTTCAATCTTCAAGACTTAAACTATTCACGAAATACGCCAACTCAAATTCCGTAACATCTCTTACGTGAAAGAATTAAATCCCAATTTTTGTCTATCGGTTGTCTCACGTTTATCACAATGAACTCACACAACCGAGATAGATTAAGCATCTTAAGATCACACATGATTTCTACAATTTGATGCTTATAACTATCAAAAACTCCTATAATGAAGTATCTTCAAAATTATGATTATGGAGTAAAGTTGATAATCCATATAAATTAAATTGGAGTGAATGAACGTGAAGCCCTTTTTTATTCAATGCACTTGTTCAATAAAACCCTTTTGTTCAAAAACAAAGTATAAACACGAAGAGCATTGAAAAACATGTAATGCAAAGATTAAGAAAAAATATGAAGGAAAAACCATCAAGCATTACATACAGTCATATGCTATTTAGAACTTAAGACAAGGAAAGATATCACCTTTCCGAATTCAAATCGCTGGATTTTGGGTTGTCTTGATTCGTTGTGGCCGGGGGTTGTCCGCTTTGACTGTTGATCCACCTTAGGTCTTTGCCTCGCAATAATCCACTTGTATGATTGAAGTTGTGGGCTCGGACCTTTGGTGGGTTGAGTGAACTCCTTTGACTTGATGTGTCATTTGAATCCGTTGAGTCCGCTCCGTAGATGAAGTTGCCGAAGGATTTTTTCTTTCTCTTTTTCGAGCAATTCTTCACCAAATGTCCTTCAAGTCCCATAGTGACAAGTTCTTCTTTTCAATTTCGTTGTGGAACTTGAAGCATGCACAGTTTGGTCCTTTTTAATCCCAAATCAACCTTGCTTGTTTGACCTAATCCGGGCATACAATTAAGTTTCTTGGAACCGGTGGAAAGACTTTGTATGTCGGATTTGAGTTCATGAACTTGCTTGGTCAAAGCTTGGTTGGTGACATGAATCTCCTCAAACTGCTTTTTCTAGAAAACCAATCTTGTCCATATATAATTTTTCGTTTGTCTCCAATTGGTTTAACTTTCTTGGAGGATTTTATTGTTATACAATAAACGCCCTTGTTCCTCCTCAAGATCATGAAGTTTGATCTTTAAAGCTTGATTCTCGTCTTGAACCTCAAGTCGTTGCTTCCCTCAACTTCTTGATATGCTTGGCCATCTTCTTTGATTCCGCAAGAAGTTGTTGGTATGCCTCAACGAGTTCTTCTTCGTCTGACTCCCCCTCACTTGATGACTCTCTGCCGGTTGTTGATGTTTCATACAAAATCAAAGGAGTAGAGTCAGTGACTAAAGATGATAAGCACAAATTAGAAGAGGAAATTTGAGAGGTATAAAAAGCAACAATTTTTTCTTTTTCCTCTTTACTTGAGGTCGATTCATCGGAATAGAATCGTCCCAAGTTTTTGCTTGCAAAGCCTTCTTTTTGTATGATTTCTTAGAAGGACAATCCGTTGAAATATGGCCGTAGCCTTTGCATCGATAGCATTGGATTTCCCCTTTGAAATCATCTTTTTTTTTTCTTTAGAAGGTTTTGCAACGCCTTTGAGTTTAGAGGATTTAGAACTCGATGATCCTTTAGATGGTTTCGTGGATGAAGATCCATCGGTTCGATTCTTCCAAAACTTCCGACGAAAATTCTTTACGATCCGTGCCAATTGTTCTTCAAAGTCGGCTAAAGAGATTTCATCGTCGGAACTTGATTCATCATCTTCTTCCTTTGTTGATTTGAATGCAATACCTGTAAGCTTAGAAGAAGACTTGGAAGAAACTTGATTAGTAGGAAAAGTCATCTCATAAGTTTGCAAAGCACCTACTAATTCCTCAAATATTACCACTTTCATCCGACATGATAGATAACCCTAAAACCCTCTGATACCAATTGTTGGTTTTTAAGGATCCACCAGATCTAAATAGGTACTATCAAACACCTAGAGGGGGGGTGAATAGGTGTAATATTCAAAATTCCAATCTCAGTGCAAAATAAAAACCAATGCGGAAAATAAAAATCAACACACCGAGATTTACGTGGAAACTCCAATCCAGGAGAAAAACCACGGGACCAACACGCAATAACAATCCACTAAGAATTGAAGAATAACAAGGTGATTACCGACTCCACGGACTCGACCCCTCCTTCAAGTTCTTCGACCCTTGCGCTCTACCGATTGCACGTCCACTGCACACGTTCGAATCCACGAACGCCACTCGAATCCACGAGCACACGTTTCGAATCCACGAAACGCCTTCAACACACCGAATCCACGGTGCCACGTCGAATCCACGACGCAACTCAGCCGATACAGAATATAGGCTTCGATGGTGATCCTTTGCTTAGATTATCATTGAAGAACCGTAGAAAAAAATTCTAAGCAAAGTTTAGATCAATTCGACAAAAGATAAATCTTGGAAGAACCGTCGAATTGACCTAAAAGAGGCTAAAGAGAAGAAAGATAAAAACCAGCCTCTAGGGTTGCTCTCGAGTGTTTTCGGTATTGGTCATCGTAGTCGAGAAACCCTAAGTATCTATTTATAACCCTTGGAAACAATTAGAGTCGGTTTAGGAAACTTTTTCCGAGATAGCATTGTGTACCGGTACCAATATTTGTGTTCCGGTACTCAATGGTGCAAAACACAGATTTTTCTATTGTGTTCCGGTACGCGAGTCTGTGTTTCGATACGCAATACAAATTTCAGAAAATTCTGTGTCGGGTTTGAGGAACTCCAAGTGTGGTTCCGGTACTCAATATAAAAACTGATTTTTCCAAGATAAACTTTATCCAAAACAGACCAAGTACCGGAATCCAAACTTAAAATAAGTTGTAAGTTAAAACCAAGTTCCTAAAGCCAAGTCTAAACCGATTTTCATTAATTTCCTGTTTCCAATGATTATAAACAAACTTTAATCACCATGATCTATATTTAATCATACCTGGGAGTTGACTTGGGCTCATGTTGAATCTTCAATGAGTCTTCGAAGGCTGATTTGACAATTTGATCTCTTTAAGACTCCGACTCAACTTACTGACTTGACTCACGAAATATGCCAACACCAAAAAGCCGTAACAATCTTGTACTAAAATACTTAAACTCAGTCACAACGAAGTAACACTTTTGCCGCGTGTGCTGCATCCCAATCCTTCCCTTCTAGAGATTCATTCGCTGCAAGACCACAACCCCGGAAGCACATTGTCGCACAATGTGTTCCTCTCTTTTTCCCAAGCCGCGAACTCTACTTCACGAACTCAGGTTCCTTAGGCACCCGCCTAAATCCACTCCATGGTAACCGCGACCGCAGACCACATAATGATTCTCCCAATCATTGCCTCATCGTCTGCCACTGACTTAAGACTTAGCTATTTTCACAAGTATTGTACTAGAATCCGCTGCACTCTGACTCCGCATCTCCCACAAGCGTAGTACCGCCACAGTGCCTCGCCGATGCCTAGTACCTTCGTTGGAGTGACTCCACTCACACCAACTTCGCCGCCAAGGTCGCACCTTCCGGCCAAATCTTCAACCCATGAGCTCAACTTAGCTCTGATACCACTTGTCACGAGGCCAGCTTTTTTTGCCTTAAAATTACCCCGTGCGGCGCTCAAGTGTCGCACACCCGAGCCAGCCTTCCCGAGTCCCTTGCCACGGACACGCCCTCGAACTTAAACAGCAGGATCACAACTCAAGCATTAACCAAGCATGCTCCTCCACGAGCCTGACTGCCCGGCGCCGCGCCTTACGTCGAACCCCTTGTCGAACTCCGCGAGTTCTGAACAAACACCCCGCCACCGAGGTTGGCCTTCAAGCCGAGTATATTCCGCCTAGCCGGACAAACTCTCCTCGAGAGTGCTACATAACCGAATGCCCCTTTGCCTCCGAAGCAAGCATCCAGGACAATACAAGTTCTCACAACTTAGTCCATTTGAATGGGCCCGAGCGAGCTACCCTTGCGCGTTCCGCTCGTCTGCTTAACCGAGCAACCCGTCCCGCATATCTCGCCCGTCCTCCAGCCCATTGCCTTTGCCAAGACGCCGCGTGCCCCGCAAGTCCCACGACGGGATCTATAACCGAGTCGAGCATGTCCCGTTCCGCCGGCCACCTAGTTCCGTCATCGCTCCCGATTCGGTCCAAGGTCCGCTTCCCGAATATCCCACACTACTTGTTCCCGCGTGTGTACCCTTCGCAAGGGTTTGCCAACCTAGCGACATTCCTCCCGCATCGCCAACCCCCTGGCACCTCCATTGCACGACCACACTCGGCCGCCAACACACTCGGCCCAGCATCCAAGGTTTGCTTGACGGATGTCGCCCACAATCGAATCAGCCTCGCTCCGCTTCGCTAGCCATTCGGCACCTCCATTGGCCGGCCATGCCTGGCCCCCAACACCCTCGGTCCTCTCCATGGCTCACTTCACGAAAACCAGCGTCGATTGTCTCCTTTTACTTCGTGGGCCGCGCCGCACGAATCCCCGCTCGGCACCGCTGCCTTTGCGAGCCTTGTCCATTACGGCGGACCGACCGTTCCTTCGCCTCGCAAACTTCGTAGGCCTCGCGCCTCACGAATCCCTGCTAGGCACCCACATGCCTTCGCAAGCCTTGTCCATTGAGGCGGACCAACCTTTCACAAGACTGTCCCTCATCCGCTCGTTCGCTCCACTACAGAGATCCGAAACGGCATAAGGTAGTGCAAGCGAACCTAGAGGCAAAGCCTCTGGGCTTACCCCGCTCCGTAATGCCGTCGACCTCGTGTCTTAGGCATTACCCTAAGCCCGTGCGCTCTTTGACCATCGAATACCGCTCACAACGAACTTAGGCTTGGCGACTCCGCTCGCCAAGGGATGGCCTATGTCCAATAGGCCAACAGGGGAGTCGGGGCCACTTCGCAAGTGTCCAACCCCTCCTCTACTATAACCCACGAGGCATCCACCCCTTTGGCACCCCGGGGGTACAAAGGTGCTCACCGAGGGGTACGTTTTGAAACCCCGCATGCGGCACCATTTTCATGGTCATGGCATGGGCCATTGCTAGGGAATTGCCCCCATTGGTTCGCCCACGGCTCAACCCTGACGGATTGTCCCAACTTCGCAACCCCGTAACTCTGTCAACCCAAATGCCTACCAAATGTCCTCCAAAAGTGGCCCCCAAGGATGTCACGGTCGAACCAACACGATCGACACGTGACAGGACGGCGCCTCGAGCGGCCTGCGCCCAACGCGGGCAGCGCCCCGCGCATGTGGAGGCCCGTGCGGCGGCACCTCGCGTGGCGGCATCTCGAGCAGTGCTATTCGCGACAACTCCGTCAAGGCTATACACAAGCATCCAATTAGCGGCAGCGGCCTCCCTTCTTTGACGATGGCGGCGGCGGCTTCCCAATTTTACATCGACGGCGGCGGCGGCCTCCCGTTTACATCGACGGCGGCGACGACCTCCCATCCACCTTTACGGTGTTGACCCTAACTTCGCATGAAATCTCTGTTTCCATCGACACCCCAAAAAAACCTGACAAGAACATCGAAAAACCCTACCAAATCACTACAAGAGGTAACGAAAAACCAAAAACACACATTCTAGCGGTGAGGATGACGGTGCGATGCTCGGCTTCGTCCTCCGCTCTTCGGTCTCCCGCGATGTCGGTACTCCCTCCTCCGTTTGCCCCATGACGATGACGATTCCCGTTCCCGATCTCCGAAGAAGACAATATTCTCTTTTCGTTACAATTATCAAAAATTAGGATTTTCTTGTCTCTCTCTCTCTTTGATGTGTAAAGTAGAAACCGAGCTCCGGTTCCATTATTTATAATAGATTATGAAATAATAATAACCGCTTCCTAACTTTTTGCAACAAATCAAATTTTTTGTAATAATAAATCAAATCTTTTGATTTAATTGTTTCCTTTGGAAATCTCATCGTACGTTGACATGGATTTTCAAGCACCCAAAAGTCGAAATGAGTGTTCTAAACCCCTCTTTTATATTAAACTTAGAAAAATTATATCGGGAGCTCCGCTTACCGGAATTTAGAGCAGATCGCACCACCGTTTTTTATTTTCCAAGTCCCACACAATAAAATAAAAATCCGACCAAAAAGACATAACAAGAAAATGAGTAAAAATACCGTGAATACCGAAAGTGATATCGAACGAAAACCGTGAAAACTACACTAAGTTTTAAATAATTTTATATTCTTAATTTTAAATTTAAATTTTGTGTAAATTTTTTTGAATAACTAAATTTTCTCTTTCTCTCTCAACTTAATTTGTATTTTGAGCAAAAGATACGAAATTAAATTTCATTTATATTCAGCTGTATCGCTTCGATACCTCTGTTATGCTATCCTGCGCGCATACGACCTCAACTCTGCGCACGATAGCAACAGGATTAGTATATTGCGCACGGTTAAATAGCTAATCGATCTCAAACCGTGACACGTTGCGTAATCTGAACCGTCCACCAACCGTTAACGGCGGCGATCGTATTAAAGCCCCGCAACCTGGTCGACCCGATCCCATGTCGCAGCGCACGTGTCGAAGCTTTTATTTTATTTTAAACGTAGAGAGACCTAAAAGACGACCATAAAAATCGACGCGGTATTTCTCTCTCTCTCTCTCTCTCTCTCTCTCTCTCTCTCTCTCTTCGCGAAACAACACTCTAATTATTTATTTACTAGTGAGGAGTCCCTAGAGGGAGAAAAAGACAATGACAAGGGTTCAGTTTGGGATTCATGGAGCGCTGAAACCCTCAAGATCCTGCCTTTAAATGGTGAGTTTTTTTATTTTATTTTTATTTTTTATTTTATTTTTCTTAATGTGTGTGAGGTTAGTAGATCATTCAATTCACAGGGATTCATGTCAATTTGATTTGATGCGTTCAAATGGGTTGGTGAACAGATAGAGGAGAGAATCTGTACGTTTATTTTCTGAAATTTATCTGTTATTCCCTTACTAGGTTTTGTTGAGTTTATTGCTGTTTTTTTTCCTGGAAAGAAATTTTTTTGGCGGGTCGGATGAATCGAGTTGTTTTTTTTGTTTTTTTTCTATGGCTACAGTCTCAAATTCCTCCTGAAGAATATTTAGTTGGTTTGGTTGATCAAAACCCCTATCTTTTGCCAATTTTTATTCACGATTTATTGAAACATAATTCCAATCAATCAAAGTTCCTATTCGTGCTACTTCATCGACATGATTTTGAAAGGGTAGCAATTGATTTGTTGTCTTTGATGAAAGTGGAGTAGAGAGTAAATTATTGCTGTGACTTTGCGTTCAGAAATTGAGGAACACCGGAACTGCTACTAAGGCCTGCTACTGTGTTGATCTTATGGGGGAATGCGGTGGTCGTGGTGTTGAATACAATGACCTCGGCGGCGGCGATGAACGATCTCATAACAACACAATAATTTTCAAAAGGTTTCCGTCGTCCCTCTCGTGTTCCTGATCTTCTACGAGGTCTCCGGGGGTCCGTTTGGGATCGAGGACAGCGTCCAGGCTGCGGGTCCCCTCCTAGCTATCCTAGGCTTTGTTGTCTTCCCTTTCATATGGAGCATTCCGGAAGCTCTGATCACCGCCGAGATGGGCACCATGTTCCCAGAGAACGGAGGGTACGTAGTGTGGGTCGCTTCGGCTCTGGGCCCTTTCTGGGGATTTCAACAGGGGTGGATGAAATGGTTAAGCGGCGTGATCGACAACGCATTGTACCCCGTTCTCTTCTTAGATTACTTGAAGTCCGGCATCCCCGCTTTAGGGGGCGGGCCGCCGAGGACTCTGGCCGTGCTAATTCTCACCGTCGCGTTGACTTTCATGAATTATAGAGGCCTGACGATCGTTGGCTGGGTTGCTATCTTTCTTGGGGTGTTCTCGATCCTCCCTTTTATTTTTATGGGCTTTGTGGCTATCCCTAGAATTGATCCTGCGAGGTGGTTTGTGTGCGACTTGCGTAATGTTAATTGGAATTTGTACTTGAATACGCTCTTTTGGAATCTAAATTATTGGGATTCGATCAGTACTTTGGCCGGGGAGGTCGATAATCCAAAGAGAACTCTCCCAAGGGCACTGTTTTATGCATTAATATTGGTCGTATTCGGATACTTGTATCCCCTCTTGACTGGTACTGGTGCAATTCCTCTTGATAGGGAGCTTTGGACTGATGGTTATTTCTCCGACATTGCTAAGATTCTTGGTGGTGTATTTTTAAGATGGTGGGTGCAAGGGGCTTCGGCGTTATCCAACATGGGCATGTTTGTTGCTGAGATGAGCAGCGATTCTTATCAGCTTCTTGGGATGGCGGAGCGAGGGATGCTTCCAGAATTCTTTAGCAAGCGGTCCCGCTATGGGACCCCTCTTGTGGGGATATTGTTTTCTGCTTCCGGTGTGCTTTTGCTTTCTTGGATGAGCTTCCAGGAGATTGTGGCTGCCGAGAATTTCCTCTACTGTTTTGGGATGATTTTGGAGTTTGTCGCCTTCATTAGGTTGAGGATAAAGTACCCGACTGCTTCTAGGCCGTACAGAGTTCCCTTGGGGACTATCGGCTCAGTTTTGATGGTTATTCCCCCGACTGTGCTGATCTGCGTGGTCCTGGCTCTTGCCTCTTTCAAAGTGATGATCGTGAGCGTTGTGGCAATGCTTTTTGGGTTTATATTGCAGCCATGTTTGAAGCAACTGGAAAAGAAGCGGTGGTTGAGGTTCTCAGTCAGCTCGGATCTCCCAGATTTTAGAGATAGTGAAAATGAGAATGTTGTGGAAACTTTGGTCGAGTGAGTAATTCATGTCAGGTTATGAACATATAGAAGAAGCTCAAGAACAAGTTGTGGATTAAGCTTATCTCATTCCCCTTCCACTTCAGGGTTCATACCACTCAAGAATTACTCTAGCTTTCTGTTATTTAATATCTGCATTACTGAGTTTTGAGGGAGATGTATGCCTCCTTTTTCAGCGGAAGGTCGGTTAGAATTACGGCCTTGTGGTATAGAAAGTCGTTCCTTGATGTAAGTTATCTTTTAGTTCGCCTTCATTTATTGCCTTTTTGATGTGTTGGTGCAATTTGTGTATTTTACTTCCATATTTGAATTTACATGACTTGCTTTTAGGAGTACATCAATAACTTGCACAGAAATTGTCATTTGGAAACATGGCAGCTTAGTTGTGTTGGATGTTTCAGATGGTATATGCTTATTCAATCTAAAATACTTTATATGCCAGTATATTGTGATGGAGATAATGTCTCTCCGGTATCTGTGTAACTAGCTGTTAAATCCGTAGAAATCAGTATTTGTGTGTTTCCGCTTGAGGCTTATGAGATGAAATTCTCATATACGGTTCTCAGATGGGGAGTTCTATTGGGGTACCTATCTAAATAAAGTATATGATTGGTTTAAGGAACCTCTTGACATTTAGGCGATTGCTCTACTGGGGAGAATAACAAAAACAAATTAATATAAGAGAAGAGGAAAATATGAACTTGCAATGGTTATTTGTGCAGAATAATGGGAGAATATACTGCAAACCTGAGGAAGTTATTTTAAGTCGTCAAATATTTTTTAAAAGTTAATATTTTTTGTATATCCTACTGGTTCTTTATTTTTATTTTTTATAAGAATTCGCAAGCCTTTTTTTTATGTTACGCGTGAAATTGCTACATAAAGCTGACCGTGTGAGAAAACATGCTTCGATAAATAAAGTTCAACTTTTTGTAATGTCCGATTTTGACTTTTATTAATTGTCATTGCATAACTCAGTCATACCGAAAATTATCTTCTTTTCAACACAAATGAGCATGTTAATTTTGTCACATTTATTACTATGCGAGCAATATAAATTTTCTCACCGATGTGGTTGCCGGTGAAAATTTGTGCTTCAATAATTCTTGGAGCCAATTGAGTTATAATCAATTGAGTGCCATTACAAAAGTCAGAACTCTAATTAATATTGCGAAGTAACATTACAGGATTCCTACTTTCAGTTTCAATTCATAATTATGTACTCCATTAAATTTCAAAGTATTCAAAAAATCTATTGGATAAAGTATGTTGTTCTCTTCAGCATTTTTTGCTGAATTGCATATTGAATCTGAGCTTAAATATAACCGCTCTTCTGTTTGCAGCAAAGAAAGAACATAAGTATTAATCTCATCAACACTTTTATTCATAGGAGTAACGATAGCTCTATCTCATAAGTATCCAGGATCATTGTAGTTTTGTTCAAGATTATCATATATCTCATAAACAATTGTTTCAATTCCATTATTGTCAAATTTTATCAACATATCATCAGGAATTTTGATCCAAGTTGGTTATTCATCGATTTCTAATTTCAAAGCATTTATTTTTTCATCACCAATATCAAACACCCATTGACCGAATTCTATTAAAGATCTATTTGATGCACCATTTGTTGAACCCTGTAGTAACCTCATATTTGTGGTAAGCTGAAAAATTTTACAGTTCCTCCATATATACGACCTAGTTAGTGATGCATTTAAAATATCTTGCCTAGTTCCACCGACGACAACTAGAAGTATTTGTAGAGTTATTTAGGATCCACAAGGATCTAAATAGGTACTATCAAACACCTAGAGGGGGGTGAATAGGTGTAATATTATAAAACCAATCTCAGTGCAAAAATAAAAACAATGCGGAAAATAAAAATCAACACACCGAGATTTACGTGGAAACTCCAATCCAGGAGAAAAACCACGGGACCAACACGCAATAACAATCCACTAAGAAATGAAGAATAACAAGGTGATTACCGACTCCACGGACTCGACCCCTCCTTCAACTTCTTCGGACCTTGCGCTGACCGGTTGGATGTCCACGCAATAACAATCCACTAAGAAACGAAGAATAACAAGGTGATTACCGTCTCCACGGATTTAACCCCTCCTTCAATTTCTTCGGACCTTGCGCTCCACCGTTTGCACGTCCACTGCACACGTTCGAATCCACGAACGCCACTCGAATCCACGAGCACACGTTTCGAATCCACGAAACGCCTTCAACACACCGAATCCACGGTGCCACGTCGAATCCACGACGCAAACTCAGCCGATAGAAAATATAGGCTTCGATGGTGATCCTTTGCTTAGATTATCATTGAAGATCCATGGAAAAAATCTCTAAGCAAAGATTAGATCAATTCGACAAAAGAAAGATCTTGGAAGAACCGTCGAATTGACCTAAAAGAGGCTATAAAGAAGAACGATAAAAACCTAGCCTCTAGGGTTGCTCTCAAGTGTTTTATAAATTGATCGGCCGTGCTCCCCACGTTTTTGAGAAACCCTAAATGTCTATTTATAGTTTAGAAACCTTTGGAAAGAGATAAGAATCAAAAACTTACCTTATCTGGAAATTTTCAGGACGGCGATCCGGATCGGGATTACTGCGATCCGGATCGTCGTAACGAGATTGACGATTCCAGAAATCCAAGGGTTCGGGATCCGGATCGCAAGGCCCGATCCGGATCGTTCATGAATTTCAGCAACATCCAATGTTCGGGATCCGGATCAGAATAGGCTTGGATCCGGATTGGATTTGCACATGAACTAATACCCTTCGGGATCCGGATTGGATCATCTGATCCGGATCCTGAACATGTCCCATGTCCAGTTTTTGATTTTTATGCAATTAAAAATTCATCCAAGTGTTTCTACACTATAAGAAAGTATTCGGATCACCAAAATTATTTAGTTAAACATACCTGATCCTTTTGAATACTTTCTTCTTGAGATTGATGTAACTGATCCACAATTCTTCATCTTCAATCTTCAAGACTCAAGACACTGAGTGTCAACTTGAGCTCTTGTTGAATCTTCTCTAAGTCTTTGATTGCTGATTGACAATTTGATCCCTTTAAGACTCCGACTCAACTCACTGACTTGACTCACGAAATATGCCAACACCAAAATGCCGTAACAATCTCCCCCTTTGGCAATTTCGTGACAAAACCCAAAAATACATAAAAACGCTCAAGTCACTCATCTTAAACCAAAAAATCGAAATTCAATGTCATCACCAAAACATTGATTTTCTTTGCGTGAAAGATCCAATAAATACAAAATTACATTTGAACCAAACAGTCCTAGAACATACTCTATGACTTAGGACTTGGAGTCTTAAAGTGATGTAATTCCTGCAAAACAAAACTCCAAACAAAATCAAACGTTAGTCGTTAGAAATTAAAATCCTACATTTGATTCGTCCTTTTGGTTCTTTTGTTTTTCGGCTCTTTCAATCTTTTCTTTATCTCCCCCTATCTTGAGCATCTCTAACATGTTCTCCATGTTCTCCCCCTTTGTGATACGATCATCATTTTCCGTTCATTTTCCATTTTCGTTTGTCCTCTCTTGATGATCTCATCTCCGTCATTTCTCTTCTCCCCCTTTTTGTCACAAATTGTCAAACAGTGAACATACTAGACAAAAGGAAATTAGTTCATAGAGAAAGAGAGATAAAAGCTCAGTTCCGGTATATAACAAAAATGCAGATTGCGTACCGGTACCAGAAGGCAAAAATCAAATAATTCCTTGAAACAAATCCAGATTTTAGAATCTTTTCAAATACCGATTTGTATTCCATCAAGAAATCAATTTAGGTGCTTTGAAGAACAATGAATTTGCATAGATGTCATTCAATCCAAATTTCTTTCATTAGAATAATTTAGAAAAATAATAACCAGAAAGAGTATGTAAGCACTTTAGCGTATCAACTTTAAACAAAAGTCATCGTTTCATGCAACAAGAAATAGATTATACCAAATCTATCAAAAATACTCAAAAATGAAACGAAAATTTATGGAAATTAAAACACTTAAAGTTGAACAACTTCAATCACATCTATCCTGATCTTATGAGTAATGCCTTTATCAAATCATCAATTTTGGTAAAGAAAATGAAGTATAAAGATCAATAGATGTTTGAAATCCCCGATAAGTTAGATAATATATCTAGACAATCTGTTGAAGGAGTGGCTCTTTGAGCATCTTTTATCAAAAATCCCACCTTATACCAACCATGAAATTATGACTGAGTCAAGTATTTCAATATGCATTTCATCAACAGAAATTTGCTTTGCATACATGGGGTATCTTTTTCTTCTTTTCTTTTCCCTCCATGTGGTGGTAGTTTTCACACTCCTCATTGGGATGTAACTCTTTCCACATCTTTTGAGCATTTTACTTTTCTTTGACTCTCCCTCAATTGGCTATCAATTATTTAATATATAAGGTATTCAACCAAAAATTGATCTCGCATTCATACTCGACTAAGCAATCAAATATGATAATGACTATACCAAGAGATCATTGAGAGAGAAATTGACTTTGATCACTTAAAAGATGAATTAATTAACATAAATGATCATTGCAACATTGAAATATTATGATATCAAAAGCATAATAAATTTCTAAATGCGTGAAAGGATGCAATTAAAGTCAATTTAGCCAATGCTCAATTAAACAACTCCTTTAAATGAAGTGTCTTCAAGAATATGAATATGGAGTCAAGTTGATAATCCAAGAAAACTTAATTTGGAGTGAATGAACGTGAAGCCCTTTTTATTCAATGCACTTGTTCGTTAAAAACCCTTTTGTTCAAAAATAAAGTATAAAAACAAAGAGCATTGAGAAACATGTAATGCAAAGATTAAGCAAAATATGAAGAGAAAACCAATCAAAGCATTACATACAGTCATAAGCTATTTAGAACTTAAGACAAGGAAAGATATCACCTTTCCGAATCCAAAATCGCTGGATTTTGGGTTGTCTTGATTCGTTGTGGCCGGGGGTTGTCCGCTTTGACTGTTGGTCCACCTTAGGTCTTTGCCTCGCAATGATCCAGTTGTATGATTGATGTTGCGGCTCAGACCTTTGGTGGGTTGAGTGAACTCCTTTAACTTGATGTGTCTTGTGATTCCGTTGAGTCCGCTCCGTAGATGAAGTTGCCGAAGTATTTTTCTTTCTCTTTTTCGGGCAATTCTTCACCAAGTGTCCTTCAAGTCCACATAGGTGACAAGTTCTTTCCTTCAATTTTATTGTGGAACTTGAAGCCTTCACAGTTTGGTTCTTTTTAAATCCCAAACCAACCTTGCTTGTTTGACCTAATCCGGACATACTATCAAGTTTCTTGGAACCGGTGGAAAGCCTTTGTATGTCGGATTTAAGTTCATGTACTTGCTTGGTCAAGGCTTGGTTGGTGACATGAATCTCCTCAAACTGCTTTTCTAGAAAACCAATCTTGTCCATATATGATTTCGCGTTTGTCTCCGATTGGTTTAACTTTTCTTGGAGGATTTTATTGTTATCCAATAAACACCCTTGTTCCTCCTCGAGATCATGAAGTTTGATCTTTAAAGCTTGATTCTCGTCTTGAACCTCAAGTCGTTGCTTTCTCAACTTCTTGATATGCTTGGCCATCTTCTTTGATTCCGCAAGAAGTTGTTGGTATGCCTCAACGAGTTCTTCTTCGTCCGACTCCCCCTCACTTGATGACTCTCCTCCGGATGTTGATGTTTCATGCAAAATCAAAGGAATAGAGTCAGTGACTAAAGATGATAAACACAAATTAGAAGAGGGAATTTGAGAGGCATGAAAAGCAACAAATTTTTCTTTTTCCTCTTCACTTGAGGTCGATTCATCGAAACTAGAATCGTCCCAAGTTTTCGCTTGCAAAGCCTTCTTTTTATATAATTTCGGAGAAGGACAATCCGTTGAAATATGGCCGTAGCCTTTGCATCTATAACATCGGATTTCCCCTTCGAAATCATCTTTTTCTTTTTCTTTAGAAGGTTTTGCAACGCCCTTGAGTTTAGAGGATTTAGAACCCGATGATCCTTTAGATGGTTTCGTGGATGAAGATCCATCGGTTCGATTCTTCCAAAATTTCCGACGAAATTTCTTTGTGATCCGTGCCAGTTGTTCTTCAAAATCGGCAAGAGAGATTTCATCGTCGGAACTTGATTCGCTATCTTCTTCCTTTGTTGATTTGAATGCAATACCTGTAAGCTTAGAAGAAGACTTGGAAGAAACTTGATTAGTAGGAAAAGTCATCTCATAAGTTTGTAAAGCACCTACTAATTCCTCTACACTCATCTCATCCGGATGACTAACGGTTTCAATGGCGGTAACCTTTGCCCTAAACCGTTCCGGAAGAGTCCGAAGTATCTTTCTTACAATTTTCGACTCCGGGATCTTTTCTCCTAAATTAGCACATGTATTAATTACATCTTGAAGTCTAGTGTAATAATCTGTAAACAATTCATGCTCTTCCATATGAATAGAGTCAAATTGACTTGTAAGCATCTGGAGCTTTTGAATTTTTACAAGATTAGTACCCTCATGTGTAATTTTGAGAATATCCCAAATTTCCTTCGCGGTTTCACACGCGGAAATTCTTGTAAACTCAGTCGAGGAAAGAGAATTATATAAAGCGTTCATACCTTTCCCATTGTAAGAAGATCTTTCGATTTCCTCTTTGGACCATCTAGAGCGAGGTTTTGGGGTAGTAGAATTTCCTACTTCCTCAACAGGATGCACCCAACCGTATTCCACGGTTTGCCAAACACGCTCATCAATTGAGATGAGAAAAGCTCTCATCCGCACTTTCCAATATGCATAATTGGTCCCATCAAAAAGAGGAGGTCTAAAAATATTACCACTTTCACCCAACATGATAGATAAACCTAAAACCCGCTCTGATACCAATTGTAGAGTTATTTAGGATCCACAAGGATCTAAATAGGTACTATCAAACACCTAGAGGGGGGTGAATAGGTGTAATATTATAAAAACCAATCTCAGTGCAAAAATAAAAAACAATGCGGAAAATAAAAATCAACACACCGAGATTTACGTGGAAACTCCAATCCAGGAGAAAAACCACGGGACCAACACGCAATAACAATCCACTAAGAAATGAAGAATAACAAGGTGATTACCGACTCCACGGACTCGACCCCTCCTTCAACTTCTTCGGACCTTGCGCTGACCGGTTGGATGTCCACGCAATAACAATCCACTAAGAAACGAAGAATAACAAGGTGATTACCGTCTCCACGGATTTAACCCCTCCTTCAATTTCTTCGGACCTTGCGCTCCACCGTTTGCACGTCCACTGCACACGTTCGAATCCACGAACGCCACTCGAATCCACGAGCACACGTTTCGAATCCACGAAACGCCTTCAACACACCGAATCCACGGTGCCACGTCGAATCCACGACGCAAACTCAGCCGATAGAAAATATAGGCTTCGATGGTGATCCTTTGCTTAGATTATCATTGAAGATCCATGGAAAAAATCTCTAAGCAAAGATTAGATCAATTCGACAAAAGATAGATCTTGGAAGAACCGTCGAATTGACCTAAAAGAGGCTAAAAAGAAGAACGATAAAAACCTAGCCTCTAGGGTTGCTCTCAAGTGTTTTATAAATTGATCGGCCGTGCTCCCCACGTTTTGAGAAACCCTAAATGTCTATTTATAGTTTAGAAACCTTTGGAAAGAGATAAGAATCAAAAACTTACCTTATCTGGAAATTTTCAGGACGGCGATCCGGATCGGGATTACTGCGATCCGGATCGTCGTAACGAGATTGACGATTCCAGAAATCCAAGGGTTCGGGATCCGGATCGCAAGGCCCGATCCGGATCGTTCATGAATTTCAGCAACATCCAATGTTCGGGATCCGGATCAGAATAGGCTTGGATCCGGATTGGATTTGCACATGAACTAATACCCTTCGGGATCCGGATTGGATCATCTGATCCGGATCCTGAACATGTCCCATGTCCAGTTTTTGATTTTTATGCAATTAAAAATTCTTCCAAGTGTTTCTACACTATAAGAAAGTATTCGGATCACCAAAATTATTTAGTTAAACATACCTGATCCTTTTGAATACTTTCTTCTTGAGATTGATGTAACTGATTCACAATTCTTCATCTTCAATCTTCAAGACTCAAGACACTGAGTGTCAACTTGAGCTCTTGTTGAATCTTCTCTAAGTCTTTGATTGCTGATTGACAATTTGATCCCTTTTAGACTCCGACTCAACTTACTGACTTGACTCACGAAATATGCCAACACCAAAATGCCGTAACAGTATTTGCCTAAAATCTCCATCTAAAAGAATTATTTTTCCGTCAAAAAGATTTTCGCTGTCTGCCGAATCATTTGTTCCCATAATATCTTTTAGTGATTTATTTAAAGGCTCAAAATAATTTATATGATTCATAGGTGGTTCATTCCAAATAATTAAGCTAGCGTTCGAAATTAAATTTGCAAGTTGCGTGCCTTTCTTAATTTCACAAATAGAACAATCGTCGATTTGAATAGGAATTTTAAATCACGAATGAGCTGTTCTGCCTCCAGATAATAAAAGGGATGCTATACTTGAGGAAGCAACAGCTAATACTATTCTTCCTTATGAACGCAATTTTGAAATTATGGTATTCCAAAGATATGTTTTACCTGTTCCGCCATGACCATATACAAATATAATATCTCTAATATTTTGATATACGGAAGCCAGAACAATGTTATATATTATTCTCTGTTCATCATTTAATCCGCCAAACAATTCAGCATGTTCTTGTAGAAGGTCATTCGTGTTGTAATCCAATTCTTTTCTACGTAATCTATTACCCAAGTCAACAAAAATTAATCTCGTGGGAATCGGAAGTTTATAATGAGAAAGTAAAGAACTATTCTTATTGAATAAAATCACGAGTTCAAATAAAACATGATTTTAGAGTTCCATTTGAAGTATTTGGAGGTTCCAAATGCCAAGAACATGCTTCAATCTGTATGAGACATCATCATACATTAACTCCCAATATTCATCCAATAATTTGAGAGGATCTGTTACCTCACAGTATATTACAATTGTTGTAAATAATTGTTTAAATCCAGTTGAAGACAGCCAGTGTGATGCTTCTTCAAATGCTTCTCTCCATTTTGTATCATCACCAAGCAAACCAAGGGTATTACATGCAGAACAAAAAGTTTCATGGACAACACCATGCCCGGTTCTAATTTCTATATAATTTCTTAAACCTTTCACTACAGTTAAAAGAATTTTTAAGTAATACAACTCTCCAGCATTTGGATGTTGTTGGGGCCGAAAATGTCGCGTTGACCGTTGATCGGGTTCGGTCGTCGATCAGTCCCGTGGGGTGACCCTCGAGATGTGATGTGCCGCATGCCAATGGATCAAGCAATCGGACCGAAGAGGGATCCGCTCGGCTGGGTTCTTCTCAGTCAAACTCTCGCGACCGTCCGGCTTAAATTAGTTGTCACGCCCCGGGGGTTTGTTTTAGCGGAAACGGTTCATTTTTTTTTTTTTTTTTTTTTTGAAAGCCTCTCTTCCCCGGCGCGTGCCCAGACCCGCCGCACGTACAGGATCTCTCTGCAACCGGACAGAGTCTCCCCTGTATGTGCACGGCGTAGAGTTTAGTACATCTCCCAACATGCACAACCATTCATTCACAACAATCATTCACATACAACCAGCATTCTAATTTATTAAAGCGCATGGCCGATCGGTTTGGAAAGGATAAATCCACAGTTTGAAAAGAGCGCCCACCCGGCACTTACGTTTTGAAGACTAGTTTTCGAAATCAGCATAAACCCACAAGGTTTTGAAAACGGTGCCCACACGACACCCGAGTTTTGAAATCCATTTCGCAAACCATAAATCCACAGGGTTTTGAAACCGGTGCCCACACGACACTTAGATTTTTAAAAACAGTTTTCGCAATCTTTTCTTTGGTTTTGCCTTTTTCTTTTTTTTTCAAATGGCCAACAGAAATAAAAGAAAAGTAATGCATAAGAGGATAACCAAATACCGACATCCACGTCGACCCCACGAGGGTATCGAGAACCTCACACCTAACTACAATGTAAATGAAATGCCGGAAAGAAAGAGGAAATACAATCCAGGGTCCCCAACGACCCCGCTGCGTCCGCCCCGTCCTCACCGCCGCCTACCTCTCCCCTCGCCTGAACCCTGTCACGAAGTGGGAAGTCAGTGACTAATAATAGCAGAGCAGGGGAAAAATAATAAAAACAAACCGTAGCGACAACCGGAGCAACCACCCTCTCAAGAGGGGAAACGATGACCTGTACACCTGTGTCCTGCTATACCCGGCCACGTCGGACAACTAAACCGACGGCCGTACCGTACCTGCAAAACCCGACCACGTCGGGCAACTAAACCGACGGGTCGCACCGCTCGCACCTCGGCGCCTCAAACCCCACAACTAATAAGGGGCCCCACTACGTCACCTCGTGGGTATACACGGATCATAGACCACTTTTCCGGAAAAGCGCACCCTTGGCGGTGGCCAAACCGCGGGTGCGCGTGCTGCAGCCTCGAGCCAAGTAACCATGATGTATAAACAAGAGCAAGATAGTAGCATGTGTAATCAAAGTACCCTACTAACAAGTAAAATCGAAGTAAAGCGGTAACATGTAACGACTAGAGTGAGGAGGTAACATGCAACATCTAAAGAAACGGTAACCGGTAGCATTTAAAGTGGAACGGTAATATGTAATATTTAAAGTAAACGGTCATCGGGGATCGACGCCAAACACCACACTCAACCCACGTACGCACTTGCTTGTCCCCGTCCAACAAGATAGAACTAAATGCTAAAACTTTCAAAAATCAACCCCACAATGTTTTAATCCAAGCGTGAGACCCATATACGTTTAGAGCATCCCCGCCCCCCTTTTTATTTCCAATATTCTCTCTTTTCTTTATTTTAAAAGTCGGCACAATCACACAAGTAATATCTACCACCCTTCGATCCCTAACCCCAGTACGCACATGGTTGACCCCACACGCAAGACACAATTTTAATGTTAGAACTTAAAACAGTAACCCACCTGTCACCTGTAGCGTTTCGCGTTCGGTTTCCCCGCGTCCCGGCGCGCTCCTCGAAACTTGTCCTCGTCGGCACCGGGCGAAGAAGAAAGGTCGCCCCCCCCTTCGCGTTCGCCGGATCTTGCGGGAAGGCGATCGATCTCCTCCTTCTCCTCGTCGGGATCTCGGCTCTCGCGTCGCCTCGATACGGGTGGGGGAGAGTCTTGGGGTTTTCACGCGTCCGAAAGTGGAAAAGAAAGGAGCGGGGAACCCTAGCCCCCCCCTTGGAGTTTAAATCGGTTGTTTGGGCGCGGCCGATGGGGATTTGGTTCCTCGAACCCCTAATTAAACCCGATTAAATTAGGTTAACCTCGATCAACTTTAATTAAATTGAATCGGACTAAATTCAATTAAATCCAGTTAAATTAAGTTAACTAATTCAAATTAAATTAGACCCAATCGAATTAAATTAAATTAAACCCAATCAAATTAAATTAAACTAACCCCAATGAAAATAAATTAAACTAAACCCAATCAAATTAAATTAAACCCGGGCCTGGTTTACCCCTGCGAAGACGTGCTGAAAATCCGAACTACGACGACTTCAGGAATTTATTCCGGAAGATTCCGGGGTCGGAAAACAGATCCGATCGCGCCGCCGGCCTCCGTTTCGCGAGCTTTATTCTCTAAAAATAACCGCGAGCCCCGACGGCCTGCCCAAAACAACGCAAGGAAAGTCGTACCCCGGACCCCTTAGCCGAAAAGCGGTTCGAACTGAATTCACAGGTAATACCAAAAGGAAAATAAACCCGCGGTTATTACACCACTCACCTCTAAAAACGAGTTTCGTCCTCGAAACTCAAACCCGGATGGGAGTGAAAAGGTCGGGGTAGCACTCCCTCACCTTTCATCTTGGACTCCAGTTCCCAAGTTGCTTCCCGCTCTTCGTGGTTGTTCCAACAAATCGGGGATCGGCAGCGCCCTCCGTATAAGGCCTCGTAGGGCGCCATCTGGTTGCTGGCCCAGTAGCTGTTGTTGTAGGCGAATTCCACGAGAGGTAGGTAGCGTGACCAACCGATCCCCCAATCAAGCACACAGGCGCGAAGCAGGTCTTCAAGGGTTTGTATCACACGCTCCGACTGTCCGTCCGTCTGAGGGTGGAAGGCTGTGCTGAACTGTAGTCTGGTCCCCATAGCCCGCTGAAGGCTCTGCCAAAACTTCGAGACAAAGCGCGTGTCTCTGTCCGAGATGATCGATGCCGGTACTCCATGTAGTCTCACGATCTCGCTAATATAAGCTTGGGCTAACCGTTCTCGGGTCCAGGTCGTATGAATTGGCAGAAAGTGTGCTGACTTGGTTAACCGGTCGACTACGACCCAAATCGCGTCGTGGCCCTGTTGCGAGCGTGGAAAACCCGTGACAAAGTCCATGGTGATCTGATCCCACTTCCACTCCGGCACCGGTAGAGGCTGTAGCTTCCCTGGTGGCCGCTGATGCTCGGCCTTTATCTGTTGGCACACTAGGCAGTGAGCTACGTGTCGGGTGACGTCCCCCTTCATTTTGGGCCACCAGTAGATCTGTTTGAGGTCCTTGTACATCTTCGTGCCCCCTGGATGTGCCGCATAAGGGGCCCGGTGTGCCTCTGTCAAGATTTTCTCCTTCAACTCCGACGAATCCGGCACGCAGATTCGTCCGCGGAACCGTAGGGTGCCATCGTTTTCCACCGCAAAATCGCTCTCTTGGTCCAGGGGAATCTTGTCTCTTATGCGCTGTAAGTGTGGGTCGGTCTGCTGTCCCTCCTGGATCTTCTCAAGTAACGTCGGCTTGACCACCAAGGTTAGAAGTCGCATAACCGTGCCTGCTGGCACCACCTCCAACTGCATTCGTGCGAACTCCGCGATCAGGTGGTTCTGCTCCGTTATCGCGCTCCCAGACGCCCCTTCCTGATGCCCTTTCCTGCTCAAGGCGTCCACCACCACGTTTGCCTTCCCGGGATGGTATTGGATCGACAGGTCGTAATCCTTTAACAACTCCAGCCACCGCCTCTGCCGCAAGTTTAATTCTTTTTGGGTAAAGATGTACTTAAGACTTTGATGATCTGAGAAGATGTTACAGTGGACTCCAAAGGGGTAATGCCTCCACAGTTTTAAAATGAAGACTACAGCAGCCAACTCCGAATCGTGTATCAGGTAGTTCTTTTCGTAATCTTTCGGCTGCCTGGATATGCAGGCAATCACTTTCCCCCCGTTGCATCCGAACGCCTCCAAGACCGACCCTTGATACGTCGCTGTACACTTCATAATCCTTTACTGGTGTCAGCTGTACCAGTATTGGTGCCCTAGTTAATCTCCTCTTGCGTACCTCAAAGCTCTCCTGGTGTTTGGCCGTCCACACAAACTTTTCTCCTTTCCTGGTCAACCGGTTTAAAAGGGCCGCAATTTTCGAGAAGCCCTCGACAAAACGTCTGTAGTACCCCGCCAATCCCCAGGAATTGCGAGTCTCCGTCACCGTCGTCGGTGGCTGCCAGTCGCTCACCGATTCCACCTTTTTGGGGTCCACGGCGATTCCTCCCGCCGGGATCGCGTGCCCCATGAATCCCACTTCGCGTAGCCAGAAATCGCACTTTTGAGTTCCGAACAGCCTCGGCTTTCGGAGGGTCTGAAGGAGTATCGTCCGTACCTGGTCCTCGTGCTTCTCGTCGGTGGGTGGATGGATCAATAAATCGTCGATGAAGACCACTACGAATCGGTCCAGGAAGGGTCAACAACCCGGTTTACCGTATCCATAAGAGAACAAAAATGCGGGGGCGTTCCTAAGCCCGAACGGCATGACCGTAACCTCGTAATGGCCGTATCGGGTCCGGAAGGCGGTCTTCGGGATGTCCCCGTTCCGAACTCGGTACTTACCGTAGCCCGATTACGGATCAATCTTAGAAAGGACCGTCGCCCCCGATTTAGTGCAGAAACCGGAGTGGTTAGAGAATTCGAGGGGTAAGGCTAAAGGTAGGGGGAGGCTCGCAAGGGTCAAAAGAGGGCGGGTTGCTCCGGCTCGGAGAGTACTCCTATCTAGACAAAGGAGGAAAAGAAAACAAAAACAAATAGGTACGTACCTGTCACTCCCCACTTTGGGAGGTCGCGTCGTCCACCGGAGCGGCCGAGGAAGTCCGCCCACAACCCTTGGGCCAGCGTCGCACCGCGGATTGGGGCAGGGGTCTGCTGTCAGAAGAGTCCGCGGATTGTTGGTTGCCGGGCGTGTCCTTTGTCCGAACAGGGGCCGCCGTGCTCTCCGGTCCTTGCTGCGGTTGGGGTGCGGTGGCGGAGTCATGGGTTGGTCCCTGGGGGCAGGAGGCATAGGTGTGATCTGGCAAGCCGCACCGGTTACAGTAGTGGTACCTCCAAGTGCATTCTGTCACCGGGTGCGCGCCTTCGCAGATGATGCAGGATTCTGGTTGCACGTGCGCGCTCCCTCTAAGTCCTCGCTCGCCTTCAGGTGCCCGCTTCGGGCGTGGGTTTGGCCGGCTCCTTGGGTCGGGGCCCCCCTGAGAGGTGGGGGCAGCAGTTCCCTTAGGTTCATCACGCCGCGGCGCCGGGGGTCTAGTGGCACCCGGCTTCGAAGGGCAGTCGTAACGCGTGTGGCCTGGCTTGCCACATCGGAAGCAGTGCCCGTCCCGCCACGGGCAGCTCGTCATGGGGTGCGCGTTGCCGCATATGACGCACGGCTTCGGTGGCCTAAGCTCCTCTGTCGTCTGACCAAGGTTTCGCTCGGCTCTCGGGCGTTTGTTCGCCCGGTCCTTCCGCTGGGGGTCCCCTACCGGCCCGGGGTGAGAGTATTCCTGCCGGGCGCGCTCAACATTGGTGTACCCGGCCAAATTAGCCGCCTCCTGGAAGGCGGGAGGGCCCGCCGGTGGCGTCCCGAGAGGGGCAACGCCTCTGCTGCCGCCCCGGAATCGATCGACGCCCTCGAGTTCCTGTATCAGCATGCTCAGGCGCTCCGCGAGTGTTAGCAGTTGCCCAGCCACGTCGCGCAGCTGGTTGCGGAGCAGGCGATTGGCTTCGTCGACGATGTCCATTTCCGTCGTCGGTTGCTTGCTGAGTCGGCCCTCTATCTGTCACACAAGGAAGGTCAGCTTTAGCCTTTGCTAATAGGCAATCGGACAACGAACCACATAGCGAAAGAAAGGACTCGGACTCTTCCCTCCCCTCTATCGCTCGCATTCTACATTCCTATGCCCTACCCATTTCATTCATCTGTAGGCAAGTGAGGTGTCCCCACGGATGTCGGCACTAACTGTTGTGATTGAATGAATTGGCTCTGATACCATCTTAATCTGTCACGCCCCGGGGGTTTGTTTTAGCGGAAACGGTTCATTTTTTTTTTTTTTTTTTTTTTGAAAGCCTCTCTTCCCCGGCGCGTGCCCAGACCCGCCGCACGTACAGGATCTCTCTGCAACCGGACAGAGTCTCCCCTGTATGTGCACGGCGTAGAGTTTAGTACATCTCCCAACATGCACAACCATTCATTCACAACAATCATTCACATACAACCAGCATTCTAATTTATTAAAGCGCATGGCCGATCGGTTTGGAAAGGATAAATCCACAGTTTGAAAAGAGCGCCCACCCGGCACTTACGTTTTGAAGACTAGTTTTCGAAATCAGCATAAACCCACAAGGTTTTGAAAACGGTGCCCACACGACACCCGAGTTTTGAAATCCATTTCGCAAACCATAAATCCACAGGGTTTTGAAACCGGTGCCCACACGACACTTAGATTTTTAAAAACAGTTTTCGCAATCTTTTCTTTGGTTTTGCTTTTTCTTTTTTTTTCAAATGGCCAACAGAAATAAAAGAAAAGTAATGCATAAGAGGATAACCAAATACCGACATCCACGTCGACCCCACGAGGGTATCGAGAACCTCACACCTAACTACAATGTAAATGAAATGCCGGAAAGAAAGAGGAAATACAATCCAGGGTCCCCAACGACCCCGCTGCGTCCGCCCCGTCCTCACCGCCGCCTACCTCTCCCCTCGCCTGAACCCTGTCACGAAGTGGGAAGTCAGTGACTAATAATAGCAGAGCAGGGGAAAAATAATAAAAACAAACCGTAGCGACAACCGGAGCAACCACCCTCTCAAGAGGGGAAACGATGACCTGTACACCTGTGTCCTGCTATACCCGGCCACGTCGGACAACTAAACCGACGGCCGTACCGTACCTGCAAAACCCGACCACGTCGGGCAACTAAACCGACGGGTCGCACCGCTCGCACCTCGGCGCCTCAAACCCCACAACTAATAAGGGGCCCCACTACGTCACCTCGTGGGTATACACGGATCATAGACCACTTTTCCGGAAAAGCGCACCCTTGGCGGTGGCCAAACCGCGGGTGCGCGTGCTGCAGCCTCGAGCCAAGTAACCATGATGTATAAACAAGAGCAAGATAGTAGCATGTGTAATCAAAGTACCCTACTAACAAGTAAAATCGAAGTAAAGCGGTAACATGTAACGACTAGAGTGAGGAGGTAACATGCAACATCTAAAGAAACGGTAACCGGTAGCATTTAAAGTGGAACGGTAATATGTAATATTTAAAGTAAACGGTCATCGGGGATCGACGCCAAACACCACACTCAACCCACGTACGCACTTGCTTGTCCCCGTCCAACAAGATAGAACTAAATGCTAAAACTTTCAAAAATCAACCCCACAATGTTTTAATCCAAGCGTGAGACCCATATACGTTTAGAGCATCCCCGCCCCCCTTTTTATTTCCAATATTCTCTCTTTTCTTTATTTTAAAAGTCGGCACAATCACACAAGTAATATCTACCACCCTTCGATCCCTAACCCCAGTACGCACATGGTTGACCCCACACGCAAGACACAATTTTAATGTTAGAACTTAAAACAGTAACCCACCTGTCACCTGTAGCGTTTCGCGTTCGGTTTCCCCGCGTCCCGGCGCGCTCCTCGAAACTTGTCCTCGTCGGCACCGGGCGAAGAAGAAAGGTCGCCCCCCCCTTCGCGTTCGCCGGATCTTGCGGGAAGGCGATCGATCTCCTCCTTCTCCTCGTCGGGATCTCGGCTCTCGCGTCGCCTCGATACGGGTGGGGGAGAGTCTTGGGGTTTTCACGCGTCCGAAAGTGGAAAAGAAAGGAGCGGGGAACCCTAGCCCCCCCCTTGGAGTTTAAATCGGTTGTTTGGGCGCGGCCGATGGGGATTTGGTTCCTCGAACCCCTAATTAAACCCGATTAAATTAGGTTAACCTCGATCAACTTTAATTAAATTGAATCGGACTAAATTCAATTAAATCCAGTTAAATTAAGTTAACTAATTCAAATTAAATTAGACCCAATCGAATTAAATTAAATTAAACCCAATCAAATTAAATTAAACTAACCCCAATGAAAATAAATTAAACTAAACCCAATCAAATTAAATTAAACCCGGGCCTGGTTTACCCCTGCGAAGACGTGCTGAAAATCCGAACTACGACGACTTCAGGAATTTATTCCGGAAGATTCCGGGGTCGGAAAACAGATCCGATCGCGCCGCCGGCCTCCGTTTCGCGAGCTTTATTCTCTAAAAATAACCGCGAGCCCCGACGGCCTGCCCAAAACAACGCAAGGAAAGTCGTACCCCGGACCCCTTAGCGGAAAAGCGGTTCGAACTGAATTCACAGGTAATACCAAAAGGGAAATAAACCCGCGGTTATTACATTAGCCAAATCGGGATGTGGAGGTAGAGAGAAAGAGAGAGTTCGACCTAGAGTAGCCGAACCGGGATATAGAGAGGGAGATTTGACACGGCTAAGGAGCCGATTAAAAATTGTACTGCTGGAGAAAGGGTTCCAAGGGGAACTTGTAGCTAATTATAATTAATCTTACTCCTAGGAAAGCAGTAAATACAGATATGAAAGATATGAAAAAGCAGAGGTGGTCACTGGATTATAAGATTGCAGGACCTCTTTTTCTTCGATGGTTCGGGTATTTATACACACCCGAACCATGCGTATAATTGCCGATTTGGATAATCAGCGTGATTTGGGGAGAATTATCGTAAATTCCTCAGCTATTTTCTTTTGAATCGAACTTTCTCAAATAGGATAGTAGCAATTTTTTTGTCCAAGTTTATCCCATTATCAACACGCCAAAGCGTGATCTTCGGCGCTTTTCAATGCTGGGCGTCGCTTGCCGTTCCGGAGTCAGTTACGAGATTCGCAGTTTTTCCTTTTAGAGTCTTTCCTTCTTTGGCTCGAGCAGCTGAGAATTGACTCTGACTTCGCCTTCTTCATCGCTCGCCTTGGGCAGTCTGGCGTTCGTCTTCAGTCAAAGCCGATCCTGGATGAGGCGACGCCCCTTGTTGGCCGTTTCTTCTATCAGCTGATGCCTTTAGCCGATGGTGTGTGTCGCGTGCCGTATTCTCACATGACCGAGGTCGGTCTTAGTCAAGACGCAGTTCCCTCTTTGTTGACTCATTCTCTTATCGGCTGATGCCCTTAGCCGATGGTATACGCCACGTGCCGCTTCCTCAGGTGGCGAAAATTTTTGGTCTCAACAATGCCCCCTCGGCAATCGCCTGACGTGCCGTTCGGATGATTGTCGAAGTCGAGTCCAAAACTTGGCGTGCATAATGATATTCACGAACATCCCCGTACTCTAGCAGGATATCTGCCCACTATCCGAGGGATTTGTGAACAGGCACCGATCTTTCTTATTTTTTCGGCGAATCTTTCCTTCATCGTTTCCTCATCTGCATCGGTTCATCGAATGCGAAGCTTTCTTGTGTTTTTTACTCCACATCTTCCCAGACCGAAGTATAATAATGTTTCAGATACTTCCCATTGATCGGCTTATTGCTCTCTGATCCATTTAACAGTCTCTAGGTAGTGGGAATTCTCTTTAACTACTTGACGGGTTAGGGATGACTTATGATTTCTTCTCCAGCCCTATCGGTCGAGTCTTCGGCCCATGGTAGGATAACTGAGTTTTATTCTTTTGCCGATTTTCTGTGCCGGCTGCTTTACCTGAGGCCCTGCTGCAGCCTCATCTATTGGCCCCCCACGTACCATTTGATCCATGATGGGGGGCCCGTCGCCTGCCGTCATTCAGCCGGTCTCACTGAGGAGTTCACTTGTACTCCCTCTTCAGTCACCCGGACGAAATAGGTCTTGCCCGGGTTCTCATCGACTGACATGTTATTGGTCTGCGCCTTCTATTCTTCGGCCTCTGTTTCGACCGAAGATGGGGTCAGGACTTCTTCATCATCCCTTGGTGGCCACCTAACCCATCGGGCCACCTTACCGAGGCCTCTCTCGGCGGGTCCCTCGGTTTTTTATTTTTCTTCCAGCGCTTCTTGGTTGCGCCGCACCACGACTTTTAGGGCCTTGAAGCGCGCATCTAATTCTAGCCGGACGGCTTCATCCGTCGGCTTTGCAACCACTGATCGGAGTGTCGGCGTCTTCTTCGGAGGCGGCATGACAGAGCCTCCCACTTCATTGTCATGGCGCATTGACGCAACCAAAAATCGATGCATGGGCTGTTCCTGCCTCGGGTTCGGCCGCGACCACTGGGCCATGACGCCATTGTAGCGGGCATCGGCCTCCAATCTTTGCATCTGACGCTTCTGCGTCTTCGTCATGACTGGCCCCTGCCAACGGGCCAGTCCCCTGGACGTGAACCATTTCTCCACCGGCATGTCTGCCGGTCGGTCTATCTTCCTCAGGTGCTCCCTTAGGATCTCCCTTATATGCCATGTCTTGGGCCATGGCTGGATCCTGAGCTCCTAGGCTAGCTGAATGTCCAGGGTCTCCACTTGTCACGCCCCAGGGGTTTATTGAAGCGAAAAATAGTGCAATAAATTTTTTTTTTGAAAAGAAACTCCCGCCGGTCACGTGCACAGACCCGCCACATACGCTAGCGTTCTAGACTTTATCAATCAAGATACCCTTGCGTGTGCACGGCGTAAAAACCACAACTATACTTTAACCACACAAGCCAAGGATAAAGACTAAAAGGGAACCGTTACACAAACACATTGACCAAAACGACAACATAAATTTGAAAGGATAAAACCACGGGTTTGCAAAACGACGTCCACACGACACCTGGTTTTTTTAAATAATATTTTCGCAATCTCTTTTTCTTTATTTTAAAAACGGTCATCCCAAAACGCATAACTAAGAGCACAAAGAAAACCGGTCAATCATAGAGTCATAAGTCCATCCCAACATCCACATCATCCACGAAAAATAGAATCACATGCACAAGGTCTAACCAATCGAAATAATCAACTAAGTAAAAGAAAATATGTCACCAGCCAGAAAAAGGCTAAATCCCTCTAGTCGTAGCCTCACCGCCGTCCCAGATCCCACCCTTGATCGAACCTGTCACAGTGTGGGAAGTCAGTGACACGAAGAGTACAGATTTAATATAATGACAAGTATGATTTAAAAGGTACAGATAATAAATCAAACCGTAAAACTAGAGCATCCACAACCCCATCCTGCAATCAATCATATCGTCCCCGAGAAACCGAACTGAGCACCTGCCATGTCGGTCCAGGGACCTCAGGCAAAAGAAAATCGTCCCGCTCTCACCTTGGTGCATTTAACCCCACACTGCACAAGTGCAGCTCCGTAAATAACCGCAAGGGGCCCCCACTAACGTCACCTCATAGGGTTCACGGGTCATCAGACAACCTTTCCGGAAAAGTACACCGACACGGTGGCCAAACCGATGGTGTGCGTGCAAGTGCCATAAGCATAGTAACCATACTAAAATGAGTGCCATAAACACCTGCGACACTCATTGCTCCAAAAGTATAAGTGCCGATGTCACGCCCCGGGGGTTTAATGTCACGCCCCGGGGTCGAAACTGCGACCCGGGCACGCTAACAGATCCGCCGTCGATACGGGAAGCCCCGCATCGACGAAGCGTCTAACCTGCAAAAGATAGAACTATGGCTATACAGATATCAGAGCGGAAAATAAAAGCTGTAAATATAAAAATCGAACTACTAAAACTCTGAAAATAAATACAAAGTCCATCTCCCCAAATACCTGAATAATACAAGGTCAGATACAAATAAAAATTCACCTATACAACATCTACGAATCCAAAAAGGGAGATAACTAAAACTAGAAATATAACAAAATCCCATAGTCCGGGATGGTACATCTACCTCACTCTAAAGGAACAATGCTGGTAGGGAACTATCTCGCGACTCCCTGTCCTCGGTCCGTCAAGCCAGCTCGGCAGGAACGGAAGAAAAAGCCTCAGCAACCTGTCACCGACAGAGGGTGTGAGAACTACATCCTACAGTAGTTCTCAGTGGGTACCGTTTTCAAGACCCACGGTCTGCCCACTAAGTCTACTAGAGGCATAAGATAACAGAAAAGACTGTGAAAAAGAAAAGTAAGCTGGAAAAGTATCTACAACTATCATGCCTCTATCTACTATGCTCAATGGAAAAAAGAACACAGATGATGGTATGCATCCACTCACTACTGCTAATATGTCATAAGTACTATGCTCAATGAAAACTCTACTAAGACACATGCTATGCAACCACTCACTCACAGTAACACAAATCTCAGTGACTGCCACATAGGGTCGAGTCAAGACTGCGCCTCCTAGTGTATCAACCAGGGCATCCCATCGGACTATCTCAATTTCACGCAAAGTGACCCCATGGTAACTCGGCTAGGGGTATCAAGCGACCACTAGTATATGAACTAGGCGCATCATCATCTCATCACCATCACGCACCCGGGGCGTAACTCGAGGGGAGCGACCCCAACGAGCTCAAGTATCTCATCTGTCTCAATAAGCGGCATATGCAGGCTATAATCCACGATCAAACAGATCGGTGTTTGAGGTAAAAAAAAAATTATATAAAAAAAAAAAATTATATAAAAAAAAGGGGGGGAAAGATTGTGGTTGGTCCGTAATATTGATTTGTTCCCCATAAAAGCCCAAATTTTTAACATATTAATAATTTGGGTCCAACAAATTCAATTCTTTAATAGGTCATTTATGAACACAAGCTTAGGCCATTTGTGAACACAAGCTTATGGGTCTCATCAAAGCTCCGTCGATTTTTTAAGTCGGATCCTATTTTTTTTCTGCCCAGCGGGCCTTACATTATAGTCAACTTCTTGTTTAAAAATTCAATTTAAAAAATTATGTTCAAATTAAATTTTGAATTTTGAATTTCAAATTTCCAACGAAATTTCAAAATATCTCTCAAATGCCACATATACTCAAATTTAAATTTTTGAATCCAATTGAAACTCCTCAACCTCCTCCTATCAACTCCTTCGGTCAACTTCCTCAGCACCTCCGGTCGACTTCCTCATCCCCTTCGATCGACTTCCTCAACTCCTCCGGTCGACTTCCTCATCCCCTTCGATCGACTTCCTCAACTCCTCCAATCGACTTCCTCAACTCATCCGGTCGACTTCCTCGGCAACTCCGGTCAACTTCCTCGGCACCCCCAATCAACTTCCTCGGCTTTTTTTTTTTTAGACGTATTTCTCAGGTAAATAAAAGAAAATAAAATTTAAAAAAAAAGAAAAGAAAAAAAGAAAGAAGAAAAAAAAGGAAAAAAATAAATAAATTTCTTTAAAGCCGGTTTGGGACCTCTGCGGACGCCCCTTACTTCAGGTTGAAAAGAAAGAAAAAAAAAAAAAAAAAAGGAAAAAATAAATAAATTTCTTTAAAGCCGGTTTGGGACCTCTGGAACGCCCCTTACTTCAGGCTGAAAAGAAAGAAAAGAAAAAAAGAAAGAAGAAAAAAAAGGAAAAAAATAAATAAATTTCTTTAAAGCCGGTTTGGGACTTCTGCGGACGCCCCTTACTTCAGGCTGAAAAGAAAGAAAAAAAAAAAAAAAAAAGAAGAAAAAAAAAAAAGAAATTTCCTTAAAGCCGGTTTGGGACCTCTGCGGACGCCCCTTACTTCAGGCTGAAAAGAAAGAAAAAAAAAAAAAAAAAAAAAAAAAAGATTTCTTTAAAGCCGGTTTGGGACCTCTGCGGACGCCCTTTACTTCAGGCTGAAAAGAAAGAAAAAAAAAAGAAAAAAAAGAAAAAAAAAAAGAAGAGATTTCTTTAAAGCCGGTTTGGGACCTCTGCGGACGCCCCTTACTTCAGGCTGAATAGAAAGAAAAAAAAAAAGAAAAAAAAAGAAAAAGAAATTTCTTTAAAGCCGGTTTGGGACCTCTGCGGACGCCCCTTACTTCAGGCTGAAAAAAAAAAATAATAAAAATAAAAAAAGAAATAAATAAATAAATAAATAAAGAAAACTTCTTTAAAGCCGGTTTGGGACCTCTGCGGACGCCCCTTACTTTAGGCTCAAAAGAAAGAAAGAAAAATAAAAAAAAAGGGACTTCTTCAGATTCCAAATAATTTCTTCTTCGGATCCCAAATAATTTCAAAAATAGAAATTTCCTCGGATCCCAAATAATTTAAAAAAATAAAGGGAATTTATTCGGACCCCACATCAAAATAAAATAACAGTATTTCTCCGGATCCCAAGATAAAATAAGGGATTTTCTTCTAATCCCAAGATAAAATTAGGGAATTTTCTTCTGACCCCAAATAAAATAAAATAAAAGGAGATATTGAAATAAATGGAAATTTCTTTGAATCCAGACAAAATTCAAATGAGTCCTAATCAACTTGGAGCCTAAGTCCGATTCAAAAAGGACTAATAAATGAATTCAATCATTTATTAAATAAGGCTCACCCCATATGCAGGCTTCAAATTTACCCATTTGAAAATAAGGCTCAGTCCACATACGGGTCCCAACCACATACGGGTCCCAAATCCAATCCAGATATTATATAAGCCGAGTCCACAAATAAAAAACCCAAAACCCATTCCAACCCGCAAATAAAACCCAAAACCCATTTGATCCACAAATAAAAAAACCCAAAACTCATTCGATCCACAAATGAAACTGATAACCCATTCGATCCACAACCCATTCAATCTCATCGCCTTAACACATATAATTAAGGCAAAATCATATTCAAACCGACTAGATTCTAAATCATACGCTTAGAATTTAGCCAAATCCAATTTGATGGAGCTCTAACACATATACTTAGAGCTCATCCGAACCAACCCAACTAATCCTAATACATATACTTAGGGTTAGCCTCTCATTCTAGCACATATAACTAGAGTGAAAAACATATCAAACTCAGCCAATCCTAATACATATAGGACTTAGCCACCTCTTACTTTCGAGTAGCATCAAATCCGACCCACCTCAATACATATCCTTGGGGTTTGGTCTCTCTACTTTGGAACATACGCCAAATATGGAATCAAATATAATTGGACTCTAATACATATACTTAGAGCCAATCGAACCCAATTAAACTCTAACACATATAATTAGAGTTTAATATCGACTAGTTCTCAACACATATAATCGGGATCAAGTCAATTTCAAACCCAGCTAAATCCTAACATATATACTTAGGATTTGGTCAAGTATTGGGATACGATTTATTCTATCCTCCTCACAAAGGTCTCTTAATCGAAGGCGCCCCAATCACAAGGGGGTAATTAACAATAGATGCTTGCGTCTATTGGGAGTCATGGATCCGCAATACCTGATACCCACATATATCCACCCACCCATATACAAATATTCATCTGAATCGTGAATACCATCCCACGGGAAACTCCAAAAAAGGTGAACCGCGCGAGATGAGTCATTCGAGATCGCAGACAATCGGTAACTCGAATACCCAAAAACCATCACTCAGTCGGAGAACCCTCCACGACTCAATCTCACAACACTAACTCACTAAAAGAAGGTACTACACAGCTGGGACCACCGTCACTCCAAACGGCTCCCAAAAAGACACCCCACTCATAGGCGAGAAGAACCGACTGACGCAGCAAAGGTCCGAGAATCCCGTTAGGCCGGTGCCTAGAACCCCAATCAAACAAGAACAGACTCTAGACTCAGCCTATCGAAGTTCTCGATCCTTTACCGTTCAGGTATTCGGCCCCTTTCGGTTAAGCGGGAAACCAACTCAACACACCAAATTCACGGGCTGGAGATGCTCAACAGCCAGAACCGCAAAGGGTCCGAAAACCCCGGGAAACTAATACCTACGACCCCAATCAAACAAGAACAGGCTATAGGCGTAGCCTCCCGTTGTTTTCGACCCAAGAATGAAATCAACCCTTAGAACCCAGATCACTCACCCCGTCGGGTGAGGAAATTTAGGAGAAAATATGACCTTTATTATAAAATATCATTACCACTCAACCCCCTTGGGGTGAGGATAAAATTGTCCAATTTTGAAAACCGTCTTGAATTGAGAAAACCAAATTTTATAGATTTTAGTTCTTGAAAAATCAGTTAAAAATAAGTTTATTTTCCGAACTCCCAAGGGTTGATGCCGACGCCCCATCAAACAAGAACAGGCTCCGACGACCCATAGAAATTCGGAAGGAAAATACTGGTTTACAAAAATCATGAGTGTCCAAAAACATTCTGGGTTCAAGGTCCTGATAACACACGCTCACCACGATCACAACATGGTGGTGACGACCCCAAAACACTAACACCGGCCTAACACAGCTACCAGACCCTACTCAACCCTCAGGTCCGAGTGCAACATACGTCCCACAATGTCCTAACCGCTCGGCCCACTACCCGGGCGAGGAACTCTATGTCTGTAGAGTCCTGGCGTTCCAATACTTTTAAATACCTTCTTTTGTGACAGAGTGGTTAGGGAAGCTTTTCACTGTGTTCCCTGCAATGGACCGGCCTGGACTGCGGGTATTTTTCTGCGTTTGAGCTCGGGAAACGAAGTTTGGCAAAGCGATCGGATTCGAATTCTAAATTACGGATCTCCCGGAATGAGGGTCAAAGCGTTTGCTTTCGGGTGGTGCATCAGAGTCCGTGCTAAGTGGCCGGCACACTTTTCGAGGTGATCGGACTGGATCCTTCTACGATCGGACGTTCCATCTTATTTTTGTTTGTAAGTGGGTCGTTTTATTTATCTTGTAGTACCTCGACCTTCCGATTTTCCATTTTGGTCTTAACTGAATCTCTTTTTTTTTTTAGTTGTTAGGGAGGGGTTAAAGGTTCGAGAATTTCTGGGTTGACCGTCGGGGTCTGCGGGTATTTTTAGGTGGTAGAGCTCGCAAAATGAGGAACGGCGGCGCGATCGGATCTGGAATCGGACTTACGGATCTCCCGGAATTGGGATTTGAAGCTCCCGGTGACTGCTATGTGCACCGAGATTCGTGCGTGGAAATCCGCACGATTTTCGAGGAAGTCTGAGTCAGACCTTGACCTAGGGTTGTTTGGAGGTATTCATAAATAGTACCCTTTTTGTAGAAAACCTTTTTTCCTTTCTTTTGGTGAACGTGAACGGAGAGGGAGAGTCCGAATTTCGAAAATTCGAATTAGGGGAGCGATCGAGAAAGGAGAAGGAAGAACGGGAATCCATCTCTCGAGGAGCAGCACGTTGGTGACGAGAAGGACGATCCATCTTCTCCTTCCTCGCGGGATCACGGTAAGCGATCGGGGCAAACCCTCTCGTCGTTTTCGTTCTTTTGCAATTTCTGTGGGGTCGAGGGTTTGGGCGGTGTTTGTTCGGTTGTCGCGCGATGTTGGTTTTGAGGTAACGGGAAGCCGCCGCCGCCGTTGCTAAACGGGAGGCCGCCGCCGCTGTTATCGTACTCACGGGGTCGCCGCCGCAGTCGCCGTGTTCGCGGGGTCATCACCGGAGCCGCGGATGACGAAAGGGGGGCCTTTACTGTTCATTCCGTACGGCTTCAAGCCACGCGGTCCACGGGACCAGGCGTGCACCCGGCGCACGCCTACACAGCCAAGGGGGGGTGGACCCGGCGCACGGGCACGTGCGCCAGCCCGGCCCAGGCCGCGCGGTGCACGCGCCAGGCGTGCACCCGGCGTACGCCCGCGCATCCCGAGGGTGCGGACCCGGTGCACGGGCGCGTGCGCTAGCCCGGCCCAGGCCGCGCGGTGCACGCGCTAGGCGTGCACCCGGTCCTCGCCATTGCAGCCGCGGGGGATGTAGACCCGGTGCGCGCCTCCTGCTGTGCGCGGCACGGCCCAAGCCGGTTGGTCCACCGTGGCAGCATGCTCCCGGCCTGCGCCTTCGCTGCCTGTTTTCGTGGACCTGGTCCACGCCCTTGTCCGTGCACTAGCCCCCAGCCCGGAAGCCCGGTAACTCCGTTTTGGCCCGTTTTTGGCCCGTTTCGCCTCGTTTTTGAACGTTTTCGACCACAACGATACTTTTAACAATGCTTTTAAGGGAAATTTCTTTCGGGTCAAAGTTAGGGAGTCACAGGTTTCACAGGGGACAGTGTTAGCTTATTAATGTTTACCTTGGGGGACTTTCTAGGTCCGCGTGCCGATCGGGTGGGGTGCAGCGAGTCAACTTCTAGCGTGCCGACCAAACGCTGTCCAGGTGGGTGTTCCTTAATGAGATATAGTAAAGTTCCGCATATGCATGAATACAATAATTTTGATCTTATGATTTCATCTAATCCCTGTTCTTCATAAGCATGTTTACTGTTCATAGCTATGGGTGCTCATCCTAAGACTTAGTGTGGGACTTTCGTAAATTGTGCTCAAGTTTTTATGACTCGTCTAACTGTGCTAACATGAGTGATCTTTAGTGATGATACTATCGGATTTTACTTGTGGGTACACCCTTAGCATCCCTTTATGCGTAAGGTCGTCATGTTCATGTTTTTTTTCGTGGTGGGTTTCACCGTGGTGTTTAGCGTCGGTCTCCGGCGGTCGTTTCACTTTTGATATTACATGTTAGCGGGTTGCTTTCGATTACACATGTTACCGTTTTACCTTTGATGCTACATGTTAGCGGGTTACTTTCGATCACGCATATTACCGTGTTACTTTGGGTTATACATGTCACCGTTTTACTCTTGTTTATATATTATGATGCTAACATGATGGTGGTTACGGTTACTTTGCTCGAGGCTGCAGCACGCGCACCCGCGGTTTGGCCACCGCAAAGGATGCGCTTTTCCGGAAAAGCGGTCTATGACCCGTGTATACCCACGAGGTGACGTAGTGGGGCCCCTTATTAGTTGTGGGGTTTGAGGCGCCGAGGTGCGAGCGGTGCGACCCATCGGTTTAGTTGTCCGACGTGGTCGGGTTTTGCAGGTACGGTATGGCCCGTCGGTTTAGTTGTCCGACGTGGTCGGGTATTGCAGGTACGGTACGGCTCGTCGGTTTAGTTGTCCGACGTGGTCGGGTATTGCAGGTACAGGGGTACAGGTTGTCTTTTTCCCTCTTGGGAGGGTGGTTGCTCCGGTTGGCTTTACGGTTTGTTTTACTACTTTTCCTGCTCTACTATTTTTCGTCACTGACTTCCCACTTCGTGACAGGGTCCAGACGGGGGGAGAGGTAGGCGACGGTGAGGACGGGGCAGGAGCTTCTGGGTCGCTGGGGACCCCGGACTGTCTTTCCTTTTTCTATCTTTGCATTTCATTCACATTTGTAGTTCTTTGTGTGGTTCTCGATACCCTCGTGGGGTCGGCGTGGATGTCGGCATGGTCTCCATTTGGTAGTTCTCTTACGTATTTATCTTTCCTTTCACTTCTGTTGGCCGTTTGGAAAAGAAAAAGAAAAACCAAAGAAAAGATTGCGAAAACTGTTTTCAAAAATTTAAGTGTCGTGTGGGCACTGATTTCAAAACCCTGTGGATTTATGGATTGTGAAAACGAATTTCAAAACTCATGTGTCATGTGGGCACTGTTTTCAAACCCTGTGGATTTATGCTGTTTTCGAACGCGTTTTCAAACTCTGGGCGCCGGGTAGGCGCCGTTTTCAACGATTGTGGGTTTATCCTTTTAAAATCTCTTGGCCGTGCTTTTTACTCAGTTATGGTACATAGTTGTATGTTAGAACTGTTGTGATTGAATGGATGATTGCGTTTGGGACTTGTATTAGCTGCTACGCCGTGCATATACAGAGGAGACTCTGTCCGTTTGCAGAGTGATTCTGTGTATGCGGCGGGTCTGGGCATGCGCCGGGGAAGAAGGTTTATTTTTCAAAAAAAAAAAAAAAATCTACGCGCCAATTGAGTACCTTTTGTGAACCGTTTCCGTTAAAACAAACCCCCGGGGCGTGACAGATTAAGATGGTATCAGAGAAGTTCTTTCAATCACAACAGTTAGTGCCGACATCCATGGGGATACCTCACTTGCCTACAGGTGAATGAAATGGGTAGGGCATAGGAAGGTAGGACGCGAGTGATCGAGGGGGGGGAAGAGTCCGAGTCCTTTTCTCTCGCTAGGTGGTTCGTTGTTTTGTAAGTGAAGTCTAGAGCTGACTCTTGTTGTGTGCGTACAGATATGGCCCGTACCAGATCATCGGCCGGGGACACGAAGGCAGATACGACGACGTCGACGGCCGCGGAAAACTAGCTCCTGCGGCAAGAGATGCGAGAGTGTGGGGACTATTGAGTTTCTTTTCCCGATATGGCTCGGGTGGTAGTATAACCCACCGGCGGTTGTTGGTCTGTCGGCCGCATGTCGGTCATGAGTAACTGGATAGCCGTTTGTCTAAACTTGTACCTTCTGGGTTTTCTGGTGTTAAGTTACACGGGTAGTCGGTCGATTTCCTTTTGCACCATGGGCAAGGTACGGGTGGGAGTGAGGATTCTTCCCCTATGATTGTTACCCATTGTTCGGCCTTTCACCGTAGACACTGCGACGGTTGTAGAGATCGTCGTGATGGGTTCACGGGTGGCTCCTTTTAGTGGGGTTGTGGTGGTAAAGCTTTGGGTTGGGTTTCCGTTTTCTGCACAAGGGCGTCGGTTCGGTTGTCCTGCTGGTGGGTTGGCGTGTGATCCCTCGAGTGCGTTTAGTGAACCTAGAGCTTGGATTTTCTTCTAGTTGGGAGTGTCACTGTGGGTCTAGAAGTTTACCGCTCGATTAGATGCCCAGTGCTTGGTGGGGCAACAGTTTGGGACCGAGAGCTAGTGGCAATTTGGAGCGTCGCACCCCGTCGGTGCCAGGACGGAAGTAGGACCTTACCTTGTGGGTTTTGTCGCCAGCTTCCCATGACTAACGCATAGCCTTGAGGCTTGATTGGGAGCGTTGTGGATTGTGATCTGTTGGGGCTGGTGTGAGTCAAGGGGGGGATCTGGCGACTACTCGGAGTTTTGGTACTGGTCACCTTCGGCTAGGAGGCCCTGTACGCAGCCCTTTCTGTGGGGTAGACCTTGTGGTAGGTCTTAGAGCTGAAACCTAACGTTAGTCTTGACCGTCGCCTCGGTAGGATGGATAGTCGGAGCGGGTGGTCCGGGTTGGTGGTTATGCTCCGAGCTTGTGGCCCGTGTTGGTGACGGGTGGAAGTGTCCCGCGTTGGGGACGGAGGGGAGCGGTCCGTGTCGGTGACAGGTGAGTTCTTTGTTTTCAGGGGGGAAGTTATGGTAGTTAGTAACCCAGCCTGTTTGGTTGGCACCTCTCGGAGCCTTGTGAGGGCATTGTGTGGCTTGTTTTCCTCGTCGTCGAGTTGGATGATTTGGACTTTTAAAGGATCATTGGTATGGGTTGGGCGGTATGACTGGGGCACCTCGACGCATCGCGAGACTTTGTTGCTGACTGCTCAGCGCCGGCCGGGGTGGCGTGCGGACCGGTGGCGTCGTGACTGGGAATTTCGAGTCGGGAGGCAGGAATACGACGAGGTGCTGGGTAGGGACTGGTTCACGAGGTATCCGGCGGATGTATAGCTACTTGGTTTCAGTGAGCCTAGCGACTCGACCCTTTACGTCGTTCACTGACACCCCCGTGGTAGGGGTTTCTTCTGCCATCCTCCTGACTGAATTGCCGGGAATACCCCCGAGCGAGGACATCCTCCCTTTCAAGCTTCTACCAGGCACGACTAGGAGTTTTCTGGATAAAGGGTTCCTTAGACCGTGGGTGTCGCCTTGGGGCGCACCCGTGCGTTCGTGCGAAAGAAGAACAGAAGCCTACGTCTACGCATCGACTACAGGGAGATAGGCAAGGTTACAGTGAAGAACAAGCCCAGGATTGATGACCTCCTCAATCAACTGCAAGGAGCACTTGCGGTTTATTCTCCGGAATCTCAGGAACCAGGAGCTGGTTGCTAAGTTTAAGAAATGTGTGTTCTGACTTCGCGAAGTGGACTTTTTGGGGCACATTGTGTCAGCGACGGGAATCACAGAGAATGTGAGCGGAACTGTCCGACATGCGATCCGGAACTGGCTGCAGTCGTTTTCGTTTCAAAAACTTTGGAGACACCACCTTTTGGAATTCATCGTGATGTGTTTTCGGATCGCCAGAGTCTTAAGCTTTGCTCACAGAGATGGATTTGATTTTGCGACAGAGGCATTGGTCGGAGTTGCTGAAGGACTCGGCATGTCCACTCAGCATCACCCCGGGGAAAAGCAAGAGTAGTAGCGGATGTTTTGAGCAGGAAGGGTCAAACCGAGGGGGGAGAATTCGATGAGCGCGAGTACTCAGCGGGACCGGTACTGTCGCACGACCTTTAGTCCTTGATGATCAAGCCAACCCTCTTAGAGAAATCCTGGAGGGTCAGAAGGCAGGCGTACGGATACAGCTTATTCGAGACAAGACCCCCCGGACCACGCAAGCGACTTTTCGGCGAGTGCGAGCGACGCAATACGTTTCCGATGGTGGACTTGCGTGCCCGAGCTGCCTGTGTTGAAGGAAGGGTTACTGTCAGAGGCGCACTGCGCTCCCTTCGCGGCGCATCCAGGTGACACGAAGATGTACGAGGACCTCAAGTAGAAATTTTGGTGGATTAGAGACACTCGGCTGGTGTCGAACCGTTGGCAAGTCTGCAATGAGCTCTAGAGACTAAACCACACTTCAGCACGGCGTTTCACCCCCAGACCGGCGGACAGCCCGAGCGAGTGAACCGGATTCTCGAAGATGTGCTCTGAACCCGCGTACTTGATTTTGGGTGACGGATGGTCACTGCTTTTGAGCTCAGAGGGGACCTGAGCTTCGACGGAACACTGGTGCGGACCTTAGCACGAGAGGACAGAAAGGATTGCGCAACCGGACGATTCCCTATGGAAAGGTGCTGTGGAGCAACCAGGAAGAACGCGAAGCGACTTAGGAACGGGAGTCAAAGATGGAGGAGTGCTACTCAGTTTTATTCGTTGCGGACCAGGGTTAAGTTTCGAGGACGAAACTTGTTTTAAGAGGTGAGTGATGTAGAGTCCTGGCGTTCCAATGCTTTTAAATACCTTCTTTTGTGACAGAGTGGTTAGGGAAGCTTTTCACTGTGTTCCCTGCAATGGACCGGCCTGGACTGCGGGTATTTTTCTGTGTTTGAGCTCGGGAAACGGAGTTTGGCAAAGCGATCGGATTCGAATTCTAAATTACGGATCTCCCGGAATGAGGGTCAAAGCGTTTGCTTTCGGGTGGTGCATCAGAGTCCGTGCTAAGTGGCCGGCACACTTTTCGAGGTGATCGGACTGGATCCTTCTACGATCGGACGTTCCATCTTATTTTTGTTTGTCAGTGGGTCGTTTTATTTATCTTGTAGTACCTCGACCTTCCGGTTTTCCATTTTGGTCTTAACTGAATCTCTTTTTTTTTAGTTGTTAGGGAGGGGTTAAAGGTTCGAGAATTTCTGGGTTGACCGTCGGGGTCTGCGGGTATTTTTAGGTGGTAGAGCTCGCAAAATGAGGAACGGCGGCGCGATCGGATCTGGAATCGGACTTACGGATCTCCCGGAATTGGGATTTGAAGCTCCCGGTGACTGCTATGTGCACCGAGATTCGTGCGTGGAAATCCGCACGATTTTCGAGGAAGTCTGAGTCAGACCTTGACCTAGGGTTGTTTGGAGGTATTCATAAATAGTACCCTTTTTGTAGAAAACCTTTTTTCCTTTCTTTTGGTGAACGTGAACGGAGAGGGAGAGTCCGAATTTCGAAAATTCGAATTAGGGGAGCGATCGAGAAAGGAGAAGGAAGAACGGGAATCCATCTCTCGAGGAGCAGCACGTTGGTGACGAGAAGGACGATCCATCTTCTCCTTCCTCGCGGGATCACGGTAAGCGATCGGGGCAAACCCTCTCGTCGTTTTCGTTCTTTTGCAATTTCTGTGGGGTCGAGGGTTTGGGCGGTGTTTGTTCGGTTGTCGCGCGATGTGGGTTTTGAGGTAACGGGAAGCCGCCGCCGCCGTTGCTAAACGGGAGGCCGCCGCCGCTGTTATCGTACTCACGGGGTCGCCGCCGCAGTCGCCGTGTTCGCGGGGTCATCACCGGAGCCGCGGATGACGAAAGGGGGGCCTTTACTGTTCATTCCGTACGGCTTCAGGCCACGCGGTCCACGGGACCAGGCGTGCACCCGGCGCACGCCTACACAGCCAAGAGGGGTGGACCCGGCGCACGGGCGCGTGCGCCAGCCCGGCCCAGGCCGCGCGGTGCACGCGCCAGGCGTGCACCCGGCGCACGCCCGCGCAGCCCGAGGGTGCGGACCCGGTGCACGGGCGCGTGCGCCAGCCCGGCCCAGGCCGCGCGGTGCACGCGCCAGGCGTGCACCCGGTCCTCGCCATTGCAGCCGCGGGGGATGTAGACCCGGTGCGCGCCTCCTGCTGTGCGCGGCCCGGCCCAAGCCGGTTGGTCCACCGTGGCAGCATGCTCCCGGCCTGCGCCTTCGCTGCCTGTTTTCGTGGACCCGGTCCACGCCCCTGTCCGTGCACTAGCCCCCAGCCCGGAAGCCCGGTAACTCCGTTTTGGCCCGTTTTTGGCCCGTTTCGCCTCGTTTTTGAACGTTTTCGACCACGACGATACTTTTAACAATGCTTTTAAGGGAAATTTCTTTCGGGTCAAAGTTAGGGAGTCACAGGTTTCACAGGGGACAGTGTTAGCTTATTAATGTTTACCTTGGGGGACTTTCTAGGTCCGCGTGCCGATCGGGTGGGGTGCAGCGAGTCAACTTCTAGCGTACCGACCAAACGCTGTCCAGGTGGGTGTTCCTTAATGAGATATAGTAAAGTTCCGCATATGCATGAATACAATAATTTTGATCTTATGATTTCATCTAATCCCTGTTCTTCATAAGCATGTTTACTGTTCATAGCTATGGGTGCTCATCCTAAGACTTAGTGTGGGACTTTCGTAAATTGTGCTCAAGTTTTTATGACTCGTCTAACTGTGCTAACATGAGTGATCTTTAGTGATGATACTATCGGATTTTACTTGTGGGTACACCCTTAGCATCCCTTTATGCGTAAGGTCGTCATGTTCATGTTTTTTTTCGTGGTGGGTTTCACCGTGGTGTTTAGCGTCGGTCTCCGGCGGTCGTTTCACTTTTGATATTACATGTTAGCGGGTTGCTTTCGATTACACATGTTACCGTTTTACCTTTGATTCTACATGTTAGCGGGTTATTTCGATCACGCATATTACCGTGTTACTTTGGGTTATACATGTCACCGTTTTACTCTTGTTTATATATTATGATGCTAACATGATGGTGGTTACGGTTACTTTGCTCGAGGCTGCAGCACGCGCACCCGCGGTTTGGCCACCGCAAAGGGTGCGCTTTTCCGGAAAAGCGGTCTATGACCCGTGTATACCCACGAGGTGACGTAGTGGGGCCCCTTATTAGTTGTGGGGTTTGAGGCGCCGAGGTGCGAGCGGTGCGACCCGTCGGTTTAGTTGTCCGACGTGGTCGGGTTTTGCAGGTACGGTATGGCCCGTCGGTTTAGTTGTCCGACGTGGTCGGGTATTGCAGGTACGGTACGGCTCGCCGGTTTAGTTGTCCGACGTGGTCGGGTATTGCAGGGTACAGGGGTACAGGTTGTCTTTTTCCCTCTTGGGAGGGTGGTTACTCCGGTTGGCTTTACGGTTTGTTTTACTACTTTTCCTGCTCTACTATTTTTCGTCACTGACTTCCCACTTCGTGACAGGGTCCAGACGGGGGGAGAGGTAGGCGACGGTGAGGACGGGGCAGGAGCTTCTGGGTCGCTGGGGACCCCGGACTGTCTTTCCTTTTTCTATCTTTGCATTTCATTCACATTTGTAGTTCTTTGTGTGGTTCTCGATACCCTCGTGGGGTCGGCGTGGATGTCGGCATGTTCTCCATTTGGTAGTTCTCTTACGTATTTATCTTTCCTTTCACTTCTGTTGGCCGTTTGGAAAAGAAAAAGAAAAACCAAAGAAAAGATTGCGAAAACTGTTTTCAAAAATTTAAGTGTCGTGTGGGCACTGATTTCAAAACCCTGTGGATTTATGGATTGTGAAAACGAATTTCAAAACTCATGTGTCGTGTGGGCACTGTTTTCAAACCCTGTGGATTTATGCTGTTTTCGAACGCGTTTTCAAACTCTGGGCGCCGGGTAGGCGCCGTTTTCAACGACTGTGGGTTTATCCTTTTAAAATCTCTTGGCCGTGCTTTTTACTCAGTTATGGTACATAGTTGTATGTTAGACCTGTTGTGATTGAATGGATGATTGCGTTTGGGACTTGTATTAGCTGCTACGCCGTGCATATACAGAGGAGACTCTGTCCGTTTGCAGAGTGATTCTGTGTATGCGGCGGGTCTGGGCATGCGCCGGGGAAGAAGGTTTATTTTTCAAAAAAAAAAAAATCTACGCGCCAATTGAGTACCTTTTGTGAACCGTTTCCGCTAAAACAAACCCCCGGGGCGTGACAATGTCCAGAAAGACATGCAATGTGTGGGATGTCTAAAGCATAAAAGAACCTAGCCCAGATTAAGGTTCTCTATTGGTCTGCTTAAACACATGCAACATATGACGGGGGTGCTAGTCAAAGTTTCAATGAAACACTTAAACTAGCATGAAAAATCCTGTCATAATAGAATTAGAAAGAAGTCCGCAGACTTGGAGAGAAAAACCAACCCACCTCGGTTTGCCACCAATTGCTCGTAGACACTTGCAATTGGCCTCCACGCGATTCCATGCCTCCACCGGAGTTCGCACGCAAAATGGAGCACGTCGCCGGAGTTCGCACGCAAAACAGAGCACGATGCCGGAGTTCGCATGCAAAATGAAGTCCGCACGCAAAACGGAGCACGCTGTCGGAGTCCGCACGCAAAACAGAGTCCGCACGCAAAACAGAGTCCGTACGCAAAACAGAGCACGCCGCCGGAGTCCGCACGTAAAACGGAGGACGGTGCCGAAATCCGCGCGCAAAACGGAGTCCGCAAGCAAAACGGAGCATGCCGCCGGAGTCCGCACGCAAAACGGTGTAGTAAAACACTGTCCCTAACACGCAAAAAGGCACAGGGTCAAATCCAAATTCCAAAAGGACGCCTCAAAATTGTGCTAAAAACACCGCAAAAATCAACACGCGGGACCTACCTCGACAGCGTCGCGCTGCCCATCTGGCTAAATGGAACTCCTTGCGCGCTCCACGAGGTCGCCAACGTGCCGCTCCACCCCACGAAACCTCCTCCCACTCTCTCCCCTTGTGCTCGGTTAGGGAAGAAAAGGAAAAAGAGAGGAGATGGGTGCGCGGGTGGAGAAGAAAGAAGAAGAGAGGAAGATGGAGGGGAGGGGTGGTCCATTGGACCCACCCCACGGAGCCCCCCAATGGGGGCCCGCCACCTGGCGGTCCACCACACAGGGGCGCGCGCACCGAGCTCAGGCGCGCGCCCCAGCGCCACGCGGCGCGCGTCCCTGCCCGCCATGCGGGCGCCGCAGCCCGCGCGCCACACGGGCGCGTTACACCGCGCCACACAGGCGCGGGACACCCCGCGCGCCACACGGGCCCGCGCCCCCCGCGTCCGCGCGGGCGTCAATGGGGGCCCGCCACGTGGCGGCCCCCCGCGCCCCCGCGCAGGAAGGCGCGCTTCCCCAGCGCTCTAGCTGCGCCCCCTCGCGCCGCACGCCCCGCGCCTCGAGCCGCGCGCCGCACCTCGGGATCCGTGTCGTCTCGGGATTCGCGCACGTACCTCGAAAAACGTGCTCGTCATCCGGGCTCCGAAAAAAGCAAGTAAATAGTCCATTTTCAACGATTTCGCGCACTGAATCAAAATCCGAAGTCCGTTTTGCCAAATTCCAACTCTAAAAATTGCCGAAGGCATCCGGAGAGGTGATCTTTTATACAAACTTCGCCCTGAATCCAATTTTGACATCTGTGTCGCGCGAAACCACTTCTAAACACTCGACGGGTCCTCCAATTCCCACGTAATCCCTTTTTAAGCCCGAAGTCCATCACTTGTGTCCAAATTGCACACAAACACCACCGACACACCACGCAGGCCTCCAAAAACTGCCAAACAACCAGCAAACCCAATGCGGGGATCCGAGTCCTCACATTCTCCCCAACTAAAAGAAAGTTTCGTCCTCGAAACTAACACGGCTCAAAAGGGGAGTTCCAAAGCCAAAGGTAAGTATCCATCAACACCGTCTCCAGCTCCCCAGTCGCTACGCACACTCTGCGAAGTGAGTCCACACGGCTAGGAGTCCAAAAGCTGAAAAAACCTCACGAGTTCCAAAGGACAGAGGACAAGGAAGAACGACCAACTCTACTCGTCCAAATCTACACGGACTACGCCAACACCACCAGAAGAAGGGTAAAGGCCCCACCAGCAGGTAGGTCGTCAACCCCCAACTCTCAATTTAGAAAACGGCTGAAATTAACGAAAAGTCCAAAAATTCCGAAAGGACCAGTGCCTTTGCTCCAATCAAACAAGAACAGGTTCGGGCACCGTCTCTATTTCTGGAGCATTCTTTCAAAGTTTTCGTCCTGTTCGAAAATTTCAGCACACAGGCGAGAAAAAAGGGAGAGAAGTGTTGAAGTCGTTCCTGCCGTGGCTACAAAATGGAAGCTACGATCTAACCGTGACCCCTAAGGACACAACCTCTAGTCCTAATCGTCACCAACGATCCAAAAGTAGCACCTAGCCCCAAACCGCTGAAGCCACAGCTGCAGGAAGGATACGCCGGCAACCCGAGAGAATGAACTCCTCCTATCCAACTCGCGGAAGGGTAACCGCTCTCATTCCACTATCAGCAGTTGCACGATACCGCACCAACTGGTCCATCCTGTGTGCTCAATCTGAGTCGTGGAGCTGTCACAGAACCGTAACACCTGCCGGTATAATTCCAAGTCTCAACTGTACTGGACACGATCCACAAGGCTCCCCCACATGCACAACACCAACAGGAATCTGTACCTCTAGTGCACGTGGTAACAACTCTACCTCCAGTCCAGACAGAAAAGCCAAAAACACTCAACTCAACTGCTGTAAAGAAAATCATGCCCGCGACAACTTGGTCCACTGCCGTAGCGCCCTCCAACCGGGCGGTACAGACTCATCCGCTCGATGTAGGTGGTCGTCGCTCGGTCTGCCCCGACGTCGTGGCCCTATCTGCCTGGAGGTAAATCGGAGGAGCTCCTTCATCCCGAAGAGGTAGCGGGGGTGCCGTCGCAAGCGGTATTGCCGTAAGCACTGCTCGAGGGCATGCTGCCTGAAAATGTCCCGACTATCCACACGAAAAACATCGCCCCTGCCTGTGGTCACACTGCGGCGCAAAATGCGGCCCACCACAAATGACACAGTCATCCCGCCACTGATACAACTGAATATGCCACTGCATAGGAAGAAAGTGCTGGAGGACTCTCAAGCGGTACTGCAACTAGCTGTGCTCTCTGCTCCAACAAGCGCATCAAACGTTCCATGGCTTCCTCCTAGCATCGGACAGCCTCCGACATCGGTGCCATCTGGGTCCATAACTCCTGGGTCTCGCTCTGCTCTAATAGCTCTGCCTCCCGCTGCTCGGGTACTCATCAGATGCGGGTGTGCCCTCTTCACAACACGACGTCTCAGGGGCATCGTAGTCCACTGCACAATAACAAACATCAGGACACAACAACCATACGACCCAATCCAGCGAAAGTCTAAGACATGCCATCCATTCCATAGCATTATGTTGTCTGCAGCCAACATAATCGCTTAGGAGAATAAACATGCCAATCACTCATCCCATCTCTTGGGAAAGGTATAAAACTCAATCAGGACTCTCGCTAAAAGTCACGACTCTCACGTAGTCATCCTAATGTCCAACCACAAGCCTAGGATTTCTAAGTCCACCACGACCTACAGCCTAGGCTCTGATACCACTCTAATCTGTCACGCTCCGAAGTCGAAACTGCGACCCGGGCTCGCCAACAGATCCGCCGTCGATACGGGAAGCCCTGCACCGACGAAGCGTCTACCCTGCAAAAGATAGAACTACGGCTATACAGATATCAGAGCGGGAAATAAAAGCTGTAAATATAAAAATCGAACTACTAAAACTCTGAAAATAAATACAAAGTCCATCTCCCCAAATACCTGAATAATACAAGGTCAGATACAAATAAAAATCTACCTATACAACATCTACGAATCCAAAAAGGGAGATAACTAAAACTAGAAATATAACAAAATCCCATAGTCCGGGATGGTACATCTACCTCACTCTAAAGGAACAATGCTGGTAGGGAACTATCTCGCGACTCCCTGTCCTCGGTCCGTCAAGCCAGCTCGGCAGGAACGGAAGAAAAAGCCTCAGCAACCTGTCACCGACAGAGGGTGTGAGAACTACATCCTACAGTAGTTCTCAGTGGGTACCGTCTCCAAGACCCACGGTCTGCCCACTAAGTCTACTAGAGGCATAAGATAACAGAAAAAGACTGTGAAAAAGAAAAGTAAGCTGGAAAAGTATCTACAACTATCATGTCTCTATCTACTATGCTCAATGGGAAAAAGAACACAGCTGACGGTATGCATCCACTCACTACTGCTAATATGTCATAAGTACTATGCTCAATGAAAACTCTACTAAGACACATGCTATGCAACCACTCACTCATAGTAACCCAAATCTCAGTGACTGCCACATAGGGTCCAGTCAAGCCTGCGCCCCCTAGTGTATCAACCAGAGCGTCCCATCGGACTATCTCAATCTCACGCAAAGTGACCCCATGGTAACTCGGCCAGGGGTATCAAGCGACCACTAGTATATGAACTAGGCGCATCATCATCTCATCACCAACATGCACCCGGGGCGTAACTCGAGGGGAGCGACCCCAACGAGCTCAAGTATCTCATCTGTCTCAATAAGCGGCATATGCAGGCTATGATCCACGATCAAACAGATCGGTAACTCGAATACCCAAAAACCATCACTCAGTCGGAGAACCCTCCACGACTCAATCTCACAACACTAACTTACTAAAAGAAGGTACTACACAGCTGGGACCGTCGTCACTCCAAACGGCTCCCAAAAAGACACCCCACTCATAGGCGAGAAGAACCGACTGATGCAGCAAAGGTCCGATAATCCCGTTAGGCCGGTGCCTAGAACCCCAATCAAACAAGAACAGACTCTAGGCTCAGCCTATCGAAGTTCTCGATCCTTTACCGTTCAGGGATTCGGCCCCTCTCGGTTAAGTGGGAAACCAACTCAACACACCAAACTCACGGGCTGGAGATGCTCAACAGCCAGAACCACGAAGGGTCCGAAAATCGCGGGAAACTAATACCTACAACCCCAATCGAACAAGAACAGGCTATAGGCGTAGCCTCCCGTTGTTTTCGACCCAAGAATGAAATCAACCCTTAGAACCCAGATCACTCACCCCGGTCGGGTGAGAAAATTTAGGAAAAAAGATGACCTTTATTATAAAATATCATTACCACTCAACCCCCTTAGGGTGAGGATAAAATTGTCCCATTTTGAAAACCGTCTTGAATTGAGAAAACCAACTTTTATAGATTTTAGTTATTGAAAAATCAGTTAAAAACAAGTTTATTTTCCGAACTCCCACGGGTTGATGCCGACGCCCAATCAAACAAAAACAGGCTCCGACGACCCCTAGAAACTCGGAAGGAAAATACTGGTTTACTAAAATCATGAGTGTCCAAAAATATTCTGGGTTCAAGGTCCTGATAACACACGCTCACCACGATCACAACGTGGTGGTGACGACCCAAACAGAGAAATACCCAAAGATCCGGGACCGCCGTTTACCCAAACGGTTCCCAAAACACTAACACCGGCCTAACACAGCTACCAGACCCCACTCAACCCCCAGGTCAGAGTGCAACATACGTCCCACAATGTCCTGACCGCTCGGCCCACTACCCGGGCGAGGAACTCTATGTCCAGAAAGAAATGCAATGTGTGGGATGTCTAAAGCATAATAGAACCTAGCCCAGATTAAGGTTCTCTATTGGTCTGGTTAAACACATGCAACATATGACGGGAGTGCTAGTCAAGGTTCCAATGAAACACTTAAACTAGCATGAAAAATTCTATCATAATAGAATTAGAAAGAAGTCCGCAGAATTGGAGAGAAAAACCAACCCACCTCGGTTTGCCACCAATTGCTCGTAGACACTTGCAATTGGCCTCCACGCGATTCCTTGCCTCCACCAGAGTCCGCACGCAAAACGAAGCACACCGCCAGAGTTTGCACGCAAAACGAAGCACGGTACCGGAGTTCGCATGCAAAACGGAGACCGCACGCAAAACGGAGCACGCCGCCGGAGTCCGCACGCAAAACGGAGCACGATGCCAAAATTCGCTCGCAAAACAGAGTCCGCACGCAAAACGGAGCACACCGCCGAAGTCCGCACGCAAAACGGAGCACGCCGCCGGAGTCCGCACGCAAAACGGAGCACGGTGTCGAAATTCGCGCGCAAAACGGAGTCCGCACGCAAAACGGAGCACGTCGCCGGAGTCCGCACGCAAAATGGTGCAGTAAAACACAGTCCCTAACACGCAAAAAGGCACAGGGTCAAATCCAAAGTCCAAAAGGACGCCTCAAAACTGTGCTAAAAACACCGCAAAAATCAACACGCGGGACCTACATCGACAGCGTCGCGCCGCCCATCTGGCTAATTGGAACGCCTTGCGCGCTCCACGAGGTCGCCAACGTGCCGCTCCACCCCACGAAACCTCCTCCCACTCTCTCCCCTTGTGCTCGGTTAGAGAAGAAAAGGAAAAAGAGAGGAGATGGGTGCGCGGGTGGAGAAGAAAAAAGAAGAGAGGAAGATGGAGGGGAGGGGTGGTCCATTGGACCCACCCCACGGAGCCCCGCAATGGGGGCCCGCCACCTGGCGGTCCACCACACAAGGGCGCGCGCACCGGGCTCCGGCGCGCGCCCCAGCGCCACGCGGCGCGCGTCCCTGCGCGCCATGAGGGCGCCGCAGCCCACGCGCCACACGGGCGCGTTACACCGCGCCACGCAGGCGCGGGACACCCCGCGCGCCACACGGGCGCGCGCCCCCCGCGTCCGCGCGGGCGTCAATGGGGGCCCGCCACGTGGCGGCCCCCCGCGTAGGAAGGCGCGCTTCCCCAGCGCCCCAGCTGTGCCCCTCGCGTCGCACGCCCCGCGCCTCGAGCCTCGAGCCGCGCACCGCACATCGAGATCCGTGTCGTCTTGAGATTCGCACACGCACCTCGAAAAACGTGCGCGTCATCTGGTCTCCGAAAAAAGCAAGTAAATAGTCCATTTTCAACGATTTCGCGCGCTGAATCCAAATTCGAAGTCCGTTCTGCCAAATTCCAACTCTAAAAATTGCCGAAGGTATCCGAAGAGGTGATCTTTTATCCAAACTTCGCCCTGAGTCCAATTTTGACATCTGTGTCGCGCGAAACCACTTCTAAACACTCGACGGGTCCTCCAATTCCCACGTGATCCCTTTTTAAGTCCGAAGTCCATCACTTGTGTCCAAATTGCGCACAAACACCACTGACACACCACGCAGGCCTCCAAAAACTGCCAAACAACCAGCAAACCCAACGCGGGGATCCGGGTCCTCACAGGTTCAGTATTTCATTCTACTGAAATGCCACTACATGATGCTAGGCGTCACTGGTGGATTGTGGGACTCACGAGAATTATCTGGATGATCGATAATTCTTATTGGGCTGAGTTAGAATTATTCTAATCCACTAAAAAGAGTTTCAGGGATATTGTTGAAGGTGATCACAATATATCTCACTACCAGATAGAATAGAACCTATGGGGTCACACACATAAGAGGTTATGACTAATCGGATAGTTGGATCGTAATTTTTGAATCGCCTGAGGACTTAATTACCAATATGTTGATAATTGGACAAATTTATAATTGTTACAAATTAGGGATATTAAAGTGCAAATGTTGCAAATGAGAGGACTTACTAATAGTTAGTGAGTTGTGAGAGGACTTAAGTGCAAATGTTGCATTAATGATTTGATTTGATCAAATTAAGATTGAGTTCAAGCCGAATTAAATTAGGATTTAATCGATTGAACCGATTAGGAATAAGATAAACTTAAATCTAATTTTAAGTTTATCTTAATGATTATAAAAGGGATTATATCCCTTTTATACATATGGATTTTTCTTTAAGAAAAAGAAAAGAAAAGAGAAAACCCTAGTCGTCATCTCTTTCCTCGTCTTCCTCTTTTCTAAATATCCACATTCAAATAAAGACGTTCTCTACAAGGGAGCTAGCACTCCGATGAGAATTTCGATCAGATCGACAACCTCGTGTGGATACCCGTAGAGGCCGGACGTGTGTGCGGCTTTAAGAGAACCAAATTCCACGATCATCACATTGCGGTGTAGATCTCCCCGCGCAAAGGTGAAGATTAGATCTTCCTCGTTCTTCGTTTAATCTTAAATACATGAGGGGTCCTATTTTGCGTGGTTCTTGAGATCGGATCTCAAGTTTTTCAAATATTTGTTTATTCGATTTTTTTTTTCTGCTGCGTTTATATTGCGCAAAATCCTTACAAGTGCATGATTGGAATAAAGACCAAGAAGAAAATTTGGTCGATTCGAATGGATATAAAACTAAGAGAAAACCTACATCTCCCCCTCTCGCCGTGGTGCAGGAGGTCTAGAAGTTGACCCCATAGGAGCTTTTCCCCGTCCAGAAAGCTGTGGTGACGGCGCCGAAGCTGCTGAGGAAGCCGCTCCCAGGGTTAAGGGGCAGTTGTGGCGGAAGTGCCCCTGCTTGCCGCAGCGGAAGCAATGATCATGTCGCTGGGGGCAATTTGATACCCGGTGCGCTCCTCCGCAAATCACACAAGGCCTATCCCCCGGCCTCGGTCCTCCTGCTGGTGCGCTCTGAGATCCTGCCTGCGGTCTCCATCATTTTGGGAGTCGGCTCCCGCTAGAAGCGCCTCCCCCAGAGTACTGTTGTTGTCGCTTCCTGTCCTCTTGCTGCGCCGGGCCCTCCCTCCTGGCGCTCGTAACAGCGAACCCGCGCTCCATCACAGTGGCCTTGTCGACCACTTTCTGAAAAGTGTGCAAGTCGGCTGCTTGTACCACTTGGAAAATATCACTTCGCAAGCCATCCACGAAAAGTTGCGCCTTGTGGGATTCGTCCCTTATGACGAAAGGGACGCAATTGGCCAGCCGCACGAATTCTTGCTGATATTCCATAACTGTCTTGCTCCCCTGCTGGATGTGGTTCAAGTCGTCCTCCAGTTTCTTTTTGACGCTGTTGTTGAAGAAATCCCCGAACAGCTCCTGTTTGAACGTCGTCCACGATGGAAGCACGGTGCCCTTTGTGGGATCGGGGCGTACCGTCTTCCACCATAAGCGGGCGTTCCCCTCCAGGAAGTGGAACGCTAGGGGAACCCGCTCGCAATCCTCCATGAGCAAGTCTTCAAATAATTTTTCCATCGATCCCACCCACTTCTCGACGACCCAAGGATCGGTCGTCTCTCCTTCGAACACGGGTGGATCGTATTTCTTGAAATCCGCCAGGTTGGCCCGTACCCGCTCCCGCTCAGTCAATGAAGCTGTCCCCTCCCCCGTGGCGGCGGCGACCACGGTAGGGGAAGGTGTCACCACGGTCCCTCCCAAGGTACTCCCGCCGGTGGCCCCCGGCGCCGGTCCCGCAGTCGCTGTCGGCGGGGCTGCTGCCGATGCCGTAGCCTGGGCTGGCGGTAACCCAGTTGCTGCAGTCGGTAGAGGGGCCACTCCTGTCCAGGCCCCCGTCCCTTGCGGTCCCGTCGCCGGCGCGGTTGGCCCCTGTGGAGGGGCCGGGGCGACCGTCACCGTCGCGGCCTGTTGCTATTGCGTCAACTGACGCACGTGATCCGTGAGGGTTGCCAGCTGCCCTGCCATCTCCCGCAGTTGTTGCCGCAGGAGCTGGTTCTCCGCGGCCGTCGACGCCGTCGCATCTGCCCCTGTGTCCTCGGCCGATGATCTAATACGGGCCATGTCTGTACACACACACGACAAAAGTCAGTTCTAAACTTCGCTAACAAAGCAACGAACCACCTATTGAGAGAAAAGGACTTAGACTCTTTCCCCCCCCCTCGATCACTCACGTTCTACCCTCCTATGCCCTATCCATTCCATTTATTTGTAGCCAAGTGAGGTATCCCTGCGGATGTCGGCACTGACTGTTGTGATTGAAGGAAACGGCTCTGATACCATCTTAATCTGTCACGTCCCGGGGGTTTCATTCAGCGAAAACGGTCCACAAAAAGGATGTATTTGGCGCGTAAAATTTTTTTTTGAAAAACCTTCTTCCCCGGTGCGTGCCCAGACCCGCCGTATACACAGACTCACTCTGCAAACGGACAGAGTCTCCTCTGTATATGCACGACGTCGCGGCTAGTACAACGTCCAAACACAGTCATCATTTCAATCACAACAGTTTCTGACATACATACATACATACATACATGTACAAAACTGAATAATCCTCACGGCCGATCAGTTTGAAAGGATAAATCCACAATTGTTGAAAACGGCGCCCACCCGGCACCCAGATTTTGAAAACCAGTTTCGAAAACAACATAAATCCACAGGAGTTTGAAAACAGTGCCCACACGACACTTAGGTTTTGAAATCCATTTTCGCAATCCATAAATCCACAGGGTTTTGAAAACGGTGCCCACACGACACCCAAGTTTTGAAAGACGGTTTTCGCAATCCTTTTTTTTTTGTTTTGTTTTCTCTTTTTTTTTTTCAAAGCGGCCAACAGAGGGAGGAAAAAGAAACTCAATAATTAGATAGTAAAATACCGACATCCACACCGACCCCACGAGGGTATCGAGAACCACACAGTAGTCTACAATGATAAATGAAATGCGAAAGAAAGGAGGAAATACTGTCCGGGGTCTGCATGGACCCGAAAACTCCCGTCTCGGCCTCACCGTCGCCTAACTCTCCCCCCTGAAGGAACCTGTCACGGAGTGTGTAAAGTACCGGATTTTCGGCACATAAATAAATGTAGATAAAAATAATGTGAAATACCATTTTTATGAAAGTTGGGGAAGTAAAGAACATTTGGAAACGAGTTGGGCCCAAATCGGGATAAAATATGGAGATCTGGAATTTTATTGGAGAAAGGGGGCTCAGATTTTTAGTGGAAAATTCACAGTGTCGGAAAATTCTGAGAAAATTACGGGAGCCCCATAAATAAGTTTTAAGACCACAGAAAAAGTTTCGCATTGATCGGAGGCCGGATAGTGAGAACGGGCTCCGCCAACAGTGTCGAAAAATTCTAAGAAAATTACGGGAGCTTCGTAATTATGTTTTAAGGTCACAGTAAAAATTTCGTGTTGATCGGATACCCGGATTGTGAGAATGGGGTCCGCCAGTGATTTTGAATACAGCGCGGCTTTTGGTGACCTAGAAATGGCCCAAAGTAAAAATTTAAAATTTTCTGTGGTAAATTAAGCTGAAACGAAGTCGCCTGTCAAATTTGGGCGCAAACGGGTGAGAAACGGACAGAAAACGAAGCGAAAACGGATAAAATATAATCGTGCGTGCGGCGCCACGTGGCAGCACCCACTGGTCGCAGCAGGCCTCGTGGGGGCGCGCGCCCATGTGGCGCGCGGGTGTCGCGCCTGGCGCAGGAGGCGGGGGCTTTTGAATTTCAAATTTGAAAAGTGACCGCCACTGTCACGCCCCGGGGGTTTCATTCAGCGGAAGTATTTAGTAAAAAGGGGTTTGATTAGAGTGTCCAAAAATTTTTGTTTGAAGTTCCTTTCTCCCCGGTGCGTGCCCAGACCCGCCGCATATACAGGATCGCTCTGCAAACGGACAGAGTCTCCCCTGTATATGCACGGCGTAGCGCTTAGTACACGTTCCGAGTCACACACAACCATTCAATCACAACAATCAGTAACATATATCATTATTCGAACCATTCAAGCATTTGGCCGATCAATTTGGAAAGGATAAATCCTCAGATTTGAAAGAGCGCCCACCCGGCACTTAGGTTTTGAAAACTAGTTTTGAAATCAACATAAATCCACAGGGTTTTGAAAACGGTGCCCACACGACACCCAAGTTTTGAAAACTCATTTCGCAATCCATAAATCCACAAGGTTTTGAAATCAGTGCCCACACGACACTTAGATTTTAAAAAAACGGTTTTCGCAATCTTTTCTTTTGTTTTTGCTTTTCTTTTTCAACTGGCCCACATAGATTAAAAGGAATGTAATGCATAAACGAATAACCAAATACCGACATCCACGTCGACCCCACGAGGGTATCGAGAACCTCACACGTATCAACAAAGTAAATGAAATGCGAGATAAATAAAGAAATACAGTCCAGGGTTCCCGGCAACCCGGAAGCTCCCGCCCCGTCCTCTCCGTCGTCTACCTCTCCCTCCGCCCAGTCCCTGTCACAAAGTGGGGCGTCAGTAACGAGTAATAATAGAGCAGGAAAAGAGAAGCAGTAAAGCAAACCGTGACCGCAACCGGGCAACCACCCTCTCCAGAGGGAAACCACAACCTGTGCACCTATATCCTGCTATACCGGGCCCCCGTCGGACAACCAAACCGACGGCCCATACCGTACCTGCAAAAACCCCGACCGCGTCGGACAACTAAACCGACGGGTCGCACCGCTCGCACCTCGGCGCCTCAACCCCACAACTAATAAGGGGCCCCACTACGTCACCTCGTGGGTATACACGGGTCATAGACCTCTTTTCCGGAAAAGTGCACCCCTCACGGTGGCCAAACCGTGGGTGCACGTGTTGCAGCCTCGAGCACAGTAACCACAATGCATGAGCGATAGTAAGATGGTAATCACAATGTATATGCAATAATAGGGAGTAATCACGATACATGAACGATAGTAAGATGATAATCACAAAGCATGCAATAATAGGGAGTAATCACGATACATGAACGATAGTAAGATGATAATCACAAAGCATGAATGATAACATGAATTATTTAAATTAAAAGCCAACGGAGATCGATGCTAAATACCACGCTCAACCCACCTGTCGCTAGTAGGTGATCACGTTCGGCTCTCTCGCGTCCCGGTGCGCTCGCTCGAACCCGCACACTCACCTGTCGCAGAGGAAGGTCGGTGCTTAAACTCGGATAAGGACGAAAGGCAGGCGATCCGCCCGTCGCGGTTCGCGGATCCCCGCCCGCGCACGGGTCCGTGCGCGTGTCCAGCCCCGTACGGGCATCCCCGTACGCGGGGCTGGATGCGTGTCCGGCCCTGTGCGGGTCACCCCGCACGCGGGCTGGGCCGCGCCCGGCCCCGTGCGGGTCGCCCCGCACGTGGCTGGGCGCGCCCAGCCCCATGCGGGTCGCCCCGCACGCGGGAGCTGGGGCGCGCCCGGCCCCGTGCGGGTGACCCCGCACGCGGGGCTGGGACGTGCGCCCAGCCCCGTGCGGGTGACCCCGCACGCGGGCTGGGACGCGCGCCCAGCCCCGTGCGGGTGATCCCGCACGCGGGCTGGGACGCGCGCCCGGCCCCGTGCGGGTGATCCCGCACGCGGGCTGGGACGCGCGCCCGGCCCCGTGCGGGCAACCCCGCACGCAGGGTTGGGGCGCGTGCCCGGCCCGTGCGGTTGCACGGGGGCGCCGAAGGAGGGGAGGGCTTCCGCACGTGCGGCGGATTCCGGAGATTCCGCCGCCTGTGTCCCTCTCCCTTCCGATCAAGATGATCAAGAACCCAAAAGAAACGGAGAGAAAAGGGGACCTCGTCTCACCTTGGTTGTGACGACGGTGGTTTGGGGAGGGAGGGTCGTCCGTTCTTGTGAGTCCAGTTCTAACGGAGGACGTGCGGTGTTCTTCCTTCTTCTCGAACGCTTGTCGCGGTGCTTCACGCCGATGAGGGGGGAGGCTTGGGGGAACGCGTCCTCGATCCCGCTCGGGGTACGCACGCTACGGTAAAGAAAGAGGGAGGGGACTGGGGTTCCCGACCTAAGTCCCCAACCCTTAATTAATAAACTGATTTGGCGTAATTGGGTCTGAACCCAACCCGAAGTAGAAATAAGTTTAGATTAAGTTAAATTACCAATCAGCTTAAATTAAATTAAATTAAATTTAATCTCCCCCAATTAAAATAGATTACATTAGGTTGGTTTACCCGGGTCTGGTTTACCTTTAATAAGACGTGCTGAACGCCCGAGCTACTGTCAACTTCAGAAAATTGTTCCGGGAGGTTCCGGGGTCGGAAATCAGATCCGATCGCGCCGCCGGTCTTCATTTCGCGGGCTTTATCCTCTAAAAATACCCGCGGGCCCCGACGGCCTGCCCAAAACAACGCACGACAAAAGTATCCCGGGCCCCTTAGCTGACGAACGGTTCGAAAGAAAAGAGAAAAAAAAAATCACCGGTAGTACCAAAAGAAACGGTAGACTCGCAGTTATTACACCACTCACCTCTAAAAACGAGTTTCGTCCTCGAAACTCAAACCTGGGTGGGAGTGAAGAGGTCGGGGTAACACTCCCGCATTTTTGACTCCAGTTCCCAAGTTGCTTCCCGCTCCTCATGGTTGCTCCAGAGTACCTTCACGTAGGGGATGGCTCGGTTTCGCAGTGATTTGGTTTCCCTCGCCAGGATTCTCACTGGGGTTTCTTCGAAGCTCAGGTCCTCCTTAAGTTCGAGTGCAGAGGTGTCCAGGACATGTGATGGGTCGGGAAGATATTTCCGAAGCATTGATACGTGGAACACATCGTGGACTCGGTCGAGGTTTGGTGGTAGGGCGAGGCGGTAAGCTACTGGGCCAATGCGCTCTAAGATCTCGAAAGGCCCCACAAACCGTGGGCTCAGTTTGCCCTTTAACCCAAAACGCTTGATTCCTCTTGATGGTGAGACCCGCAAAAACACATGCTCCCCCGCTTGAAATTCCAAGTCACGGCGCCTCCGATCTGCGTAACTCTTCTGTCGACTTTGGGCGGTTAGCAGGCGCTGTAGGTGTGGGTCGGTCTGCTGTTCCTCCTGGATCCTCTCGAATAACGTCGGCTTGACCACCAAGGTTAGGAGTTGCATAACCGTGCCTGCCGGCACCACCTCCAATTGCATTCGCGCGAACTCCGCGATCAAGTGGTCCTGCTTCGTTAGCGCGCTCTCCGATGCCCCTTCTTGATGCCCTTTCCTGCTCAGTGCGTCAGCTACCACGTTTGCCTTTCCGGGGTGATATTGAATCGTCAAATCGTAGTCCTTCAACAACTCGAGCCATCGCCTCTGCCGCAGGTTTAACTCTTTTTGGGTAAAGATGTATTTCAGACTTTGATGATCTGAGAAGACGTTGCAGTGGACTCCGAAAAGATAGTGCCTCCACAGTTTCAAAACGAAGACCACAGCGGCCAATTCCAAGTCGTGTATCGGGTAGTTCTTTTCGTAGTCCTTCAACTGCCTGGACGCGTAAGCGATTACCTTCCCCTGTTGCATCAGAACACCTCCCAGCCCGATCCGTGACGCGTCGCAGTACACCTCATAATCCTCTCCGGGCGTCGGCAGCACAAGTATTGGTGCCCTAGTTAACCTCCGCTTGAGTTCCTCAAAACTCTGCTGGCATTTGGCCGTCCATATGAACTTCTCTCCTTTTCTGGTCAATCGATTTAAAGGGGTAGCGATCTTTGCGAAACCCTCAACGAAGCGCCGGTAATATCCTGCCAGCCCTAGAAAACTTCGTACTTCTGTCACCGACGTCGGCGGCTGCCAGTCCACCACTGCTTCCACCTTCTTGGGATCCACGGCGATTCCCTGTGCCGAGATCACATGCCCCAAAAAGCCGACTTCGCGCAGCCAGAACTCACACTTCTTGAGCTTAGCGAACAGCTTCTGCTCTCTGAGGGTTTGCAGGATTGTTCGTAGATGGTCCTCGTGCTCCTCGTCGGTGGTGGAGTAGATCAAAATGTCGTCGATGAAGACTACTACAAACCGATCCAAGAAGGGTCTGAAGATCCTATTCATCATGTCCATGAAGACTGCGGGGGCGTTCGTAAGCCCGAATGGCATCACCGTGAACTCGTAGTGGCCGTACCGAGTCCGGAAGGCGGTCTTGGGGATGTCTTCATGTCGAACTCGGAGTTGATGATAGCCCGACTGTAGGTCAATTTTGGAGAAGACCGTCGCTCCCCGTAACTGATCGAAGAGGTCGTCGATTCTGGGTAGGGGGTACTTATTCTTCACCGTAACTTTGTTTATCCCTCTGTAGTCGATGCAGAGACGTAGGCTCCCGTCTTTCTTCCGCACGAAGAGTACCGGTGCGCCCCAGGGTGACACACTCGGTCTGATGAACCCTTTATCCAAGAGGTCTTCCAGTTGTGCTTTAAGCTCCTTTAGCTCCGCGAAGGCCATTCGGTAGGGCGCCTTCGTAATTGGCTGCGTGCCTGGTACTAGCTCGATAGGGAACTCCACCTCTCGCTCCGGAGGCATCCCGGGCAGTTCTGCGGGGAAAACGTCGGGGAAGTCCCTCACCACCGGGATGTCTGCAGGTGTCGACGAGGGTCGGGTGGCCAGATCCACCGACGCTAAATAGGCCACGCATCCACCCTCTACCAATCTTCTGGCTCGTGCCGCTGAGATGACCGCTGGGAAGGTGATGCTTTTGCCCGCCATATACACATGTTCAGGAAAACCCGGTTCTTGCAATCGCACTTGTCGCTTGTCACAGTCAATGAGCGCCTGGTACCTCGTGAGCCAGTCCATGCCCAACACCGCATCGTGCTCCTTCAAGGGGATTACCACCATATCCCATGGGCAAGCCAGTCGCCCAAGCTTAATCGAGCAGGCGGCCACTGAGCTGACCGCCTCCAAAGTCCCCCCCGCCGTTTGCACCGTCAAGAAGTTTTGAAGGGGGGTTTCCTCGAGGTCATGCATAAAAACGAAGTCACGAGAGATGAACGAGTGTGTTGCTCCGGTATCGAAAAGAGTTCTAGCACGGGAATTCGAAACGGAAGTAGTACCTGCAAGAGCGTCCTCCGGTGGATTGGTCCCTTGGCTGGTCATTGAGAAAACCCTCCCGCCTGGTTGTGGCTGCCGATCCTCCTCACGCCGTGGTGCGGGGGCCTTGGGAGTTGATGCCATAGGAGCTTTCCCCCGCCCTGAGAGCTGTGGCGCGGGCGTATAAGCTCCCGAGGGTGCAGGTCCCCCGCCCAAGGGACAGTTGCGGCGGAAGTGCCCCCGTTTGCCGCATCTGAAACAGTGGTCGCCTCTCTGGGGGCACTCTCCCGCAGTATGCCCTCCCCCGCAAATCACGCAATGCCTACTTCCCGGCCTCGGCCCTCCTGGCGGCGCTCCTCGGGGTCCCGCCTGCGGTTTCCACCGTTTGGGGGCTCCGCCCCCACTCCAAGAGCCTCCTCCCTGGTTCTGCTGCTGCCGCTTCCTGTCCTCCAGTCGCGCCGAGTTCTCCCTTCTTGCGCGGGTGATGGCAAAGCCCCGCTCCACCGTGGTGGCCCTGTCAACCACTTTCTGGAAGGTGTGCAGGTCGGCTGCTTGCACCACCTCGAAGATATTGCTCCGCAAGCCGTCCACAAAAAGTTGCGCCTTGTGAGCCTCGTCCCTTATGACAAACGGGACGCAGTTCGCTAGGCGGACGAACTCTCGTTGGTACTCCATGACCGTCCGGTTTCCCTGCTGGATATGGTTCAGATCATCTTCCAACTTCTTCTTGACGCTGCTGGTGAAGAAGGCCTCGAACAGCTCTTTCTTGAAAGTTTCCCAGGACGGAAAAGCGGTACCCTTAGCAGGATCGGGGCGTACCGTCTTCCACCATAAGCGGGCATTCCCCTCCAGGCAATGGACTGCCAGGGGAACCCGCTCATCGTCCTCCATGAGTAGATCTTCAAAAAGTTTCTCCATCGACCCCACCCAGTTCTCAACGACCCACGGATCGGTCGTATCCCCTTCGAACGTGGGCGGGTCGTGTTTCTTAAAGTCCTTCAAGTTGGCCCGCACTCGATCCCGCTCGGTCATCACAACACCCCCTCCACTCGTGGCGGCGGCAGCCGCGATAGGGGTAGGCGTGACCACTGTTTCCTCCAGAGTAACCCGGCTAGTTGTTCCTGGCGCCGGTCCCGTAGTCGCCGCTGGCGGTGGCGCTGTCGGTGGTGCCGCGGCCGGTGCTGTCGGCCCCGGCGGAGGGACCGGGGCGGCCGTCACTGGCGCGGCCTGCTGCTGATGCGTCAACTGACGCACATGATCGGCGAGGGTGGCCAGTTGCCCCGCCATTTCCCGCAATTGTTGCCGCAGGAGCTGGTTCTCCGCGGCCGTCGATGTTGTCGCTTCCGCCTCGGCGTCTCCCGCCGACGATCTGGTACGAACCATAGCTGTCACACGCAACAGGATCAACATCAGACTTTACCTACGACCGCGAATCACTTAGCTCGAGAAAAGACTCCAATTTCCCCCCCCCCCCCCCCCCCGATCACTCACGTTCTACAGTCCTATGCCCTACCCATTTCATTCACTTGTAGATATGTGAGGCATTCCCACGGATGTCGCCATCAACTGTTGTGATTGAATGAATTTGTCTCTGATACCATCTTAATCTGTCACGCCCCGGGGGTTTCATTCAGCGGAAGTATTTAGTAAAAAGGGGTTTGATTAGAGTGTCCAAAAATTTTTGTTTGAAGTTCCTTTCTCCCCGGTGCTGCCCAGACCCGCCGCATATACAGGATCGCTCTGCAAACGGACAGAGTCTCCCCTGTATATGCACGGCGTAGCGCTTAGTACACGTTCCGAGTCACACACAACCATTCAATCACAACAATCAGTAACATATATCATTATTCGAACCATTCAAGCATTTGGCCGATCAATTTGGAAAGGATAAATCCTCAGATTTGAAAGAGCGCCCACCCGGCACTTAGGTTTTGAAAACTAGTTTTGAAATCAACATAAATCCACAGGGTTTTGAAAACGGTGCCCACACGACACCCAAGTTTTGAAAACTCATTTCGCAATCCATAAATCCACAAGGTTTTGAAATCAGTGCCCACACGACACTTAGATTTTAAAAAAACGGTTTTCGCAATCTTTTCTTTTGTTTTTGCTTTTCTTTTTCAACTGGCCCACATAGATTAAAAGGAATGTAATGCATAAACGAATAACCAAATACCGACATCCACGTCGACCCCACGAGGGTATCGAGAACCTCACACGTATCAACAAAGTAAATGAAATGCGAGATAAATAAAGAAATACAGTCCAGGGTTCCCGGCAACCCGGAAGCTCCCGCCCCGTCCTCTCCGTCGTCTACCTCTCCCTCCGCCCAGTCCCTGTCACAAAGTGGGGCGTCAGTAACGAGTAATAATAGAGCAGGAAAAGAGAAGCAGTAAAGCAAACCGTGACCGCAACCGGGCAACCACCCTCTCCAGAGGGAAACCACAACCTGTGCACCTATATCCTGCTATACCGGGCCCCCGTCGGACAACCAAACCGACGGCCCATACCGTACCTGCAAAAACCCCGACCGCGTCGGACAACTAAACCGACGGGTCGCACCGCTCGCACCTCGGCGCCTCAACCCCACAACTAATAAGGGGCCCCACTACGTCACCTCGTGGGTATACACGGGTCATAGACCTCTTTTCCGGAAAAGTGCACCCCTCACGGTGGCCAAACCGTGGGTGCACGTGTTGCAGCCTCGAGCACAGTAACCACAATGCATGAGCGATAGTAAGATGGTAATCACAATGTATATGCAATAATAGGGAGTAATCACGATACATGAACGATAGTAAGATGATAATCACAAAGCATGCAATAATAGGGAGTAATCACGATACATGAACGATAGTAAGATGATAATCACAAAGCATGAATGATAACATGAATTATTTAAATTAAAAGCCAACGGAGATCGATGCTAAATACCACGCTCAACCCACCTGTCGCTAGTAGGTGATCACGTTCGGCTCTCTCGCGTCCCGGTGCGCTCGCTCGAACCCGCACACTCACCTGTCGCAGAGGAAGGTCGGTGCTTAAACTCGGATAAGGACGAAAGGCAGGCGATCCGCCCGTCGCGGTTCGCGGATCCCCGCCCGCGCACGGGTCCGTGCGCGTGTCCAGCCCCGTACGGGCATCCCCGTACGCGGGGCTGGATGCGTGTCCGGCCCTGTGCGGGTCACCCCGCACGCGGGCTGGGCCGCGCCCGGCCCCGTGCGGGTCGCCCCGCACGTGGCTGGGCGCGCCCAGCCCCATGCGGGTCGCCCCGCACGCGGGAGCTGGGGCGCGCCCGGCCCCGTGCGGGTGACCCCGCACGCGGGGCTGGGACGTGCGCCCAGCCCCGTGCGGGTGACCCCGCACGCGGGCTGGGACGCGCGCCCAGCCCCGTGCGGGTGACCCCGCACGCGGGGCTGGGACGTGCGCCCAGCCCCGTGCGGGTGACCCCGCACGCGGGCTGGGACGCGCGCCCAGCCCCGTGCGGGTGATCCCGCACGCGGGCTGGGACGCGCGCCCGGCCCCGTGCGGGCAACCCCGCACGCAGGGTTGGGGCGCGTGCCCGGCCCGTGCGGTTGCACGGGGGCGCCGAAGGAGGGGAGGGCTTCCGCACGTGCGGCGGATTCCGGAGATTCCGCCGCCTGTGTCCCTCTCCCTTCCGATCAAGATGATCAAGAACCCAAAAGAAACGGAGAGAAAAGGGGACCTCGTCTCACCTTGGTTGTGACGACGGTGGTTTGGGGAGGGAGGGTCGTCCGTTCTTGTGAGTCCAGTTCTAACGGAGGACGTGCGGTGTTCTTCCTTCTTCTCGAACGCTTGTCGCGGTGCTTCACGCCGATGAGGGGGGGGAGGCTTGGGGGAACGCGTCCTCGATCCCGCTCGGGGTACGCACGCTACGGTAAAGAAAGAGGGAGGGGACTGGGGTTCCCGACCTAAGTCCCCAACCCTTAATTAATAAACTGATTTGGCGTAATTGGGTCTGAACCCAACCCGAAGTAGAAATAAGTTTAGATTAAGTTAAATTACCAATCAGCTTAAATTAAATTAAATTAAATTTAATCTCCCCCAATTAAAATAGATTACATTAGGTTGGTTTACCCGGGTCTGGTTTACCTTTAATAAGACGTGCTGAACGCCCGAGCTACTGTCAACTTCAGAAAATTGTTCCGGGAGGTTCCGGGGTCGGAAATCAGATCCGATCGCGCCGCCGGTCTTCATTTCGCGGGCTTTATCCTCTAAAAATACCCGCGGGCCCCGACGGCCTGCCCAAAACAACGCACGACAAAAGTATCCCGGGCCCCTTAGCTGACGAACGGTTCGAAAGAAAAGAGAAAAAAAAAATCACCGGTAGTACCAAAAGAAACGGTAGACTCGCAGTTATTACAGCCACGTGGTGGTTCTCTATTGGAGGGACTTTGTGGACCGGGTCCACAGAACTCCTTTTTCTTTTTTTTCTTCTTCTTTCTTCCTTCTCCCCGCCCGCGCAGCTTTCTCTTTTCTCATTTTCTTCTCCACCCGAGCACTAGAGAGAGAGAGAGAGAGAGAGAGAGAGAGAGGGGAAGGAAATCTCGTGGGTTGGAGCGGCACGTCGACGACCTTGTGAAGCGCGCGAAGTGCTCCAAAAATCAGATGGGCGGCGCGACACTGTCGAGATAAGTCCCACGTGTTATTTTTGCAGTATTTTTGGCACAGTTTTGAGGTTTCCTTTTGAATTTTGGATTTGACCCCATGCCCACGTGCGTGTTAGGGACCGTGTATACTGTGTCGTTTTGCTGCGCAGACTGTCGGGAGCGTTTTGGCGCGCCTCGTCTTGCGTGCAAGCCTGTGGAAAAAATGCACCGTTTTGCGTGCGGATTCAAAAAATATGCGCAGTTTTGGGTGCAAACTCGAAAAACGTGCAACGTTTTGCGTGCAACGTTAAGAAAGGAACATGCACCGTTTTATGTGCCAATACGAGGTACGTGCTCCGTTTTGCGCGCAGGTTATGTTGTTGTGCACCGTTTTGCGTGCAGTCTCTAATATTATACATCGTTTTTCGTGCAGGATTAGAAATGTGTGCACCGTTTTGCGTGCAACCCTATAGTAAAATGTGCACCATTTTGCGTGCCAATACGAGGTACGTTCTTCGTTTTGCGTGCAGGTTGGACCAGTGCGCATCATTTTACGTGCAGATTCTAATAGTATGCATCGTTTTCCGTGCAGGGCTAGAAAAATGTGCACCATTTTGCGTGCAATCCTACAGTCGAACGTGCACCGTTTTGCGTGCAGATTCAAGGTACGTGCACCGTTTTGCGTGCAGATTCGAGGTACGTGCACCGTTTTGCGTGCAGGTTGAGTTGACGCGCATCGTTTTGCATGCCAACTGAAGTGGTGCGCACCGTTTTGCGTGTGGGTTTTACTGACGCGCACCATTTTGCATGCAGGTTTAGTGGACGTGCACCGTTTTGCGTGCGGACTCGAGGGAAGTGCATCGTTTTGCGTGCAAGCTCGAGGAGACAAGTGGAGTCGCGCGGAGACCAATTGCAAGTGTCTACAAGCAATTGGGTACACTACAAGGTGGGGAATTCTGTCGAAATTGGGTGACCTCTCCCCTTGCTCCTTTGCTTTTCGATTCCAAGCATGATAGTAGCCTGTTAGAGGCGTTAGGTAATTATGATTATGATTGCCTGTGTAGATGGATTCAGATGGAAAAGTGCAACTGTTGGTTGCCAGAGTTAGAGGAATAGAGGTGCATGTGTAAATGAACACAGAGGAAAAGTGCAACTGTTGGTTGCCAAAGATATATGATGAATATGCATGCGTAGAAGTAATTACTATTTGATGAATGAAATGAAAATAACTGCATGCATGAAAAAGGATTAGCTATTATGATTGTGAGCATATTAGGGTATAACCCTAGGAATCACGCGACATAAGGGAACAACAGTTGTTGGTAGTAAGACTAGGAGAAAACCTAGTATAGGGGTTTGACGAGTGACATCAACTTAGGAGTTATCCTAGGGAGGACGAGTGGCATGGTCTTAGGTGACAACCTAAGGACACTGGATAGAGTGATCAACATAGAGTCAGAGAACTCTAGGATGTATATGACATGGAACTTAGGTAAAGAAAACCTAAGGAGAACTAGTGTTTAACATAGAGTCAGAGAACTCTAGGACAAGTATGACATGGAACTTAGGTAAAGGGAACTTAAGTTGAGCTAGAAGAGTTTAAACTCACAGACAGAAAAATAGAGTCAAGTTGACTCTAGGATTCAGTAAGGAATCAAGAGAATGGAAAAATGGATCAAGTGTGGAGACATGAAAGGGAAAACAGGAAATTAGAGTCAGTGTAACCCTAAGTTAATAGTGGAACAGGAAAATAGAGTTAAGTTAACTCTAGGATTCAATGAGGAATCAGGAAAGTGGGATAAGATCCCAAGGTTAAAGAGTTGATCAAATATAACCCTAGAAAGTCATAGGGTGTCTGGGCAAATGGATAATAACTTTAACTTCAATTTGAGTTAAAGAAATAAAAGAGAAATGTTTAAGAGTCCAGGAGACTCTCTAGTTATCCTTATGGCAAGACCTAGGATAAGAGATAAATTGTTGTAAAAAGCAAAGTTAAAAGCAAGCTAAAAGTGGCTAAAAAGCATAAAGAGAATGTAAATGGCGCCTTCGAATTTGAGACTCGTCAAGTGGAGCAGGACTCCCTGGGCAGTGACCCGTCGGACGAGGTACTTTCGAAGGGCTAAAAGTGAAAGCAAGGAGCTAAATGCTCAAAGAAAAGAGAAAGAAATTTGCCAGTGGCAAAATGGGAGCTATAAGCTCGAATAAGAAAGGAAAGCAAGTGTTCAAAGGCAAAGAGGCTAAGAACTAAAGTAAAAAGAAAAGAAAGAAAATATAAAGATAAAACGGGCGGACCTACGGTGAAACCAGCCCATGTTGGAGGTACGGGCAGTATCCCTCTCCAGGGTAGAGACCCGTTCGGGACGTTTCTTCCGTAGGACGGGGTAACACTTGCAGGTGTTATCGGCAACCTTAGAAATCTTATCTTATGGTAGCAGAACTACCGGGCTGGGGCCCATTGGATAAGAAATTTCTGAGGGTTAACTTGAACTAAAGCACCAGAATCTAAAGAATAAAGAAAAATAGAGTGGCCAAGGTGGCTGGGTTAGTTTAACCCTGTGTACAGCGGCATTGTGGCCGAGTTGGTGCTTAGCAGCCTAGTGTGGCTAGACAGAGTAGTGCTGGGTCGATGAGTATACACAGATAGTGTAGTGATATATTATATTGCATAGCCGCATATTGATGTTGAGGATTTTAGTTTCCTAGCACTCTATTATTATTGCTTCCATTGGACCAAGTGGTGTAGGACACTTTCTCTCGGTGGTTGAACCCACTGGGAACTCAGTTGTAGTTCTCACACCCCTTGGGTTACCCCCCCCCACAGGTTCAGACATGGATACAGCGGTCAAGACGGATCAGGTGCATTCAACGAGGCATACGACAGGGGCAAGAGCCCAACAGCATAGAGACCTAGAGGGTCTAGCAGAGGTACCATCTTTATATTTCTTGAGTGAACCTTGTATGGTGAGGAAATTATGTAAAAAGAGTTGTAATAATTTTATTTGCAAGTTCAGAATGTAAGATGTAATAAATTTTAATTTATGGTTCACTCCTATATGCTTTCATTTCTGCTTTAACTGTTTGTTACTGAATGAAAGTTTAAATTTGTAGTGATTTTTAGTACTCTGATATTGAGCTTCCGCATACACTTGTTGTGTTATTATGGATGTTACCGTTCCTTTCGGGTAGAAAAAGGTCTTACCCGATTGGCGGGTCTGTTGGCGTGCCCGAACCGTACAAATTGGCGGACTCGGGGCGTGACAGAGTGGGAAGTCAGCGACACAACAATAATAATAAGGAAAGCAGGGTAAAGAAATGCATCCAATCGTAAACTATCCGGAGCAACCACCCTCCCAAAAAGGGAAAAACCACGCACACCTGCATAACCTAATCCGGGCACCTGCCCCGGCACCCCAACCGAGCACCTACCTCGGTAAACCACGTCGGGCACCTACCCCGACGGGCCGCACCGCTCACACCTCGGCGCCCAAAACCCCCCACCTACGGGGGCCCCCACTACGTCACCTCGTGGGTTTACACGGGTCATAGACCACTTTTTCGGAAAAGCGCACCCTTTGCGGTGGCCAAACCGCGGGTGCGCGTGCTGCAGCCTCGAGCAAAGTAACGAAAATACCAAGTATACTCAACAGTAAGGACCATAAAGACTACCATGTTAGCACCATTAGATATTTAAATCAAAACGAGATACAACTGTCGGGAACCCGACGCTAAGTCCCAAAATAAAACCCACCTGTCTCGTGCGGTGATCAACGCTCGACTCCTCCGCGTCTCGGCACGCTCCCCGAATCTACAAAGTCCCCCGGGAAGAGAATCAGTACCCACCAAACACAAATCAATGAAAAGCAATTATACTATCCGGTTCCCGTCTCGGAACGGGGCCCTCGGTTCCGACGGCGGCGGCGGCGGCGGTAACAGTGGCGGAGGTGACCCCGCGCCGCCGCGCTGTCCGCGCGCGCGCATGGGCCCGTGCGGTGTCAGACCCGCACGGCACCCTGTCAGCGGCGGCCCCGCGCGGCGCCTGGCCCGCGCGAGCGCTCTACCCGCACACGCGGGTGGCCCCGCGCGGCGCCACGCCCCGGGCGGGCGCTCAGCCCGCACGCGCGGGCGGCCCCGCGCGGCGCCCAGGTCCCGCGCGGGCGCTCAGCCCGCACGCGCGGGTGGCCCCGCGCGGCGCCCAGGCCGCACCCGCGGGTGGCCCCGCGCGGCGCCCAGCCCGCACGCGCGGCGGCCTCCTTCCCGCGCGCGTCCGGCGTCTCGCGGCGGCGGCGGTGCGGCCGACCGGGGCACCCCGTCTCCCTCTTCACCGACTCCTCTGGCGATGAACAAAAGGAAAACTACCCTATTGTATAAAATAAACTCGCCAATCTACGCTCTTCCGATCCGCCGATAAAGAAGGAGGAAGAGGAGAGGATCGTCCTGCACTCGCTTGCCGGGTTTCGCGGGGAGTGCGATGGTCCTTCACTCTCCTTGATCACCACCGCTCGGTTCCCCACGCCGTCTGGTAGAGGGAAGGAGGGTTTGGGAATCGGGTTTCGCATCCTCGCTCCGAGGTGACCTACGTACAGGGCAAGAGGAGTGGAAAATAAACCCTAATCCCCAAACCGCGAAATAAAACGATCGGGCGTACAGAGAAGTGGGAATGAACCCAAACCTCGAACAGAAGGACTTGGTTGATCGGATGCGAACCAGGGTTCGGTTTGCCTTGATAAACGTGTTGGTCGCCTGAACTGCTAGCAACCTTCCGGAATTTATTCTGGGGGATTCCGGGGTCGGAAAACAAATCCGATCGCGCCACCGTCCTCCGTTTCGCGAGCTTTATTGCCTAAAAATACCCGCGAGCCCCGAAAAAGGGAAAAATTAAGCCACACTCCGGACCCCCAAGCGAGATGCGGTGCAATTAAAACAAAATATAAAATCTGAAAAATATTTAAACAAGCGGTTACTACAGTTCTGCAAGTAATGAAGAAGAGTATACTAGTTACTGTAACCTATTCTAAAAGAAAAAGATCATAACACGACAAAGATAGACATCAACGAAGAAATTCTCCAGTAGCTATTGTTATTATGTGGAGTAATTTAAAACAGCAACTTATTTGAGTCATACTAGAGCACTAATGAAACAATCTCCTCAACTTCTTCTACCATCGTAAGCGCCAATTAGTCGGTTTACGACAAGCTGCCTATAACAGAACTGAGCAGACCATCATAAAAGCTACAGAGCATATTCGATCACTTGCAAAAGCATAAAAGTCGATACTTGATGGATGTAATTAAAGCTTATACAAAAATATATAGAAATATTTTAGTGATTGTTTGTGAAGACCCGAAATTCCCACTTATGGAGCACTGTTGCATCTACAGCTTCTAGAGGCCTATGTGGCACGTCGGCGGGGTTTGTGCACAATTTGGACACAAGTGGGGGACTTCGGGCTTAAATGGATCACGTGGGTGATCAGATGACCCCGTCGAATGCTTAGAAGTGGTTTTGCGCGCAATGGATATTAAAATTGGGCTCAGCGCGAAGTTTGGACAAAAGAATATCTTTCCGGATGCCTTCGGCAATTTTTAGAGTTGGAATTTGGCAAAATGGACTTCGGATTTGGATTCAGCGCGCGAAAACGATGAAAATGGACTATTCACTTGTATTTATCAGAGCCCGGATGACGCGCGCAATTTTCGAGGCTTCTTGGTACTGTTCCGGCACCGGCGGCGGCAGCGTGCGGCGGCGGGCAGCGGCGGAGCGCGGCGGTGCAGGCGCGGGCAGCTGCGCGGTCCACCGCGGAGGCGTGCACCGGGCGCGGGCCACGTGGCGGATTCCGGATGGGCCGGCGCAAGGGGCGCGGTCCACGGGAAAAGCGCGGTGTACGGTGGACCGTAGGGTGACACGTGGCGGCGTGTGGTTGGTGCGGTGTAGCACGCTCGGTCCACGGAGCTGGCTGGGGAGCGCCTCGGGAAGCGTGCGTGTAGAGGCGCAGGCGGCGGGCGCAGGGCGCACGTGGGCGCATTGATGCGCTGTTCCCGCGCGTGGGCGGCCACGTGTCGGCGTCTGGGGGGCGCCACGCGTCGCGTTGTGAGCGGCGGGCGTTGCTGTCGCCTGTTTGGCGGGCGACGTGGAGGCCCATGGGAGATTCGGGCTGCTACAGTGCGCGCCCGAAAGTCCCTTGCGCCCGGAAATCGGGACACGTTCGGTATTTTTCGAATTGTTTCAGGCAGCCTATTTAAAGGATCCGAGCCTCTTTCTTCACCCCTTTTGCCGCATTTCCGAGCCTCTCCTTGCCAAGGTGTCTTCAGCAAAGATGTTCCCCTTCGTATTCTTCATCCTCTGGAGGATTTCTGGGATTTTTGGTGGCACGCACTTCGAGGTTCCCATTTTCTTCGGCGCGGCGCGACGCTCGTCCATTTGGGTTCCCCTTCGTCGCGTTTCGGTGCACGAGCTCCCCCGGCCTACTCCGACCTCCGTTTTAGGCGATTCTTGCGCCGTTGGATTGGCGACAGACAGAGCTACGATCTTGGTACTTCTTGCTTCCCCTAATTTCGTGCTTTTCAAGGTGTTTTTCCGAGTTTACTGTGACACGGTTTTTCTGATGGATTTTCTGGACAGCGACACCTTGCCGGATTTTTATCTCCGCAACCGGGCATCGGATGTCGACGTGCTTATACACTTTTTTCATCTACTCGACGCGAGGATTGTCACAGTATTTTTATCGGATTTTTCTGAGGCTTGCCCGGAGGTATATTTTTCTCCCTTTATCTGTGCATGGAAATACAGATGTGTGGTTGTGTGTTTGTGAGCGCCCTGTATTGTGGAATTTGTAACTCGGCCTACAGGGCTCGGAATTTGACGTGTAAGTACTCGTTTCGAAGGTATCGACGCGAGGAACGCGACAGTATTTTTGTCGGATTTTTCAGAATCCGTTCTGTAGGTGAAAACTGCACATCTTTGGGGCTGTTTTCTGATGTTGTATATACTTGGATATTTTGGGGAATAAACTGTAACCTTGGACCTTTTGTTGTCCCCAGGAAGGTTCGCGAGTGTTTCTGAACCTGTTGGAATTGGAGATAGTGGATTCTGGGTATTTTCAGCTGATTGGAGCCGAGGCTTGCGTGACATGTACCGAGGGTGCAGCTTTAGCAGATTTTGGCAGATTTTGGACTGTGAGCGTCTACAATCTTCACCGACTTCAGGTTTGCCTTGGTTTAAGCGCTTCAGGTGGGTAAACTTAGTAATTGCAATTGTTAGAGGGAATGGCAGAGGTTATATGCATGTTATGTCTTATGGGAGGTGTAATAGTGGATGTTCATGTATGGTTAAGATAAGCTTACCTGGGGGAATGTCACCCTCTATGATTGATAGCACGCCTAATTTAATGTGCAACAAATATGAGCGAGAGGTAAGCATGGAAACGGCCTAGATCATGTGGATTGATGTTTACCTGATAATTGTACATGCTTGTTGAACTAGAGACTTAGCATGCGATAGACAGATTATATTCATCCCACACTAGATGATATAGAGATCATACATGTTTATTCAGTGGCCTATTTATGCGAGATTGGTATATCATAGTGGGAATATTGTAGTATGCTTTGCTACCATATGTTTTACTCTCTTTTATTATTTCCAAGGACAAAAGCATGCTTGAATGGACTTGTAGTTAGGCCATCTTTTACTGCTGCACTACTTATTGGAACTTGACTTAGGAGAAACCATGCTTTTCCTTTCTCATTCTTGTTAGTCAGGTGGTCAGTGTTGCTCGGGTTCGAGCAGGGGTCTGGGTAGTGTAGTCGGGACTTCGTGTCTGGGACGGGTTGGATTAGTTGTGGGGCTTTGCGGCAACCGCGGATATTGGGCGGTTGACCGGATGCTTATCTATTCACCAGATTTGGGTATCAGTTTTCTCTAGTGGATGGAGTTTCCCACTTATCGTTTAGTTGCATCCGATTGAGGTCGGGTCTTTCTTTAGTGGTTGAGTTTTCCCACTTTGATCAGATTTGTGATCAAAGTCCTGCTATACAGAGATACTTGTTACTGAGATACTTTACTCGTGTGGGTCGCTCCCCTCGAGTGCCACTCCGGAGGTAGGCTTTTCGGACCCAGCCTTGTGTGCCGGTCTGATACTTGTTTTGGGATGCGAGCCGTGCGGGCCGGTCCCGCGGTTTCGAGCCATGTGTGCAGATTCCGCTGAGCAGGCAATGCCAGTTTTACTGGTGGCACCAGATTGGGTTATTACTGGCATTTACTTCCTTGTTTCACTCGTGCCAGGGGGAATGAGTGGAGTCTAGTAGCTGTGTTTAGACCAGTGCTAGTGTTGTTGGGATCCATTTGGGGACTGTGGTCCCGAGGTCTTTGTGAGTTGTTGACCGTTGTGCGAGAGGCTTGGTGATCTTGAGTTTATCCGTTCTGAGAGAGAGCGTGGATTTTGACTATAGCCTGCATGAGCCACTACTCGATAGCGAGTTAGTCCGTTTGGACGCCCTACGTAATTCCTGCCCGTCAGCGGAAGGTGGTTGTAGGTGGGCGCAGGTTTGACTGGACCAGATGTGGCAGTCAGCTCGATTGGGTCGATTGTGCACTTCATGTGCTAGTGGTTGCATACCATTATCTGGTTCTCCCCTTTTGAGCATTTAGATAGAGGCATGGTAGCTGTTGAGAGTCTCCAGCTTTCTTATTTCAGTCTTTACGGCTTTGGTTAGTTTTTGTCTCTTGAGGACTTAGTGGGCAGACCGTCGGGTCTGGCGGTGGTACCCACTGAGAACTCCCTTTTTGGTGTAGTTCTCACACCCTTTGGGGGTCTTCCCCCTCCTTTTTCCTTCCTCTCCCTTGTTTTGCAGAGTCTTAGCGGGTGATGCGGATTCTGCGGTGGTTGTTCGAGGCGAGGGAGTCGCGTGCTAGATCCCTACCCGTCGTTGGAGAGTAGTGGTACCCTTCAGAGGAGATCTTCAGTAGATTAGTTGTTTTATTTTTTTCCTCTTTTGAGAGACTATTGTAGTGAGGATATATTATGTATTGAGAGACTGTACACTGATGTATTTATTGGAGTTACCTCACGGCTGGGTTCAGAACTTGTATTTGAGGATATTGTATTATTATTATTTTTGGGAGGCGGACATTGTTGTATTATTTCCAGTTGTACAGTGATTGATTTTAGTTATACAGCAGATTTTTATTTATAGCTCTGATATCTGTTAGCTATAGTACTTTTCTTGCAGGTAGGACGCTTCGCCTATGCGGGTTTGACATAGGTGGCGGATCTGTTGGCGATCCCGGGTCGCAGTTTCGACCCCGGGGCGTGACAGATTAGAGTGGTATCAGAGCCTAGGTTGTAGGTCGTGGTGGACTTAGAAACCCAAGGCTTATGGTTTGACCCTTGGTTGACTTCGTGAGAGTCGTGACTTTTAGCGAGAGTCCTGATTGAGTTTTATACCTCTCCCAAGGGACGGGAGGAGTGATTGGCATGTTTATTCTCCTAAGTGATTATGTTGGCTGCAGACAACATAATGCGGTGGAACGGGTGACATGCTTTAGACTTTCGCTGGATTGGGTCGAGTGGCTTTTGTGTGCTGTTTTGTGGTTTCGTTGTGGCGAGTTGTGTCTCCCCGACGCTGGGTTGTGACCCGTGTGCATCCTGTCATAGCAGTTGAGCTTGAGCAGTTGGTTTTGGGCCGGATACCCGGATTGAGGTCAGAGAACTCCGGACTCAGATGACAGGATTGTCAGAGGCTTATCAGCGGCGGAGTGAGCAGCTGGTCTTGGTGACACAGTTGTCGGAGCATTGGGTAACCCCCTCTGTGCCAATGTTTAGTGCCGAGGCACCGAGGCAGGGTGGATAGCTGACAGCAGAGGAGCTGTGGGACATGATCGATCTATTGAGCCAGATTTGGCAAATGAACCATTCCGACTCGTAAGATTGAGTTTGGAGCCTTTGGAGGCAGAGTCGTGGTTGGTGGTGATGGAGTGATCAATTGAGAGCCTCCCTGTGCCAGAGAGTTTATGCAGTTGTTGAACTGCGCGCTTCGGGTTTCGAGGGACGAGGCGCATAGGATATGTGAGACTGGGAGTGGATTGCGCCAGGACACCTTTCAGTTTATTCAGTCCCTCCGTTATAGGTTTTGACGTCTCGTTGGAGTAGGCGTTGTGTTTGGAGCATGGCGCTGCAGTTCCTTTGAATAGGGATCTGCCGCCAGAGGCGAGTTCTGGATTTTGGCGCTTGGCGCCGGGTGATGGAGGACAGATTGGCCGGCTGAGGCATTTCTGATTTCTTTTTCCAGGATAACGAGTTCCCGAGATGCCGGAGATCGGGTGGACCCCGATGGCAGCATCAGTATCTATATCGGAGTGGCGCAGCGGTAGCATGGATTTGTTATCTGCGGAGGACCTTATTCGTCGCCTCAATGTGATCAGAGACAGAGGTCGTGCTTCCTTGTGGATAGTCCTGATTTTCAGGCAGTTTGAGCGACAACCACTTGCTTTGAGCGGATGAATCTGTGCCGCCCGGTTGGAGGGCGCCACGGTAGTGGATCGAGTGTCGCAGGTGGGATTTCACCACAGCAGTCGGAGTTAGAGCATGTTTCATTCTTGCCTGGACTAGAGGCAGATTTGTTACCACGTGCACTAGAGGTACAGGTTCCTGTTGTTGTTGTGCATGTGGAGGAGGCTTTTGGATCATGTCCAGTGCGGCCGAGACCGCGAGTTACCAACAGACTTGTTGGAAATTGTAGCAATTCGGTGTTTCGGCCCTGTGCTTGAGATTGATTTGCATAATGCCACAGAATGTTTGACTGCGGCGAGAGAGGACTTTGATCTTCGGCAAGGCGGACAAGAGAAGGCTTGCTTGTTGAGATTGTTAGAGCACACAGGTTTTAGCGACAGTGTGAGAGGTGCTTACGGCGGCACCGGTGTAGTGTTCTGGTTTTTCCCCATGCAATTTCTCCGATGAATCCACCTTGTATAACACCTAGTGTTGGTGTCTGGGCCATGGTGCATCAAAGGGATGCCACAGATGGACCCTGTGAGATTTGTGTGGCTGGTTTGGCCTTCGGCTGCCTTTGCCGAAATTTAGAAAAAGAATTTGGCCAAACGGAGGTTGGCTTTAGATTCAGCGCGGAAAAACGCTTGAAAACGGCTATTTGCTTGTTGAATTTAGAGTCCGGATGACCAAAAATGGGCTTCTGGAAGTTTCCTGGGCTTTTCGGTGCATGGGGGGTGTCGGTGGACCGCCGGCTGCCACGTGGCGGCCTGTAATTGGCCGGTTCGCGACGTTCGGTCCACGGAGCGGCGCGGCTGGGTGCATGAGCCCGGCGCAGGACACGTGGCAGGCGGGGATTGGCAGGCCTTTGGTGCGCGGTCCACGGGAATTTGACCGGCTGGTGCACAGTTTGAGCGCCGGTGCACGGGATCGGGCGGGAAACACGTTTTGATCCCTGATTGGCAGGCGCTTGGGTGCGCGGTCCACGGAGTTCCTCGCGCGGGTGCATGGACCCGGCGCAAGGACACGTGGCAGCAGGTGAGTGGCGGGCTCAGCTTGCGCGGCGCACGGAGTGGGTGAAGTCCCGCCTCGGGACGGAGCGCGCACAGGGGGCGCCTGACGCGGCTGTCGGCCGCACTCAAGTGCGCCACGCGTCGCGACGCGAGCGGCGGCCATACTCGAGTGCGCCACGCGTCAGCGCGCGATTGGCGGTCCGTACCAACCCCTCTGACCGCGGGGGGACACGTGGCGCACGGCGGGGAACTTTGCACCGCTGTTCCCTGTTATGGGGACACGTGTCAGCCCCACAGACTTTCGGGCGCGTCGGACGAGGGCCGTCCGACCCTTCTTCCGGGTTTCGGGCGCCCGAAAGTTGCGCCCGAAAACCCGGCCCACTTACAGCTTTGGGCTGAGCCTATAAATAGGTTTCTGGGTTCTTTTTCGGGCTTTTTACACTCCTTTTCCCTGTGAAGTCTTCAGAATAGTTTTTTCCCACACAAAGCACTATCCATTGGAGGACTTTGAGGATTTACGGAGGCACGCATCCCGAGGTTAGCTATTTTGCGGCGCGGCGCGACGCTTATTCACCTTCGACCCGCTTCGTCCCTTTTCAGTGTTTGGGCTCCCCCGACTCACCCCGACCTCCTTTTTCGACGATTTTTGCGCCATCAGACTCTCGACAGGTAGGACTTCAACTTCTGTGTTTCGAGTTTCCTCGATTTCCGTGCTAATCTTAGAGTTTTTCGAGCTCCCATTTGACCCATTTTTCTTCGCGGATTTTTGGACAGCACCGCAGGGGTCTGGCTGTAACTTTGCGTACAGGCATCGGATCGAGGCGATTCAAAAGCAAAATTCATCTACGTTTCGCAAGGAATCTCCTAGATTTTTCTCAGATTTTTCTGGAATTTGCACGAGGGTGAGAATCTCCTTTTTCTGTGGTTCTTTGTTACAGAAATTTTGTACAGTTTGGATTGGGGTGTTCCCCTTGCCGGATTTTTATCTCAGCGTAGGAAACTCCGATTTGAGCATGCAGGTACTCGTTTCGACGGGTTCGTCGCGAGGATCGCGATAGTATTTTTCTTGGATTTTTCTGGGCATTTTTCGTAGGTAAAAATTGGAGAATTCTGGACTGTGGTATTAGGGGACAGATTTTGGGAATTTTGAATGATAAGCTTATGTACATTCCTTTGGGGTATTTTGTACAGATTGGTGGTGAGTATTTGGACTGAGCTTGGGTTTCGCTTTTGGGAACTTGGATTAGCGCTCGAGGTGGGTGATGTTGTGAACCTCCTACTTGTGAATGTCACTAGGCCTATTAGAATGCCTTGATCATGTGCTATTAATTGTGAATGTATCTAGCATGCTTGCATGAGATTAAGGTTTCTTTGTTAATATTTGCATTGTTAGCAAGCTACAAGTTAGTAAGTGGTGTTTCCATGTTTTAGATATGCAGTTTAATTATTTGGAAATAATACTAAAGCCATATCATGTTGTATGTTAAGGGAAGGTTTGGGCATGTGGTTAGAATTCATGTTGTAAAAAGGGGAACTTGCTAGTAGATTATGCATCTAAATTGTATCATGTATCATATATCATGCCACACGTACATCAGAGGTTCCAAACACTTAATGTTGCATATGTTAGAATAATTGAAATGGTTTTATCAAGTAAAGGACTTTGCATGCTTGAATGGTCATCTAGCTAGGCCACCTTTTTCTGCTACACATACATGCTGGAATTGACTTAGGAGAAACCATGCTTTTTATTCATTCTCCTGTTGTCTAGCCTTAGGGGATTGTGTAGTCAGATGTTCAGAGTTGGGACAGTCGGGGATTGATGGTTGGGTGTTGCGGCAACCGCGGACTGTGGGCGGTTGACCGGCTTATTAGTATTATTATTATTGCATCAGATTGGAGGTGAGGGATCGGGCTTCTTTAGTGGATGGTCTTACCCACTTGTTTAGAGTCTTGATCCAGTCCTGCTACATCAGATACTTATGGTTACATACTTTACTCGTGTGGGTCGCTCCCCTCGAGTGCCACTCCGGAGTAGGCTTAGGGCCGAGCCGTGTGCCGGTCGATTGGATACTTTTGGGATCGTGCCGTGTGCCGATCAGTTACTGGTTCTTGAGATGACAGCAGAGCAGGCAGTACCAGTGTTACTGGTGTTTCGATTGGGTTGGTCTTGTAGTCTGTGACATTCTGGTGCATACCATTAGCTATTCTTTTAGCTAGGCATCTTAGAGGCATATTAGTGGTAGCTCTTTATCAGTAGGGTTACTTGTAGCTTACCACCTTCATTTGCATTTTCGCCTCTGATAGTCCTAGTGGGCATGTATGAGTTTGAGGTCTACCCACTAGGGGAGGCTACTGTTTTTATAGTAGTTCTCACCCCCCACTGTTTTCTCTTTTCTTTTCCCTCTTTGTTTTGCAGAGTCTTCTGCGGGAGTTGCGGGACCCTCTACCCAGGATTGAGGTAAGAGGATAGCTGATTAGATAGTTACTTTCTCGATTTCGAGCTTTGTAGTTTTGGATGTATCCCCTGTACTCTCAGACAGTTGTATTTTCTTTTATTTTTGGGTCTGGCTTCTGCCAGCTGGTTGTATTTATTTCGTGAGCTGGGAGAGACACATGTACTTATTTGAGAGCTTTATTGTACTTTTATTTTCCAGCTTTTGTCTGAGATGTATTAGTTTTAGTTTAGCTCTGTTGTATGCTCCTTTATTATATTTCTTATATCTGAGCAGGTTACCAGCGCTTCGTGTACACGGGAAATACCGTGTGCACGGCGGATCTGTGATTGAGCCCGGGTTCTGGTTTACACCCGGGGCGTGACAGATTAAGTTGGTATCAGAGCTTAGGGATAGGTCAGTTGGGACTTAGGAAACCCTAGGCATTGGACAGACCCTAGGATGGCAGGGCGTGAGTGACGTGACATTTTGCGAAAGTCGGTAATTTATTGTATTAAACTCTTCCTGTGAGTGAAGAGGGACTGGCATATCCTATTTCTGGGGAATCATTATGTTGGCTGCAGACAACATAAGGTTACAGAAATAGGAGGATGACCATGACTTTCGCTGGATTGGGTCGAGAGTGGTTTTGTTTACTGACCCATGGTTCTTGTGTGACAGGATGCCTCCTAGGCGGCAGATCCCTACCCGGGGTACTCCTATACCCTCGGAGGAGCCGGAGCAGTCTGGGCCGTCCGAGATTAGTGAGCTGAGGGCCATGGTGGCCCAGTTGGCGGAGAGTCACCGCCGACAGGAGCAGAGGTTCGAGCAGTTGCTTGCCCAGGTTGGGGCACCTCCCCCTACTACTGTAGAGGCCCCTGTACCCCCAGTTGCACCACCGGTTATTCCACCTATCCCTTCGGCACCGTCATCGAGCAGTGGGGCTCAGGGAGCGTTCAGGCCTTTGACCACAGCGGAGGAGCAGGAGTTTGCTGACAAACTTACTCAGTTTTGTCAGCGAGGACCACCTAGGTTCTCTGGACGGAGCACCCATCCTTGGGAGATTGGATCGTGGTTAGCGTCAATGGAGAAGTTATTCAGAGACTTCTTCATTGACCCGAAATACAGAGTTCATATGGCTGTGCATTGTCTGGAGGGGGACGCAGATGTTTAGTGGCGCCGGGTCGAGCCGTTGGAGTTCCAGATTACCCGGCAGCTACCGTGGTCGGAGTTCAGGCGGATGATCCTCGACACTTATTTCTCCACGAGCGTGAAGAAAAAGATAGAAGATGACTTGAAGAATCTCCAGCAGGGGGATCGGCCAGTGTGGGACTATTACCAGGAGTTTACGCAGTTGCTCAACTGCGTGCCTTATGTCGCCAGGGATGGGCCGCACCAGGTGGAGCTTTTTGAGACAGGACTGCGCCCTGAGATCTATACCTTGGTGCACGCCCAGAGGCTCCAGACTTTATCAGAGGCAGTGGATCATGCCCAGTGGGTCGAGAGGGGAGACCACATTGTCTCTAGACGTGGAGGCCTGGTCGCACAGAGTTCTGAGAGAAAGCGACCAGCGACTGATGATGGGGGACAGGCCAGTTCCTGGAGGCCGCCCCGGCCGCCACCGCCTCAGTTTTCGGGCCGTGGGCGTTCGGAGCGGCGAGGGCCTGGGGGATCCCAGAGGCCCCCGCAGCAGCAGCAGCAGCAGCAGCCCCAGCGACAGCAGCAGCACTCGCAGCAGCAGAGGTCGCAGTCTCGACAGCAGGGGTCACAGCGGCAGTCACAGCGGCAGCAGCAGCAGCAGCAGCAGCAGTCTCGGAGACCACAGCAGCAATCCCGACAGCCCCAGTCGTCAGATAGATGTATTTTCTGTGGAGGGCAGCACTATCCCAGTACTTGCGATCAGCGATGGGGACGCTGTTATATTTGTGGACAGTCTGGCCATATGCGAGCTACTTGCCCTTATGCGGCATCGACGGCTCCTTCCTCAGCCTCAGCCCCTTCAGTGCCACAGCAGCGGCCTTATACTCCAGCGAGTAGGGCTCCTTCCTCCCACCCTGCAGATCATCGACCACCAGCTCAGAGCGGGCGAGTCTACGCCGCCCAGGTAGGGGACTCCGCGGCAGCCGATCACGTGGTGGCAGGTATCACTATACTTTTTGGTATTAGAGCTCGCACTTTATTTGATACCGGTGCATCACATTCTTTTATTTGTAGATCTTTTACATCATCTCATGGACTAGAGTTAGATCGGTTGCCACATGCATTAGAGGTGCAGATTCCTGATCATATATTGCATGTAGAGGAGTGTTGTTGGTCTAGTCCTGTACAGATTGAGTCTTGAATTTTGCCAGCGGACCTGATGGTCCTTAGTCAGCTGCGAGATTTCGACATTATACTCGGGATGGATTGGCTGGCTCGCTATTTCGCCACGATTGATTGCGCCGCAAGGACTGTGACTTTTAGCGAGCCAGGCCAGGAGGTATTTGTTTACAGGGGGTGCCGGAGTGCTTTCTTCGCCTCGATAGTTTCGACTTCCCGTGCGAGGCAGATGATGCGCAGTGGATGCGTGGCCTTTTTGGCTTCTGTGGTTAAGGAGCCTACGGCGGCATCGGGACTCGCGGATATCCCTATTGTCCACGAGTTCCCGGATGTGTTCCCTCCAGAGCTGATTAGCATGCCGCCGGATAGGGAGATTGAGTTTTTGATTGACGTAGTTCTAGGAACTGCGCCAATCTTTAAGGCTCCTTACCGTATGGCACCGGCTGAGTGCGAGAGTTAAAGGCGCAACTACAGGACTTAATGGATAAAGGTTTTGTAAGACCGAGTGTATCGCCTTGGGGAGCGCCGGTGCTATTTGTGAAGAAGAAGGATGGTTCACTTCGACTTTGTGTTGATTACCGGGAGCTGAATAAAGTGACCATCAAGAACAAGTACCCTTTGCCGCGCATTGATGACTTATTTGATCAGCTGCAAGGGTCTTGTGTCTTCTCCAAGATTGATTTACAGTCTGGTTACCACCAATTGAAGGTGAAGGCCGAGGACATCCCAAAGACGGCGTTCAGGACGCGGTACGGGCATTATGAGTTCACCGTCATGCCTTTTGGATTGACAAATGCCCCTGCTGCTTTTATGGATTTAATGAACAGGATTTTTCGACCATACCTGGATCGGTTCGTCGTCGTTTTCATTGATGATATCCTGGTTTACTCCCGGAGCGATGCAGAGCATGAGGAGCACTTGAGGATTGTGCTGCAACTTCTGAGAGAGAGGAAGTTGTATGCCAAGTTGTCTAAGTGCGAATTTTGGCTTCGGGAGGTTGTCTTTTTGGGCCACGTGATTTCAGCCGCTGGAGTGGCAGTAGACCCGGCGAAGATTGAGGCAGTCCGGGATTGGCCCCGACCGACGACGGTATCTGAGGTCCGCAGTTTTATGGGCTTGGCTGGATATTACCGTCGGTTTGTGGAAGGTTTTGCGAAACTTTCCACACCCCTCACTCGTCTGACGCGAAAAGGGATTAAGTTTGTTTGGAGTGAGGATTGCCAGAGGAGCTTTGAGGAATTAAAGAACAGATTGATGACGGCTCCTATCCTTTCCCTCCCTGTTATGGGGAAAGGATACGTGATTTACAGTGATGCATCGCACAGTGGACTTGGTTGCGTGCTGATGCAGGAGGGTAGGGTAATCGCTTATGCCTCTCGGCAACTGAAGGATTACGAAAAGAATTACCCTACCCATGACTTGGAGCTAGCTGCAGTGATTTTCGCATTGAAGTTGTGGCGCCATTACCTGTATGGGGAGCACTGCGAGATATACACAGACCACAAGAGCCTGAAATACCTGTTTACACAGAAGGAGCTCAACCTGAGGCAGCGCAGATGGTTGGAATTGTTGAAGGACTTCGATGTGGACATATTATACCATCCTGGCAAGGCCAACGTGGTTGCTGATGCCCTGAGCAGGAGAGCAGTACAGAGTCTATCCTTGATGATCACTGAGCAGGCGCCACTACTTGAGCAGATGAGGCGGCTGGAGCTCGAGGTTGTGTCCCCTGGGGTCTCTGCTAGACTTATGTCTCTAGTCGTGCAGCCCACTCTGCTGGACAGGATTCGGGAGAAACAGAGTGAGGACCCCCACCTGATGAGGATTCGAGAGCAGGTCCAGACCGGTTCGACAGGGGATTTTTCAGTTGATGCTTCGGGAGTACTGCGGTACAGGGACCGAGCTTGCGTGCCTATGGATTCAGAGATTCGAGAGCAGATCTTGAGGGAGGCCCACTATACACCTTATACCATTCACCCTGGTGGGACTAAGATGTATAGGGACCTCAAGGCACAGTTTTGGTGGAATGGGATGAAAAGAGACATTGGGAGATTTGTAGCACACTGCTTAACTTGTCAGCAAGTAAAGGCTGAGCATCGAGTACCTGCTGGCAAGTTACAAAGTCTCCCAATCCCTGAATGGAAATGGGAACATGTTACCATGGATTTTGTCACCGGGTTGCCGAGAGCACAGACAGGAGCGGATGCTATTTGGGTAGTCGTGGACAGGCTTACCAAGTCCGCTCACTTTCTACCGGTTCAGATGACTTGGTCGATGGAGCGACTGGCACAGGTTTACTTGGCTGAGGTGGTCAGATTGCACGGGGTACCCGTTTCCATCGTATCAGATAGAGACCCGAGGTTTGTCTCGCATTTCTGGAGGAGTTTACAGACAGCCTTGGGGACACAGCTCCGGTTTAGCACAGCATTCCACCCACAGACCGATGGACAGTCAGAGCGCACGATTCAGACCCTCGAGGATATGTTGAGAGCCTGCGTTCTGGACTTTGGAGGAGGGTGGTACCGACACTTGGGATTAGTTGAGTTTGCGTACAACAACAGCTATCAAGCGAGCATTCAGATGGCTCCGTTTGAAGCGTTGTATGGACGCAAGTGTCGGTCACCCCTGTATTGGAGTGACGTGGGTGAGAAGAAGACTTTGGGTCCTGATCTACTACTTGAGGTAGAGGAAAAGGTCAGATTGGTACGACGACATCTCGAGACTGCCCTGTGACACCCCCGGAATTTGGATTAGTCCTCTATATAAATGATATAATAGGACTAAATCTCTAACCCGGCTATAGCATTTTGGATGGTAGCAAAATCCAAGAGGAACATGAGAGTTAAGCGTGCTAGAGCTAGAGTAGCTCTAGGATGGGTGACCCTCTGGGAAGTGGGGCGTCACAGTTGGTATCAGAGCCATTCACCAGCCGGAAATGTGAGATGAGTCTCGGCTGAGCCAGGGTTATATAGCGGGTAGAGCGAGGCTCCCCGGCTAATGACCATTGTGAGTGGAGTGCAGCTCCTCACAAGATCGGCTAAGGCCAGCGAGACAAGTCTCACATCGCCTGGTGCTTGTGAGTGTGCTTGAGCCTGACGTGGACGTCAGGGCTTAAAGGGGGGAAGAATGTGACACCCCCGGAATTTGGATTAGTCCTCTATATAAATGATATAATAGGACTAAATCTCTAACCCGGCTATAGCATTTTGGATGGTAGCAAAATCCAAGAGGAACATGAGAGTTAAGCGTGCTAGAGCTAGAGTAGCTCTAGGATGGGTGACCCTCTGGGAAGTGGGGCGTCACATGCCCAGAGTCGACAGAGGAGTTATGCTGATACTCGACGGCGAGACTTAGAGTTCCAGGTAGGCGACCATGTCTTTTTGAAAGTCTCGCCTTCGAAGGGGATTCGGAGATTTGGTATTCGTGGGAAACTGAGCCCTCGTTATATTGGACCTTTCGAGGTGTTGGAGCGCATAGGGCCAGTTGCCTACAGGCTTGCACTTCCTCCCAGATTAGCAGGTGTCCACGATGTGTTTCATGTATCGACTCTGAGGAGGTATGTGTTTGACCCGTCGCACATTATCGATTTCGCCCTATTGGAGATCGCCGAGGACTTGAGCTACGTCGAGCGACCGTTGAGGATTTTGGACCGGGAGGTTAGAGAGTTGCGCAGCCGAACCATCCTTTATATGAAGATCCTCTGGAGCAGTCATGATGAGCGCGAGGCTACTTGGGAGCTGGAGTCGGCGATGATGGATGCTTACCCCCACTTGTTCGAGGCCCCAGCCTGAGGTATGACTTTTGTTTCGAGGACGAAACTTTTTCTTGTAGGGGAGGATGTAGTGTTCTGGTTTTTCCCCATGCAATTTCCTCGATAAATCCACCTTGTATAACACCTAGTGTTGGTGTCTGGGCCATGGTGCATCAAAGGGATGCCACAGATGGACCCTGTGAGATTTGTGTGGCTGGTTTGGCCTTCGGTTGCCTTTGCCAAAATTTAGAAAAAGAATTTGGCCAAATGGAGGTTGGATTTGGATTCAACGCGGAAAAACGCTTGAAAACGGCTATTTGCTTGTTGAATTTGGAGTCCGGATGACCAAAAACGGGCTTCTGGAAGTTTCCTGGGCTTTTCGGTGCATGGGGGGTGTCGGTGGACCGCCGGCTGCCACGTGGCGGCCTGTAATTGGCCAGTTCGCGACGTTCGGTCCACGGAGCGGCGCGGTTGGGTGCATGAGCCCGGCGCAGGACATGTGGCAGGCGGGGATTGGCAGGCCTTTGGTGCGCGGTCCACGGGAATTTGACCGGCTGGTGTACAGTTTGAGCGCCGGTGCACGGGATCGGGCGGGAAACACGTTTCGATCCCTGATTGGCAGGCGCTTGGGTGCGCGGTCCACGGAGTTCCTCGCGCGGGTGCATGGACCCGGCGCAGGGACACGTGGCAGCAGGTGAGTGGCGGGCTCAGCTTGCGCGGCGCACGGAGTGGGTGAAGTCCCGCCTCGGGACGGAGCGTGCACAGGGGCGCCTGACGCGGCTGTCGGCCGCACTCGAGTACGCCACGCATCGCGACGCGAGCGGCGGCCGTACTCGAGTGCGCCACGCGTCAGCGCGCGATTGGCGGTCCGTACCTACCCCGCTGACCGCGGGGGGACACGTGGCGCACGGCGGGGAACTTTGCACCGCTGTTCCCTGTTATGGGGACACGTGTCAGCCCCACAGACTTTCGGGCGCGTCGGACGAGGGCCGTCCGACCCTTCTTCTGGGTTTCGGGCGCCCGAAAGTTGCGCCCGAAAACCCGGCCCACTTACAGCTTTGGGCTGAGCCTATAAATAGGCTTCCTGGGTTCTTCTTCGGGCTTTTTACACTCCTTTTCCCTGTGAAGTCTTCAGAAGAGGTTTTCCCCACACAGAGCACTATCCATTGGAGGACTTTGAGGATTTACGGAGGCACGCATCCCGAGGTTAGCTATTTTGCGGCGCGGCGCGACGCTTGTTCACCTTCGACCCGCTTCGTCCCTTTTCAGTGTTTGGGCTCCCCCGACTCACCCCGACCTCCTTTTTCGACGATTTTTGCGCCATCGGACTTTCGACAGGTAGGACTTCAACTTTTGTGTTTCAAGCTTCCTCGATTTCCATGCTGATCTTAGAGTTTTTCGAGCTCCCATTTGACCCATTTTTCTTCGCGGATTTTTGGACAGCACCGCAGTGTTCTGGCTGTAACTTTGCGCACAGGCATCGGATCGAGGCGATTCAAAAGGCAAAATTCATCTACGTTTCGTAAGGAATCTCCTGGAGTTTTCTCAGATTTTTCTGGAATTTGTACGAGGGTGAGAATCTCCTTTTTCTGTGGTTCTTTGTTACAGAAATTTTGTACAGTTTGGATTGGGGTGTTCCCCTTGCCAGATTTTTATCTCAGCGTAGGAAACTCCGATTCTGGCGTGCAGGTACTCGTTTCGACGGGTTCGTCACGAGGATCGCGATAGTATTTTTTTTGGATTTTTCTGGGCATTTTTCACAGGTAAAAATTGGAGAATTCTGGACTGTGGTATTAGGGGACAGATTTTGGGAATTTTGAATGATAAGCTTATGTACATTCCTTTGGGGTATTTTGTACAGATTGGTGGTGAGTATTTGGACTGAGCTTGGGTTTCGCTTTTGGGAACTTGGATTAGCGCTCGAGGTGGGTGATGTTGTGAACCTCCTACTTGTGAATGTCACTAGGCCTATTAGAATGCCTTGATCATGTGCTATTAATTGTGAATGTATCTAACATGCTTGCATGAGATTAAGGTTTCTTTGTTAATATTTGCATTGTTAGCAAGCTACAAGTTAGTAAGTGGTGTTTCCATGTTTTAGATATGCAGTTTAATTATTTGGAAATAATACTAAAGCCATATCATGTTGTATGTTAAGGGAAGGTTTGGGCATGTGGTTAGAATTCATGTTGTAAAATGGGAAACTTGCTAGTATATTATGCATCTAAATTGTATCATGTATCATATATCATGCCACACGTACATCAGAGGTTCCAAACACTTAATGTTGCATATGTTAGAATAATTGAAATGGTTTTATCAAGTAAAGGACTTTGCATGCTTGAATGGTCATCTAGCTAGGCCACCTTTTTCTGCTACACATACATGCTGGAATTGACTTAGGAGAAACCATGCTTTTTATTCATTCTCCTGTTGTCTAGCCTTAGGGGATTGTGTAGTCAGATGTTCAGAGTTGGGACAGTCGGGGATTGATGGTTGGGTGTTGCGGCAACCGCGGACTGTGGGCGGTTGACCGGCTTATTAGTATTATTATTATTGCATCAGATTGGAGGTGAGGGATCGGGCTTCTTTAGTGGATGGTCTTACCCACTTGTTTAGAGTCTTGATCCAGTCCTGCTACATCAGATACTTATGGTTACATACTTTACTCGTGTGGGTCGCTCCCCTCGAGTGCCACTCCGGAGTAGGCTTAGGGCCGAGCCGTGTGCCGGTCGATTGGATACTTTTGGGATCGTGCCGTGTGCCGATCAGTTACTGGATTCTTGAGATGACAGCAGAGCAGGCAGTACCAGTGTTACTGGTGTTTCGATTGGGTTGGTCTTGTAGTCTGTGACATTCTGGTGCATACCATTAGCTATTCTTTTAGCTAGGCATCTTAGAGGCATATTAGTGGTAGCTCTTTATCAGTAGGGTTACTTGTAGCTTACCACCTTCATTTGCATTTTCGCCTCTGATAGTCCTAGTGGGCATGTATGAGTTTGAGGTCTACCCACTAGGGGAGGCTACTATTTTTATAGTAGTTCTCACCCCCCACTGTTTTCTCTTTTCTTTTCCCTCTTTGTTTTGCAGAGTCTTCTGCGGGAGTTGCGGGACCCTCTACCCAGGATCGAGGTAAGAGGATAGCTGATTAGATAGTTACTTTCCCGATTTCGAGCTTTGTAGTTTTGGATGTATCCCCTGTACTCTCAGACAGTTGTATTTTCTTTTATTTTTGGGTCTGGCTTCTGCCAGCTGGTTGTATTTATTTCGTGAGCTGGGAGAGACACATGTACTTATTTGAGAGCTTTATTGTACTTTTATTTTCCAGCTTTTTGTTTGAGATGTATTAGTTTTAGTTTAGCTCTGTTGTATGCTCCATTATTATGTTTCTTATATCTGAGCAGGTTACCAGCGCTTCGTGTACACGGGAAATACCGTGTGCATGGCGGATCTGTGATTGAGCCCGAGTTCTGGTTTACACCCGGGGCGTGACAACCGGGACTCAGGAATATCCTTGTTGCTCATGAGATCCCGGGTGTGATTTCACCTGAGCTGTTGATAATGCCGCCGGTTAGGGAGATAGAGATTGCGTTGGACGTGGTTCGGGGAACCGCGCCACCCTCGACAGCACCTCATTGGATATCGCCTGTAGAGCTGAGAGAGCTGATGGCGCAGTTGCAGGATCTGATGGATCGAGGGGTCTGTTTGACCTAGTGCCACGCCGTTGGTATACGGCGGTGATGCCACGCCGTTGGTATACGGTGGTGATGCCACGTCGTTGATACACGACTGTGAGGGTCCTTTTATGGTTCGGGTGTAGACAGGTCCGGGTGGTATCTAGGACCTTTTGATGGAGCTATACTCCGGCAGTTATTGTATAATGCGAGTACCTACTCGGAATCAGACAGCCGAGGACTTCGCCTAGATGGCGTTCGGGACACGGTAAGGGCATTATGAGAGCATGGTGAGGCCAAACGGAATAATTAATGCCCTATTGTCTTTGAGATTTGAGGAATTGTATGTCCCAGTTGTGCTTGAACGGACTGGGAGTAGTGTTTCCCCGAGGATATTTTGATTTACTCCCAAAGCGACTTGGAGCACGAGGAGCACTTGTGGGTGTGCTACCATGCCTATGTGGATGAAGCTGTTGTCACGCCCCGGGGTCAGAACTGTACCCCGGGCTCGCCAACAGATCCGCCGCCCCTACAGGAAGCCCCGTAGAGACGTAGCGTCTAACCTGCACATAAGTGTCTAAACTAACAGATATCAGAGCTGTAAACATAAAACTAACAGATATATAAGAAGTAAAGCTGTCCCACAAAGATATACATAAAGTCCTCACTCAAAATACAGGAGTCTCTCAAAAAAAAACAGAAGAGTACAACTCGATCCCTCACTACAAGATCTCTCATACTAAAAGACACAACCAAAAGTACATCGGGTACCTCTACCTCTCGCTGCTGCTGAAGGGGGAAAAGATCTACCTGGCGATTCCCTTACCTCGGTCTGAAGGAGCTGGATCAGCAACGGGCACCGCAGGAACTGGAGCTGGAGTCCCTGGGGAAAAGACACCACGACGGGTGTGAGAACTACCTCCCACAGTAGTTCTCAGTGGGTGCCGCCAACAAGCCCGACGGCCTGCCCACTAAGTCTACAAGGGACAAAAGTAACCAAAGAAAAATGCAGAATAGAAAGCAGGAAGGTAAAACATCTACTGCTACTATGCCCCTATCTACAATGCTCAAGGAAAAGGATCGAAGATCAAAATGTCACTACTGATACTCGACTCAGGTCACCCAATCCAAACTGACTGCCAAACGGGTCCAGTCAAACCTGCGCCTACCTACTGCTGTAGGTATGTCCATAGCTGCCAAAACTGGCTCAGCCAGAGGGACGATGTCCATGACTGCCAAAACTGGCTCAGTCAGAGGGACACCAACATCGACAAGCCGCGAAAGAAGTAGCAAGCCCAACTCCGGAGTGGCACTCGTGGGTAGCGACCCCACCGAGCAAAATATCTGCGCATCTCTGTCGATCTCAAGAATGGCTCCTGCAGGCTATGATCCAATCCCTGACTCACTCACTAAAAGAGAAACCACACTGTCACTATGATCATCACCCAAAGATCTCAGTCCCACATATCACTATCTCAAATGATGAACAAACTATAGACTGCTGTCAACTCTACTCGGTCCCCAGACACGAGTACAATGCATCCAAAGCTACTAAACCTCCCAACCCACAACTCAGGGGAAGACCACTATGTCCCAAGATGACAAAAGTAACAATAACATGGGAGAACTACAGTAAAGGCATAAATCCAATAGTAGCTGTCTGAGGATGACATACAATGTCTAACAGATGTGCTAAGTCAAGTCTTTCTCCAATTTGTGGTTCATATGATGCAAGAGTTCCAAAAAGAATATCAATTTTAGCAATTATTAACTGTGGTTACTAACATATAAATTGCACAGTTTTATTAGCTCACATACTATCATGCATGCATCTATATTGCAGAATTAGAGTGCAGTCCATAGAAATTGAAAGCAGAAACACCCACCTGAACTCGCTAACTGTCCGAGCTGGTACAGATATACAGTTCAAGATTTCCTAGATCCACAGAGCCAGGAGCACAGAAAAAGTGCTCTTACAGTCCTGGGTACAACAACAACTCACAATTACAACCAATTTTCACATAACCAACACATTCCAAAAATCTGCATGTACTGTTACTGTTCACACGCGAATTTTACCTGAAAATAAAATTTACAAAATTCCAATAAAAATATCACGACGATCCTCGCGAAGAGTAGATGTCGATAGGCTCTTGAATCGTCGAAATCCGATGTCTAGAAGTGAAGATAAAATTCCGCGAAGCCGCTGCTGTCAGGATTCCACACTGTAGCAAAGGGGCGTAAAAATGTACCCCAAACCCTCAAAAAAACTCATTTCTGGGAAGAATGATCAACACGGAAAACGTAGATATACCTCTTGTGCAACCGCTGGCGAAGAAATCGTCCAAAAATGTGGTCGGGGTAGCTCTGTAGGTCTCCCAGAAGAAAATGCGACGGAAGTGGGCCTCAAACTGTAAACGTCGCTCCGCACTACGAGGTAAGAAACACAGTCGTCACGGCTTCCAGATTTTCTGAAACTTTGTCGGAAGATAGGTAAGAGGGAGAGGAAGATTTTTCATTAAGGGCTCACTGGCTAATTCCCAAGGAAAATGGGCGAAAATCCCAGCCCCAAATGACCTATATATAGGCCTCCAAGAAAAAGCCCCCGAAATCACCTATTATTGGGCTCGGGCCCAATCTTTCGGGCGCCCGAAAATTTTCGGGCGCGCACAGTGCGGCCCGGCCCACAACTTCCGGGCGCGCACAGTGCGGCCCGGCCCGATACACGCCGTCGGACGGGATCCCAGATCCGTCCGACCCGCCTCGGAAGCCGCCACGTGTCGCCCGAACAGCGAACACCGAAGCGGGCCGCTCACCGCCCGCCACGTGGCTGCTCCCCGGGCACAGTAAGGCGGTGGCGCCCGCCAATGAGCGGGCGCCACGTGTCCACCCCGTTGACCCCGACCGCGCGACGTGCGCGCCTGCCGCGCGACGTGGGTCGCACGTGCGCACGCATCCCGAGGCACCTGCCCCGCGCTCCGTGCACCCCGCGCGCTGCACCCGCCAACGAGGAAGTGACACGTGTCCCCTGCACCCGGTCCACGCCTTCGACAGGAATTCCGTGGACCGCGCCGCGTGCACCGACCAACCGGTGACTGCCACGTGTCTCCCGCCTGGTCCATGCACCGCCGCGCTCCACCCAGTAGACCGCGCGCCCTGGGCCCGCCAATCAGGCGGTGCCACGTGTCCATGCGCCGGGTCTGTGCACCCCGCCGCGCCGCTCTGTGGACCGCGCATCCTGAACCGGCCAATCAGAGGCTGCCACGTGGCATCCCGGCGGTCTACGGCCCCTCCCATGCACCAATTTCCACTAAAACTTCCGGGTGTCCGTTTTTGGGCATCCGGACTCCAAATTAAGCAAATAAATAGTCGATTTCAAGCGTTTTTCCGTGCTGAATCCATCTACGACCTCTGTTTGGCCTAAATCTTTTCAGAAACTTCGGCAAACCCAGCCGAAGGCCAAAACAGTAAAATAAAGCACACAGGGTCCACCAATAGCACCCAATTGATGCACTGTGGGCCAGGGACACCAATACTAGGTGTTCTAACAGTGGATCCATCGGAAAAACACTGCATGGGAACTAGGGCCACTACATCCTCCCCCACTAAAAGAAAGTTTCGTCCTCGAAACGAAACAGAACAAAGACAACGTACCTCAACCAGCAGTCTCGAACAGAAAAGGGTAGGCATCTCGCATCGCCGTCTCAAGCTCCCAGGTAGCCTCTCGCTCCTCATGGTTGCTCCAAAGGATCTTCACATAGGGTATTGCCCGGTTGCGCAATTCCCTCACCTCACGAGCCAGAATCCGCAATGGGCGCTCCTCGTAAACCAAGTCCTCGCCGATATCCAAGGATGCGAAGTCGATGACATGAGACGGATCGAACACATATCTCCTCAAGGCCGAAACATGGAAGACATCATGAACACCAGCCAAGCGGGGAGGTAGAGCAACTCTATAAGCCACAGGGCCTACCCTCTCAAGCACCTCAAAGGGTCCAATGAAGCGGGGACTGAGCTTCCCCCGCACTCCAAACCTTCGGACCCCTTTCGAGGGCGAGACCTTCAAGAAGACGTGGTCACCAACCTGGAACTCAAGGTCTCGCCGCCGAACATCAGCATAACTCTTCTGGCGACTCTGGGCTGTCTCCAAGTGCCGACGAACAACACGGACTTTCTCCTCTGCCTCCAGCAGTAAGTCTGGCCCCAGCGTCCTCCTCTCACCCACATCACTCCAGTATAGGGGCGACCGACACTTGCGTCCGTACAACGCCTCAAACGGAGCCATCTGAATGCTCGCTTGAAAGCTGTTGTTGTACGCGAACTCAACCAGGGGTAGGTGTCGGTGCCAACCTCCTCCAAAATCCATAACACACGCACGCAACATATCCTCAAGCGTCTGAATGGTGCGCTCTGACTGACCGTCTGTCTGTGGGTGGAATGCTGTGCTGAAACTAAGCCGAGTACCCATGGCTGACTGTAAGCTCCCCCAAAACCGTGACACAAATCTCGGGTCTCGATCTGAAACAATGGACGCTGGTACTCCGTGCAGCCTCACGATCTCATCCAAATATAGCTGTGCCAGGCGCTCCAAGGACCAAGTCATCTGTACAGGCAGAAAATGCGCTGACTTGGTAAGTCTATCAACAATCACCCAGACTGCGTCGGCTCCACTCTGCGATCTCGGTAGCCCAGTCACGAAATCCATGGTGATGTGGTCCCACTTCCATTCGGGAATTGGAAGGCTCTGCAACTTGCCAGCAGGAACCCGATGCTCTGCCTTCACTTGCTGGCAAGTTAAGCACTGAGCAACAAACCTTCCAATATCCCGCTTCATCCCCGACCACCAAAAGTGTGCCTTAAGGTCCTTATACATCTTAGTACCTCCAGGATGGATGGTATAAGGTGTATAATGGGCCTCTCTCAAAATCTGATCTCTAATCTCCAAATCTGATGGCACACAAACTCGGTCCCTGTACCGTAGTACTCCCGAGCTGTCCACTGCAAAATCCCCTCTCTCATCAACCTGAATCTGAGCCCTGATCCTCTCCAAGTGGGGGTCCTCACTCTGCGTCTCCCTGATCCTGTCCAGCAGAGTGGGCTGCAAGACCATAGTCATAAGTCTCGCAGAGACCCCAGGGGATACTACCTCAATCTGAAGTCGCCTCATCTGCTCTATCAGCTGTGCCTGCTGGGTAATCATCAAACTCAAACTATGCACTGACCTCCTACTCAAAGCATCTGCCACCACATTGGCCTTGCCGGGGTGGTAAAGGATACTCAGATCGTAATCCTTTAACAACTCCAACCACCGGCGTTGCCTAAGGTTCAGCTCCTTTTGGGTGAACAGATACTTTAAGCTCTTATGATCCGTATAAATCTCACAATGCTCGCCATAGAGGTAATGCCGCCACAGCTTCAGTGCAAAAACAACAGCTGCAAGCTCCAAGTCATGTGTAGGGTAATTCTTCTCATAATCCTTTAATTGCCGTGAAGCATAGGCAATTACCCTACCATGCTGCATAAGAACACAACCCAGTCCACTGTGTGAGGCGTCACTGTAAATCACGAAACCCTCTCCCATAACCGGCAGTGCAAGAACTGGTGCGGAGATCAATCTTCTCTTCAGTTCCTCGAAACTCTGCTGACATCGCTCGGTCCAAACAAACTTCGTCCCCTTCCTCGTCAAGCTGGTCAGGGGAGTAGAGAGCTTCGCAAAGCCCTCCACGAACCGACGATAATAACCGGCTAGGCCCAAGAAACTCCGTACCTCAGAAACCGTCGTCGGCCTCGGCCAATCCCGAACTGTGTCAATCTTCGTCGGGTCGACCGCTACTCCAGCAGCTGAAACAATGTGGCCCAAGAAAGCAACCTCCCGAAGCCAAAACTCGCATTTCTTTAACTTGGCATACAGCTTTTTATCACGTAGAAGCTGCAGCACTATCCTCAGGTGCTCCTCGTGCTCCTCATCGCTCCGGGAGTAAATCAGGATGTCATCAATAAACACAACCACGAATCGATCCAAGTACGGCTGAAAAACCCGGTTCATCAGATCCATGAATGCAGCTGGGGCATTGGTCAAACCAAACGGCATAACCGTATACTCATAATGTCCATACCGGGATCTGAACGCCGTCTTGGGGATGTCCTCGGCCCTCACCCTAAGCTGGTGGTAACCTGACTGGAGATCAATCTTCGAAAATACGGAGGCTCCCTGTAGCTGATCAAACAAGTCATCGATCCGTGGCAGAGGATACTTATTCCGGATGGTCACTTTGTTCAGTTCCCGGTAGTCCACACATAAGCGAAGTGTCCCATCCTTCTTCTTCACGAACAAAACAGGCGCTCCCCACGGCGAAACACTGGGCCGAATGAAGCCTCTGTCCAAAAGATCCTGCAACTGGGCCTTCAACTCTCTCAGCTCGGCAGGCGCCATCCTGTAAGGTGCCTTCGAGATTGGTGCGGTTCCGGGTACCACATCAATCACGAACTCGATCTCCCTCTCTGGCGGCATGGTCGTCAGCTCTGGGGGAAACACATCGGGAAACTCGCGGACCACTGGAATATCCTCGAGTCCCCGTGCCGCCGAAGGCGCCTCCACAATCGTCGCCAGAAATGCGGTGCATCCTCTACTCATCAACCGCCTGGCCCTCGCCGAAGAAATAGTCAAGGCGAACAAGGAGCTCTGACAGCCCTGGAAGACGAACACCTCCTGCCCCGGCTCACGAAGAGTAACAGTCCTATCGCGGCAATCAATGGTAACATAATATCTCGACAACCAATCCATACCCAGAACAACATCGAAATCCTGGAGCTGTCGTAAGACAAGCAAGTCGACTGGCAGAATCCAGGATCCCAACTGAATGGGGCAATCTCTACAGCACTCCTCAACATGAAGGACATGACCCGGTATCTCAACCTCTAATGCAGATGATAAAGAAGCTACCGCTATACCATGCAAGGATGCGAATGATCTACTGATGAATGAATGAGAGGCACCAGTATCGAAAAGAGCCCGAGCACGGACTGATGAGATCAGAACAATACCTGCGACGACCTGCTCTGCTGAAAAAGCATCCTCAATCTGAGCGGCATATACACGACCGCTCGGCGCCGGGGGACGTCGCTCTGGCTGTCGAGAAGAAGAGGAGGCGAAATCTGGCCTGCTGTAAGCTGCAGAAGGTCCGGCTGGCTGGTAAGGAACGGTCGGTGCTGATGCAGAAGAAGGAGCTGGATGGCCGGCCCTGGGACAAGCACTCGCAATATGGCCGGCCTCCCCGCATCGAAAACACCGGCCCTGTCTCTGCGGGCACTGAGTCGGCGGATGAGGGCCCCGACAGATAACACACCGATCTGAGCGCTGCTGCCGAGAAGACTGCTGTGGGGGCTGCTGCTGTCGCGGGGGTCGACGCTGCTGCTGCTGCTGCTGCTGTGACTGTCGAGACGCCCCCGATCTCTGGCGTCCCTGGTGCCCCCGGCCCTGAGGATGGAAACGCGGGGGTCTCGGGGGTCCCTGCCTGCTAGACTGCCCCTCCTCCGCGGAAGCCGGGCGCTTCGCCCCAGAAGTCGCTACAGGGGCGGGAGACACCTCGTCCATCACGGCCTCTCCACACTCCACATACAAGGCCTGCTCCATCGAGGCCTCCACGGTCTGCAATCTACGGGAACGGACGAACTGGTAGATGTCTCGACGAAGTCCTCGCTCAAACAAGTAGACACGATGGCTCTCATCCCTGGCCACATGTGGCACACAAGCCAAAAGCTGGTTGAACTCGGCGATGTACATTTGCACCGATCTATCTCCCTGGCGGAGATTCTTCAACTGCTCCTCCAGCCGCTGTCTGACGCTCTCCGGGAAGAAAGCTCCCAGCAACATGCTCCGGAACTCGGCCCAAGGAAGAAGCTGCGTCCCAGGTGGACCAGCTGGTCGCACACGCCGCCACCACGCCTCGGCGTTGCTCTCCAGAAAATGGGTAGCCAGAATGACCCGATACCGGTCGTCCACAAATAAGCTCTCAAAGTGGCGCTCCATGGTGGTAATCCACGTCTCGGCTGCCCAAGGCTCAGCACTCATGCCCGAAAAGCGGGGCGGATCAAACCGTCGGAATCTCATCAGCAAATCAACAACCTCCCGCTGCTCTGTCTCCGTCAACGCTCCCGTCGCCCCGGCCGGTGGCCTACTCGAAACCGGCACAGCAGGAACTGCCGGTGCAGACTGCGCCACAGGGGGTGCCTCAACAGGGGAAGAAGGCACCGGCGAAGCCTCAGGGGGTGCCACTGCCGGCTGTGCTCTCTGCTCCAATAAGAGCGTCAGCCGCGCCATCGCCTCCTCCTGGCGTCTAGCCGCCTCAGCCATCTGTGCCATCTGGGCACGGAGCTCCTGTATCTCAGCCTGAGGTCCTCGCCCCGAGTCCTCCTGCTCGGGCTCAGAGGACGAAGGCTGCGAGCGCGTCACCATAGAACGTCGAGGAGGCATCCCCACCTGAGGGACAAAACAAACCACAATCAGAACCAGAAGCAACACTCGACCCAATCTAGCGAAAGTCAAAAGGCATGTCCCCCTTTCCGAAGCACTATGTTGTCTGCAGCCAACATAGTTGCTACAAAAGGAAGACATGTCTATCACTCGTCCCTATCCACTCGGGAGAGTTCAAAAACCCAATCAAGACTTTCGCTAAAAATCTCGGCTCTCACGTGGGTCATCCTAGGGTTTAACCATAAGCCTAGGGTTCCTAAGTCCTCCATGACCTACATCCTAGGCTCTGATACCACTCTAATCTGTCACGCCCCGGGGTCAGAACTGTACCCCGGGCTCGCCAACAGATCCGCCGCCCCTACAGGAAGCCCCGTAGAGACGTAGCGTCTAACCTGCACATAAGTGTCTAAACTAACAGATATCAGAGCTGTAAACATAAAACTAACAGATATATAAGAAGTAAAGCTGTCCCACAAAGATATACATAAAGTCCTCACTCAAAATACAGGAGTCTCTCAAAAGAAAACAGAAGAGTACAACTCGATCCCTCACTACAAGATCTCTCATACTAAAAGACACAACCAAAAGTACATCGGGTACCTCTACCTCTCGCTGCTGCTGAAGGGGGAAAAGATCTACCTGGCGATTCCCTTACCTCGGTCTGAAGGAGCTGGATCAGCAACGGGCACCGCAGGAACTGGAGCTGGAGTCCCTGGGGAAAAGACACCACGACGGGTGTGAGAACTACCTCCCACAGTAGTTCTCAGTGGGTGCCGCCAACAAGCCCGACGGCCTGCCCACTAAGTCTACAAGGGGCAAAAGTAACCAAAGAAAAATGCAGAATAGAAAGCAGGAAGGTAAAACATCTACTGCTACTATGCCCCTATCTACAATGCTCAAGGAAAAGGATCGAAGATCAAAATGTCACTACTGATACTCGACTCAGGTCACCCAATCCAAACTGACTGCCAAACGGGTCCAGTCAAACCTGCGCCTACCTACTGCTGTAGGTATGTCCATAGCTGCCAAAACTGGCTCAGCCAGAGGGACGATGTCCATGACTGCCAAAACTGGCTCAGTCAGAGGGACACCAACATCGACAAGCCGCGAAAGAAGTAGCAAGCCCAACTCCGGAGTGGCACTCGTGGGTAGCGACCCCACCGAGCAAAATATCTGCGCATCTCTGTCGATCTCAAGAATGGCTCCTGCAGGCTATGATCCAATCCCTGACTCACTCACTAAAAGAGAAACCACACTGTCACTATGATCATCACCCAAAGATCCCAGTCCCACATATCACTATCTCAAATGATGAACAAACTATAGACTGCTGTCAACTCTACTCGGTCCCCAGACACGAGTACAATGCATCCAAAGCTACTAAACCTCCCAACCCACAACTCAGGGGAAGACCACTATGTCCCAAGATGACAAAAGTAACAATAACATGGGAGAACTACAGTAAAGGCATAAATCCAATAGTAGCTGTCTGAGGATGACATACAATGTCTAACAGATGTGCTAAGTCAAGTCTTTCTCCAATTTGTGGTTCATATGATGCAAGAGTTCCAAAAAGAATATCAATTTTAGCAATTATTAACTGTGGTTACTAACATATAAATTGCACAGTTTTATTAGCTCACATACTATCATGCATGCATCTATATTGCAGAATTAGAGTGCAGTCCATAGAAATTGAAAGCAGAAACACCCACCTGAACTCGCTAACTGTCCGAGCTGGTACAGATATACAGTTCAAGATTTCCTAGATCCACAGAGCCAGGAGCACAGAAAAAGTGCTCTTACAGTCCTGGGTACAACAACAACTCACAATTACAACCAATTTTCACATAACCAACACATTCCAAAAATCTGCATGTACTGTTACTGTTCACACGCGAATTTTACCTGAAAATAAAATTTATAAAATTCCAATAAAAATATCACGACGATCCTCGCGAAGAGTAGATGTCGATAGGCTCTTGAATCATCGAAATACGATGTCTAGAAGTGAAGATAAAATTCCGCGAAGCCGCTGCTGTCAGGATTCCACACTGTAGCAAAGGGGCGTAAAAATGTACCCCAAACCCTCAAAAAAACTCATTTCTGGGAAGAATGATCAACACGGAAAACGTAGATATACCTCTTGTGCAACCGCTGGCGAAGAAATCGTCCAAAAATGTGGTCGGGGTAGCTCTGTAGGTCTCCCAGAAGAAAATGCGACGGAAGTGGGCCTCAAACTGTAAACGTCGCTCCGCACTACGATGTAAGAAACACAGTCGTCACGGCTTCCTGATTTTCTGAAACTTTGTCGGAAGATAGGTAAGAGGGAGAGGAAGATTTTTCATTAATGGCTCACTGGCTAATTCCCAGGGAAAATGGGCGAAAATCCCAGCCCCAAATGACCTATATATAGGCCTCCAAGAAAAAGCCCCCGAAATCACCTATTATTGGGCTCGGGCCCAATCTTTCGGGCGCCCGAAAATTTTCGGGCGCGCACAGTGCGGCCCGGCCCACAACTTCCGGGCGCGCACAGTGCGGCCCGGCCCGATACACGCCGTCGGACGGGATCCCAGATCCGTCCGACCCGCCTCGGAAGCCGCCACGTGTCGCCCGAACAGCGAACACCGAAGCGGGCCGCTCACCGCCCGCCACGTGGCTGCTCCCCGGGCACAGTAAGGCGGTGGCGCCCGCCAATGAGCGGGCGCCACGTGTCCACCCCGTTGACCCCGACCGCGCGACGTGCGTGCCTGCCGCGCGACGTGGGTCGCACGTGCGCACGCATCCCGAGGCACCTGCCCCGCGCTCCGTGCACCCCGCGCGCTGCACCCGCCAACGAGGAAGTGACACGTGTCCCCTGCACCCGGTCCACGCCTTCGACAGGAATTCCGTGGACCGCGCCGCGTGCACCGACCAACCGGTGACTGCCACGTGTCTCCCGCCTGGTCCATGCACCGCCGCGCTCCACCCAGTAGACCGCGCGCCCTGGGCCCGCCAATCAGGCGGTGCCACGTGTCCATGCGCCGGGTCTGTGCACCCCGCCGCGCCGCTCTGTGGACCGCGCATCCTGAACCGGCCAATCAGAGGCTGCCACGTGGCATCCCGGCGGTCTACGGCCCCTCCCATGCACCAATTTCCACCTAAAACTTCCGGGTGTCCGTTTTTGGGCATCCGGACTCCAAATTAAGCAAATAAATAGTCGATTTCAAGCGTTTTTCCGTGCTGAATCCATCTACGACCTCTGTTTGGCCTAAATCTTTTCAGAAACTTCGGCAAACCCAGCCGAAGGCCAGAACAGTAAAATAAAGCACACAGGGTCCACCAATAGCACCCAATTGATGCACTGTGGGCCAGGGACACCAATACTAGGTGTTCTAACAGTGGATCCATCGGAAAAACACTGCATGGGAACTAGGGCCACTACAGCTGTATGCCGAGTTATTGAGGTACAAGTTGTAGCTTCTGAAGCATACCCTCTTGGGTCACCTTATTCTAGCCGTTGGAGTGGCGGTGGAATCCGACCAAATGGATGTTATTCAAGTTTGACTGAAACCAACATTTATCCTTGAGGTGAGGAGCTTCTTAGACTTGGCAGTGCCGGGAGAGCATGGCCAATGGATAGTGAGACTGATGCCAGCGCCAATGCTAGTGTTTCCAGTGTTGGGAGATGGTTGGTGTGTTTTAGTGATGCCTCCCATTGTGGCTGTAGAATTACCGTGGGATGATCTTCGGTCCACACTTCATTAGTCCGACCCTATGAGTGTTGTGGTAGGACGAACCGCTGTTTTGCAGGCAGCTTGGATCCCACAGTTGAGCCTTTCTGTACGCCGATTATTTCCCGCTTTGATTGATATACCTGGGCGTAGGCCATGCCTGCTTGGCTATCGGTGTTGATTACTCAGCATTTCCGTTCTATACTATATGATAGATTAAGATTTCAGCTTCAGTTTACAGTTTCTACCATGCGGCATCAGTGGAGCCTACAGCTTTCAGCATTTTGTGTGGGATTTACGCGGATTGTCGTTGCTGGTTCGGATTTTTGACCGCGAGTTTGTGCATCAGCATTATGATCGCCTTTTTAGCCAGTTTTCAGTCCCGTTCACTGACGGTTTGGTCCCCGTCAGGGTGTCCTTTATTAGTTGAGAGATCGATTTCGACCCGTGGGTCTGTTGGGGTTATGATAACATGTTGAGTGACCAACTGTGGCTTGAGATTGTGTCTCTTGAGGATCCCTTTTGAGGGTAGTCTGCGGTTGAGTAGTCCACTCGGGTGGTTTTGGATCGGAAAGTAACCGAGTGAAGACCCCAGCTTATTGGATTCTTTTCCTTATTGGATGAATGTGTGGGTATGCTTCGGGTCGCCTTGTTGAGTTTGGCACCAGGGTGGGGTGTTGGTGCGTGTAGCACTAGTTGTTATTTTCTCTTTCCCCAGCATTTTAGTGGAGCCCCGGTGGTTTTCACGTCTCAGCTCAGGAGTGTTTTGTTTTTGGATCCCTCGCCCGTGATTGACTCACTCCATTTGAGAGCTAAGAGTGTTTGGAGTACGAGGGACGCCCGTTACGAATTCTGGCTCGTGAGGTGAGGGAATTGCGCAATCGGGCTATGCCGTACTGGATGTTGCTGTTGTTGTTGTCGTGGAGTGATCACGGGGAGTGAGTGGTGTTTGGGGAGCTGGAGGCGTTATTGATGGATACCCACCCGTGGTATTTGTGACTCATGGTGGATTTGAGCTAGTTTCGAGGACGAAACTTTCTTTTAGTGGGGGAGGATGTGAAGACCCAAAATTTCCACTTATGGAGCACTGTTGCATCTACAGCTTCTAGAGGCCTATGTGGCACGTCGGCGGGATTTGTGCACAATTTGGACACAAGTGGGGGACTTCGGGCTTAAATGGATCACGTGGGTGATCAGATGACCCCGTCGAATGCTTAGAAGTGGTTTTGCGCGCAATGGATATTAAAATTGGGCTCAGCACGAAGTTTGGACAAAAGAATATCTTTTCGGATGCCTTCGGCAATTTTTAGAGTTGGAATTTGGCAAAATGGACTTCGGATTTGGATTCAGCGCGCGAAAATGATGAAAATGGACTATTCACTTGTATTTATCAGAGCCCGGATGACGCGCGCAATTTTCGAGGCATCTTGGTACTGTTCCGGCACCGGCGGCGGCGGGCAGCGGCGGAGCGCGGCGGTGCAGGCGCGGGCAGCTGCGCGGTCCACCGCGGAGGCCTGCACCGGGCGCGGGCCACGTGGCGGATTTCGGTTGGGCCGGCGCAGGGGGCGCGGTCCACGGGAAAAGCGCGGTGTACGGTGGACCGGAGGGTGACACGTGGCGGCGTGTGGTTGGTGCGGTGTAGCACGCTCGGTCCACGGAGCTGGCTGGGGAGCGCCTCGGGAAGCGTGCGTGCAGAGGCGCAGGCGGCGGGCGCAGGGCGCACGTGGGCGCGTTGACGCGCTGTTCCCACGCGTGGGCGGCCATGTGTCGGCGTCTGGGGGGCGCCACGCGTCGCGTTGTGAGCGGCGGGCGTTGCTGTCGCCTGTTTGGCGGGCGACGTGGAGGCCCATGGGAGATTCGGGCTGCTACAGTGCGCGCCCGAAAGTCCCTTGCGCCCGGAAATCGGGACACGTTCGGTATTTTCCGAATTGTTTCAGGCAGCCTATTTAAAGGATCCGAGCCTCCTTCTTCACCCCTTTTGCCGCATTTCCGAGCCTCTCCTTGCCAAGGTGTCTTCAGCAAAGATGTTCCCCTTCGTGTTCTTCATCCTCTGGAGGATTTCTGGGATTTTTGGTGGCACGCACTTCGAGGATCCTATTTTCTTCGGCGCGGCGCGACGCTCGTCCATTTGGGTTCCCCTTCGTCGCGTTTCGGTACGCGAGCTCCCCCGGCCTACTCCGACCTCCGTTTCAGGCGATTCTTGCGCCGTTGGATCGGCGACAGACAGAGCTACGATCTTGGTACTTCTGCTTCCCCTTATTTCGCGCTTTTCGAGGTGTTTTTCCGAGTTTACTGTGACACGGTTTTTCTGATGGATTTTCTGGACAGCAACACCTTGCCAGATTTTTATCTCCGCAACCGGGCATCGAATGGCGACGTGCTTATACACTTTTTTCATCTACTCGACGCGAGGATTGTCACAGTATTTTTATTGGATTTTTTTGAGGCTTACCCGGAGGTATATTTTTCTCCCTTTATCTGTGCATGGAAATACAGATGTGTGGTTGTGTGTTTGTGAGCGCCCTGTATTGTGGAATTTGTAACTCGGCCTACGGGACTCAGAATTTGACGTGCAGGTACTCGTTTCGAAGGTATCGACACGAGGAACGCGATAGTATTTTTGTCGGATTTTTCAGAATCCGTTCTGTAGGTGAAAACTGCACATCTTTGGGGCTGTTTTCTGATGTTGTATATACTTGGATATTTTGGGGAATAAACTGTAACCTTGGACCTTTTGTTGTCCCCAGGAAAGTTCGCGAGTGTTTCTGAACCTGTTGGAATTGGAGATAGTGGATTCTGGGTATTTTCAGCTGATTGGAGCCGAGGCTTGCGCGACATGTACCGAGGGTGCAGCTTTAGCAGATTTTGGCAGATTTTGGACTGTGAGCGTCTACACTCTTCACCGACTTCAGGTTTGCCTTGGTTTAAGCGCTTCAGGTGGGTAAACTTAGTAATTGCAACTGTTAGAGGGAATGGCAGAGGTTATATGCATGTTATGCCTTATGGGAGGTGTAATAGTGGATGTTCATGTATGGTTAAGACAAGCTTACCTGGGGGAATGTCACCCTCTATGATTGATAGCACGCCTAATTTAATGTGCAACCAATATGAGCGAGAGGTAAGCATGGAAACGGCCTAGATCATGTGGATTGATGTTTACCTGATAATTATACATGCTTGTTGAACTAGAGACTTAGCATGCGATAGACAGATTATATTTATCCCACACTAGATGATATAGAGATCATACATGTTTATTCAGTGGCCTATTTATGCGAGATTGGTATATCATAGTGGGAATATTGTAGTACGCTTTGCTACCATATGTTTTACTCTCTTTTATTGTTTCCAAGGACAAAAGCATGCTTGAATGGACTTGTAGTTAGGCCATCTTTTACTGCTGCACCACTTATTGGAACTTGACTTAGGAGAAACCATGCTTTTCCTTTCTCCTTCTTGTTAGTCAGGTGGTCAGTGTTGCTCGGGTTCGAGCAGGGGTCTGGGTAGTGTAGTCGGGACTTCGTGTCTGGGACGGGTTGGATTAGTTGTGGGGCTTTGCGGCAACCGCGGATATTGGGCGGTTGACCGGATGCTTATCTATGCACCAGATTTGGGTATCAGTTTTCTCTAGTGGATGGAGTTTCCCACTTATCGTTTAGTTGCATCCGATTGAGGTCGGGTCTTTCTTTAGTGGTTGAGTTTTCCCACTTTGATCAGATTTGTGATCAAAGTCCTGCTATACAGAGATACTTGTTACTGAGATACTTTACTCGTGTGGGTCGCTCCCCTCGAGTGCCACTCCGAAGGTAGGCTTTTCGGACCCAGCCTTGTGTGCCGGTCTGATACTTGTTTTGGGATGCGAGCCGTGCGGGCCGGTCTCGCGGTTTCGAGCCATGTGTGCAGATTCCGCTGAGCAGGCAATGCCAGTTTTACTGGTGGCACCAGATTGGGTTATTACTGGCATTTACTTCCTTGTTTCACTCGTGCCAGGGGGAACGAGTGGAGTCTAGTAGCTGTGTTTAGACCAGTGCTAGTGTTGTTGGGATCCATTTGGGGACTGTGGTCCCGAGGTCTTTGTGAGTTGTTGACCGTTGTGCGAGAGGCTTGGTGATCTTGAGTTTATCCATTCTGAGAGAGAGCGTGGATTTTGACTATAGCCTGCATGAGCCACTACTCGATAGCGAGTTAGTCCGTTTGGACGCCCTACGTAATTCCTGCCCGTCAGCGGAAGGTGGTTGTAGGTGGGCGCAGGTTTGACTGGACCAGATGTGGCAGTCAGCTCGATTGGGTCGATTGTGCACTTCATGTGCTAGTGGTTGCATACCACTATCTGGTTCTCCCCTTTTGAGCATTTAGATAGAGGCATGGTAGCTGTTGAGAGTCTCCAGCTTCCTTATTTCAGTCTTTACGACTTTGGTTAGTTTTTGTCTCTTGAGGACTTAGTGGGCAGACCGTCGGGTCTGGCGGTGGTACCCACTGAGAACTCCCTTTTTGGTGTAGTTCTCACACCCTTTGGGGGTCTTCCCCCTTCTTTTTCCTTCCTCTCCCTTGTTTTGCAGAGTCTTAGCGGGTGATGCGGATTCTGCGGTGGTTGTTCGAGGTGAGGGAGTCGCGTGCTAGATCCCTACCTGTCGTTGGAGAGTAGCGGTACCCTTCAGAGGAGATCTTCAGTAGATTAGTTGTTTTATTTTTTTCCTCTTTTGAGAGACTGTTGTAGTGAGGATATATTATGTATTGAGAGACTGTACACTGATGTATTTATTGGAGTTACCTCCCGGCTGGGTTCAGAACTTGTATTTGAGGATATTGTATTATTATTATTTTTGGGAGGCGGACATTGTTGTATTATTTCCAGTTGTACAGTGATTGATTTTAGTTATACAGCAGATTTTTATTTATAGCTCTGATATCTGTTAGCTGTAGTACTTTTCTTGCAGGTAGGACGCTTCGCCTATGCGGGTTTGACATAGGTGGCAGATCTGTTGGCGATCCCGGGTCGCAGTTTCGACCCCGGGGCGTGACATTGTTGCTGTTTTAAACTACCGAACAAATTAGTTTAGTTCGGATTTAATAAAGTATTATCATATTAGTATTATAAGAATAACACTACAGTAATTTTTCTGAACAACTTCTATTTAAAGCTGAATTGGATCTGCTCCCTTAGCTCAAACTGACGAATGTTATATTATTTATTGTTATTTTTAGTACGTCAGTATGTCTGGTGAATGTGTTCCGTTTTATATTCATTGGGACGGAAAATTAGTCGTGAACAATAATATACCACAATACATTGGTGGTTATAAAGAACTGATCGGAATTCGCCGCGACATCACATTTCGGGATTTCGTGGCAGAAATATACAAGGTCACTAATTATGATCGAGCGGAGTTCCGTCTATGCATAACAGTTCGATGTCCAATGGGACCTAATGAATGGAAATTACTTGACATATCAAGTGATCATGGGATTGTAGGCGTGATGAGTTTTTTCCCATTTCATGGTTGCATCAAAGTATACGTAGAGAAGCAAGTGTTGACTATACGTGACCGTCCAACCTCTGTTTACCAAAGAGATTATGTCGATCTTGAACGAATTCGTACATCAAGGTATAAAAATTTATTCAACTAAATTTTGAATTTCAATCCTTGTCCTTTATTACTATAGGTGCGGAAAATGGATAATTTAGACTTTATAAGTATTGCAGAGTGTCTGAAGTCCCATATGTGCCAGTGAGTACATCATTACCATATATCACTGTGGATCCATCTTTATTCGGTGGAGTTGATGAACGAAAAGTGATTATATGATTTAATTACATAAAATCTTAATAGATTCGAATAGTTAATCATAAATACCTTTGCAGGTCAACTATCCATCATAATCTATATGAAGGTCCATCATCTAACAATCGAGAATGCACTGATCTAGATTTGAAAAATATAAATGAAAATGAGGTTGTAATGGAAAGTGATAATGAGCAAATAAATAGCAGTGACGATGAGCATATAAGTGAAACTGATATGGACACTACAGATGATGATAGTGATGATATCCCTCAATCTATTGATTTTGATCATGATGGCGGTTTGAATTCTCTCACATGCGCCATTCAAGATGAAGGGATTGAATGGATTGAAAATTCATTTGCAAACAACGATGATGTGGAGGACCCGGTAGAATTTGAAGAATTTGAAGATCACCGACAACGTTTTTTACTGGGTAATGAATTAATTCATCAAACCGGTGTTGAACAAAACGTTGATCAAGGTCCTCCGAGTGATGATCAATGGAAAGATCGGGTATTTTCTGACAAGACGTCCTTGGTGAATGCTTTGGATCGATGGCACATTGAACATAATGTGCAACTTAGAGTTGTTAAATCAAATACAACTAGATATACTGTGAGATGTTTGGTCAGTTCTTGCCCATGGAGATTACATGCCTCTCGACCCAAAGGTTCATCACATTTTAAAGTAAGGACTTATGCAGGACCACATACATGCATGATTCCTATTTTGAATACAATGCATCGGAATTGTACATCTTCTTTTATATGTCAACATATACTACCCACAATGAAGGCAAGGCTTGCTATGAGTCCTACAGAAGTTCAAACCAGAATTCGGAGTGAGTTTCACATTACCATTTCATATAGTAAGGCTTAGCGGGCACGGAATAAAGCATTACAAATTATATACGGTAGTTGGGAGCAATCATATTGTGACCTTCCTCGATATTTCTCAATTTTAGAAACAACAAATTTCGAAACTATTACCAAGATTGGAACTACAAGAGTGACGAGTACTTCAAGAATGTTTGCACGCGCGTTTTGGGCTTTTGGACCCTCGATTCATGGTTGGTCGTATTGCCGGCCAATACTTAGTATCGATGCCACGCATTTGTATGGAAAATATGGAGGCTATGCATTAATTGCCACAGGTGTTGATGGCAATGGTGGGTTGTACCCGGTAGTATTCGCAATATGCGAGGGGGAGAATGGCTCGAGTTGGGAGTGGTTTCTAAATTGTCTACGGAGATACATAACACGATCTCGAGTTATTACAATAATTTCTGATCGCTTTAAAGGACTTGCGAACCTTGTTGCAATTGTATTCCCACAATCAGAAGGACATGCTCATCGATGGTGTTTGCGTCACATGAAAGCTAATATGAATATTCATTTTAAAGCAAAACATCTACTTAGAAAATTTTATGCCATCGGGAGTGCCTCAGAAGAACGAGAATATAACACATTAAAGGAAGAATTAAACGCAATGGATGATGATGCTTGGCAATGGGTTGACAGACTTCATGCCGATAGGACATATTGGGCTAAGGCTTTCTATGGTGGTCGACGATTCGGCATTATGACTACGAACCGTTCAGAAAGTTTAAATGGAGTGTTGAAGGGAGTTCGTGGCTTACCAATTACCGCTTTTGTAATGGCAACATTACATCGAGTGGTTGAATTCTTTCTAAAACATCGTGACAAGGCAGCAACATTGTTTACTCAATTTGTATCGAATGTGGATAAAACTATCAATAGCCGAATGTCAATTGCTAGAGCACATACAGTTAGGCGATATGGACCTCAAGAATTTGAAGTTCTTACTGGAAGGGATTTGCAATACCAAGTGATTATCAATGGAATATATTCTACATGTTCATGTTTGTGTTTGCAACTAACGGGATTACCTTGTTCGCATATATTATCTTGTTGTAGTTCCTTATACATGAACATAGATTATTATAGTCTATGCTCCCGTTGGTATACTACCGAATTCTTCCGTAACACATATGAACCACAGTTCCATCCGGTCCCCGATCGGCATTATTGGGTTGAGTCATATGACAGACCTATACTTCCACCACACGAGAGAAGAAAGAAAGGACGACCCAAATCTACTCGCATTCACAATATTATGGACGAAGGCGCATGAAGTAGTAGGAGCAAGTGTAGTATGTGTAAACAACCCGGCCATTATAAAAGCACATGTCCTGAAAATCAACAAATAATGACCGAAAGACGTCGTCGTTTAGGTTGATTGTTTGATATCTTGATTGTTGTAAATTGTTTTGATTAATTTACAATACTTCACGCATATTATAATTTTTTTGTTATTTATTGGTATTATTACAGATGGACGATCACGAGGAGGCAGGACTGATTGATGCATCTGTATTGACTGATCAGCCTCACCACAGATGTACTTGCATTAGAGATGAGGTTATATATATTTTTTTAATTAACTTTTTTATTTTTTTAAAATTTCATGTACTAATATTATGTGATTTTTATATTATTGCAGGGTTATTCTCCGGTTGAAGTTGTGGAGCACACTCGCACATTGAACCACTGGCAAATTGAGCATCCTGTAGTTTTGGAGCTACTGCGACGAGCGGGATTCCATTATGTGTCGCGGTTGAGGCGCGTCATGCTAGATCAGGCATTGTTAGGATCTTTAGTCGAGCGGTGCCAGAGGGAGACGCAGTCGTTTCATTTGAGGCATAGGGAGATGACAGTCACCTTGATGGATGTGGCTGTTATTACTGGACTCCGCATTGATGGGGGGGCTGTGACCGGAGGGGGCTCGTATCAGTGGCCGGCGCTATGTGAGCTGTTGCTTGGGGTAGTTCCCACAGATATTAGAGGCGGAGAGATAAAACTTGACTGGTTGTATCATCAGTTCCATGATATCGCCTTAGATGCACAGCCCGCAGTCATAGAGGCTACAGCAAGAGCATATATTTTGTTTCAGATTGGTTGTAGTCTAATGCTAAACCCAAGCAGAATTAGAGTGCATTTAAAGTGGTTGCCTTTATTAGAGGATTTTGATGCTTGTGGTGACTTGGCATGGGGTGTGAGGATCCGAATTCCCACTTAAGAGATTACTGTCGGTTTAGTGGCCTTTGGGAGTGTTTGTGCGCGTGTCGGGCCCAAGAAATAGATTTGTGGTGCAAATTGGGATTTAGTTTGCATCACTGGAGGCCTGCGTGGTGTGTCGGTGGTGTTTGTGCGTAATTTGGACACAAGTGTTGGACTTTGGGCTTAAAAGGAGATCCCGTGGGAAATTGGAGGACCCGTCGAGTGTTTAGAGGTGGTTTCGCGCGGCGTAGATGTCAAATTTGGACTCCAGGCGAAGTTTGGATAAAAGATTACCTCTCCGGTCGCCTTCGGGAATTTTTAGAGTTGGAATTTGGCAAATCGGACTTCAGAATTGGACCCGACGCGAAAATCGGATCAAGTGGGCTATCCGGCGGCATTCAGCAAATTTTCGGTTGAGAATTTGGAGAAATGGACATCGTTTTTGGATTCAGCGCGCGAAATCGTTGAGAATGGACTATTTACTTGTTTGTTTTGAAGCCCGGATGAAATGTGCGTTTTTCGAGGCGACGGCACAGAAACCAAGGCGGTGCGGCGCGCGGCTCGAGGCGCGCGGCAGGCGCGCTACGCGCACTGGGCAAGCGCGCCCGCCTGCGCGGGAGCCGCGCGGGGGCCGCCACGTGGCGGGCCCCTACTGGCGCCCGCTCGGGCGCGCGGGGGCGCGCGCCCGTGTGGCGCACCCGTGTCCCGCGCCTGCGCGGGCGCAGGTCACGCCTGCCGCGTCGATAGCTTCGCAACGGTACCTAGCACGCCCAAATCTGAGTTCGGTAAGTCAAGATATAAATTCGGCAAAAGGGGTACATCATACAAACATCTGTGCTAAAAACTGTGCACTGTTCACTGAGAAAACAGTGATTTTCACCTCAAAATAATCCTCTGGAAAATCCAAGAAAAATACGAGCGCGTTCCTTGCGATCCGTAGATGAAAAAGTTGTATAAGCTCGTTTCCGTCTGACGCTCGTGCGCGAAGATATGGCCAAAATACCCCGCTGCTGTCAAGGAAATCTATACAGAAAAAGAGGTCACTGTTTGCCTCGGGATCCGTGCCAAAACCTCAAAACGGGAAAGCGCGACCCAAACGAAAGATGAAGTCCTACCTCTTAGGAGTCTGTCGGCGCAAGAATCACAGCAAAATGATCTCGGGGTAGTCCAGGGGAGCTAAAACACTGTCGCTGCGCCGAAGGAGAACACAGGAATGCAACGTCGCGCTGCGCCGTAAAATGGGGAACCTCGAGATTCGAGCCTCCTAAAATCCTAGAACTTGGCAGGAAGATCAAGCACCTAGAGATGAACAACTTTCCTTAAGGGGGCTTGGGCAGAAGGTGAGAGGGTTGAGAGAAAAAAAGCCAAGAAAGGGGCTCGGGTTGCCTTTAAATAGGCTGAAAAATCTTTTGGAGAAATACCCACTGTGTCCCAAGATTCGGGCGCCCGAAATTTTCGGGCTGCTACAGTAATGGGCCCGGCCCATTATTGTGCAAGCCCGAATCGGCCCAGGCCCGCCACGTGGCCCATTTCACTCATCCCTCGAGCCCCGCTGCGCCCGGCGCACCTGCGCCCGCCAATGGCGTCGCGCCACGTGGCCCCGGCAACCCGTGCACCGCGCACGTCGCGCCGTGCGCCGCGCACGTCACCGCCTGCCCCCGCCCGTACGGCCACCTGCCCCGCCGTACGGCCACCTGCCCCGGTCACCGACTCCACCGCTTGCGTGGACCGGGAGCACAACACCGCACCAGTAAAACCTTGCCACGTGTCACCCATCGGTCCACCGTGCACCCGACGAACTTCCGTGGACCGCGACTGCTGGACCAACCGACCATAAGCCGCCACGTGGCACCGCCCTGGTGCACGCCCGCCGCCGTGGACCGCGCTCTTGCCCGCGCACCTGCGCGCCTGCCCGCGGCCTGCCCGCGCCGCGTGCCGCCGCCTGCCGCCTGCCCGAGGCTGCGCCGCCGCCCGCCGGAGCTGCCCGCCGCCGCCGGCGATCGCCGGAGACACTGTTCCGGCGTGAACAGTAACGGCAAGCTCAAAAATAGCAAGTAAATAGCCCATCTTGACCGTTTTCGCGCGCTGATTCCAAATACGACGTCCATTTCGCCAAAATCCACTTCCAAAATTTGCCGGAGGCTCCCGGAAAGGTAAATTTAATCCAATTTTCGCGTCGGGTCGCTTTCTTGGTTCCAAAAAGCGCGCAGATACCTCTAACACCCCGAATGGGCTCCCAGACAAACAGAAAAGCTCTAACTCGACAGAAAACCAAAATAAACCTCCGCTTTGGCCCAAAACCCTTCTAAAATTTCGGCAAGAACAGCCGAAGGCCAACACAACAAGTCAAAGCTCACAGGGTCCATCAGTGGCACCCATTTGATGCACTATGGGTCAAATACACCCTCAACAGGTGTTTGCACAGAGAAAACGCAAAAAAAAGGCTGTATGGAGCTCAGGGATCCTACATCCTCCCCCACTAAAAAAAAGTTTCATCCCCGAAACAAGGAAAAACAAAGCAGACGTACCTCAATCAGAAGCCTCGAACAAGAAGGGGTAGGCATCTCTCATCTCCGTCTCCAGCTCCTATGTAGCCTCTCGCTTCTCATGATTGCTCCACAGGATCTACACATAAGGAATGGCCCGGTTGCGCAATTCCCTCACCTCACGTGCGAGAATCCGCAACGGGCGCTCCTCGTAGACCAAGTCCTCGCCGATCTCCAACGAAGTGAAGTCAATCACGTGCGACGGGTCCAAAAACATATCTCCTCAGAGCTGAGACGTGGAAGACATCAAGAACTCCGGCCAGGCGTGGGGGTAAGGCAACTCTGTATGCCACAGGATCAACTCTAACAAGTACCTCAAAGGGTCCAAAAAAAAGCGGGGACTGAGCTTTCCCCGTACTCCAAATCTCCGGACCCCTTTCGAGGGTGAGACCTTCAAGAAGACATGATCACCAACCTGAAACTCCAGGTCTCGCCGTCGAGTATCTGCGTAGCTCCTCTGACGACTCTGGGCTGTCTCAAGATGCCGGCGAATAATCCTGACTTTTTCCTCTGCCTCCAAAAGTAACTCCGGTCCCAAAGTCCTCCTCTCACCCACGTCACTCCAATATAAGGGAGACCGACACTTGCGTCCATACAACGCTTCAAACGGAGCCATCTGGATGCTCGCCTGATAGCCGTTGTTGTACGCGAACTCAACCAAAGACAAGTGCCGGTACCACCCTCCTCCAAAATCCATAACGCACGCTCTCAGCATATCCTCGAGGGTCTGTATGGTGCGCTCTGACTGACCATCGGTCTGTGGGTGGAAAGCGGTGCTAAACCTGAGCTGAGTCCCCAATGTCGACTGTAAACTCCCCCAAAAGCGCGACAGGAATCTCGGGTCCCTATCTGAAACAATCGAAGCAGGCACACCATGAAGCCCCACCACCTCATCCAAATATAACTGCGCTAGACGCTCCAGTGGCCAAGTCATCTGAACCGGTAAAAAGTGCGCCGACTTGGTGAGTCTGTCTACAATAACCCAGATCGCATCTGCCCGCTCTGCGCCCTCGGCAATCCAGTGACGAAATCCATAGTGACGTGGTCCCATTTCCACTCGGGAATTGGAGACTCTGCAACTTGCCAGCAGGAACGCGATGCTCTGCCTTCACTTGCTGGCAAGTTAAACAATGAGCTACGAATCTCCCAATGTCCCGCTTCATTCCGGGCCACCAAAACTGTGCCTTGAGGTCCTTATACATCTTAGTACCTCCAGGATGGATGGTATAAGGTGTATAATGGGCCTCCCTCAAAATCTGATCTCTAATCTCCCGATCCATAGGCACATATACTCGGTCCCTGTACCGCAGTACTCCCGAGCTAACCACAGAAAAATCCCCTGTCTGATCCGCCTGAAGCTGCGTCCTGATCCTCGTCAAGTGGGGGTCCTCACTCTGAGTGTCCCTGATCCTCTCCAACAGAGTGGGCTGCAAGACCATAGACATGAGTCTAGCAGAGACCCCAGGGGATACTACCTCCAACTGTAACCGCCTCATCTGCTCGACCAACGGCGCCTGCTGCGAGATCAATAAGCTCAGACTCGTCCTCCTGCTCAAAGCATCCGCCACAACATTGGCCTTGCCGGGATGATAAAGGATACTCAGATCATAATCCTTTAACAGCTCCAACCACCGGCGTTGCCTCAAATTCAGCTCCTTTAGGGTGAACTGATACTTCAAGCTCTTGTGATCAGTATATATCTCGCAATGCTCACCATACAGATAATGCCGCCACAGCTTCAGAGCAAACACCACCGCTGCTAACTCCAGATCATGAGTAGGGTAATTTTTCTCATAGTCCTTCAATTGCCGTGAAGCATAGGCAATTACCCTACCATGCTGCATCAACACACACCCCAGACCATTATGTGAGGCATCACTGTAAATCACAAATCCTTCCCCCATAACTGGGAGGGCAAGGATTGGGGCGGTCATCAACCTCTTCTTCAGCTCCTCAAAGCAGCTCTGGCAAGTCTCGCTCCAAACAAACTTAACCCCTTTCCTGGTCAGACGAGTGAGGGGAGAGGAAAGCTTCGCAAAGCCTTCCACAAAGCGCCGATAGTAGCCCGCCAAACCAAGAAAGCTCCGCACCTTGGTAATAGTCGTCGGCCTCGGCCAATCACGAATAGCATCCACCTTGGCCGGATCCACCGCCACTCCAGCAGCTGAAACAACATGACCCAGAAAGGCGACCTCCCGGAGCCAAAACTCGCACTTTTTGAACTTAGCATACGGCTTCTTCTCTCGCAGAAGCTGTAGTGCAGTCCTCAAATGCTCCTCGTGCTCCAGATCACTCCGGGAGTAGATCAGAATATCATCGATGAACACCACCACAAACCGGTCCAAAAACGGCTGAAATATCCTGTTCATTAAATCCATGAATGCGGCAGGGGCGTTTGTCAACTCGAAAGGCATCACAGTAAACTCATAATGCCCGTACCGCGATCTGAAAGCCGTTTTGGAGATGTCCTCGGCCCTCACCCTCAGCTGGTGGTAACCGGACTGCAGATCAATCTTCGAGAACACAGACGCTCCCAGCAGCTGATCAAACAAATCATCAATCCGGGGGAGGGGATACTTGTTCCGGACGTCACTTTATTCAACTCCCTATAATCCACACACAACCGCAGTGATCCATCCTTCTCCTTCACAAACAACACAGGCGCTCCCCACGGAGAAACACTAGGTCTGATGAAGCCCCTATCCAAAAGATCCTGAAGCTGGGCTTTCAACTCCCTCAACTCAGCTGGCGCTATCCTATAGGGTGCCTTTGAGGTTGGTGCAGTCCCAGGGACTACATCAACCACAAACTCAATCTCCCTCTCCGGCGGCATCGTCGTCAACTCAGGGGGAAACACATCTGGGAACTCTCGGACAATAAGGATATCCTCGAGTCCCAGTGCCGCCGTAGGCACCTCCACCACAGTGGCCAAAAAGGCAGTGCAACCTCTGCTCAACATCCTCCTAGCTCTCGCCGAGGAAATAGTCGCTGCGAACAGCGTGCTCTGGCAGCCTCTGAAGATGAACTCCTCCTGTCCTGGCTCGCGGAGAGTCACCGTCCTCTCTCTGCAGTCGATAGTGGCGGAATACCGTGACAGCCAATCCATCCCTAGCACCAAGTCAAAATCCTGGAGCTGCTGCAAAACAAGCAAGTCTGCAGGCAAAATCCAAGGCCCTACTGCACCGGCCAAGCCACACAACGCTTCTCGACATGCAAAACATGATCAGGAACCTGAGCCTCTAATGTATGCGATAGAGAAACTACCTCTAAACCAAGCAGGGATGCAAATGTCCTCCCAAAAGGAATGTAATGCTCGAATAACAAATAAGACAAGAATCCAAATGCCAACAATAAACCATACCTGCCACCACACAGTCAGCCGTAGCAGGATCCCCCGCCTGCGCTAAGCCGCCCTGACCACTCAACAACGGCTGTCTCTCACCAGAAAGGCGTGGAGGCGAAACTCGGTCTGCCTGGAGACCTGTCGGTGAAGCTTCCGGTCGCAGCTGGGAAGTGGTAGGAACAGATGCCGAAGTCGATGCTGCCCATGCCGGCTGGGGGCACGAAGCCCGCAAATGTCTAAACTGGCCACAAAGATAGCGGCGTCCCTGCTGCTGATCACTAGTACTGGCAGGGTGCTGACCTCCACTGATAATGCACCTGTCTGCCTGCTGAGGCCGCCTCTGCTGCCGCTGCCATCTCTTGCCATCTCTGTAATCGCGACTGCGACCCCTGCTGGGATGTGGTAGGGGCCAATGCTGAAGGAGGTGCTACTAAGGTCCGATAGGGGCACGTAGCTCGGATGTGGCCCGGCTGCCCACATCGGAAGCAACGACCCTCCCTCAAGCTACAGGTATCAGATGGATGCTGCCCCCCCACAGAAAACACACCGGGCCGACGCCCGAGACCGTCGAGACTGCTGCTGCGGTGGCCTCTGAGTCCTACCAGGTCCTCGTTGATCATGACGCCCACGGCCAGGAGGCTGAGGCCGCGGGGGTCGTGATGGTCTCCCTGAACTGGCCTGTCCATCATCATCCGGGGCTGGGCGTTTCCTGTCTGGACGTTGCTCTGAAGCCTCGGCCCCCTCGCCAACCGCCAAATCACCCCGCTGTGCTAGTAACCGCTCCAAGCGCTGCTCCTGACAAAAGCTCCTCGCCACTAACTGGGTCACCAAAGCCCGCAGCTCTCCCAACTCGGCGGTCACCGCCCGCTCAGACTCCTCGGAATGAGCGGGGGTACCCCGGGTGGGTGAACGACGACGCGGAGACATCCTGCCACAGTAAACCAAAAATCAGCAACCAAACCCCACAAGACCCAATCTAGCGAAAGTCAAAGACATTCCCCTATTTCTGCAACTTTATGTTGTCTGCAGCCAACATAATTGTTCAACAGAAATAGGGTCTGTCGATCCCTCTTCACTCACTGGAAGAGTCAACTGACCAAAATCACCGACTTTCGCAAAATATCACGCCACTCACGCCCTAACATCCTAGGGTCTGCCAAAAGCCTAGGGTTTCCTAAGTCCCAACTGACCTATCCCTAAGCTCTGATACCAACTTAATCTGTCACGCCCCGGGTGTAAACCAGAACCCGGGCCCGTCTACAGATCCGCCGTGCATGCGGTATTTCCCACATACACGAAGCGTCGGTAACCTGCTCAGATAAAAGAAATAATAATAAAAGAGCATAATAATCAGAGCTAAACTAAAACTACTGTATCTCAGACAGAAGCTGGAAGTAAAAGAGTACAACAGTGAAATAAAATACAGATGTCTCTCCCAGCACACCACTAAAATACAAACAGCTGGCAGAAGCCAGACCCAAAAAGAAGTAAACAAAAACTGTCTGAGGAGACCAGGTACCCAAAATGTCCAGCTACAGCCCTCGGGTGGCTCTCTAACTAGTCCGCAATCTGCTTACCTCGATCAGTTGCTGAAGGCCCAGCAACTCCCGCAGAGGACTCTGCAAAACAAAGGGGAAGAAAGAAACAAGAAAGACAATGGGGGTAAGTACTACCATAAACAGTAGCCTCCCCTAGTGGGTAAAGCCTCAGCTCAGATATGCCCACCAGGTGATCAGAGGCAAAAAGGGGAAAGGAGAAGAAATGGGGGTGCAGATAAATGAAGCAACTGATAAAATGCTATCCCTAATATGCCTCTACATGACCAATCAATAAGGATGGAGAAAGTGATGCTTCAGAATCAAGAAGCCTGTCAAAATGACTCAATCTGATCGTCAGTGAACACTGGCACTGCCTGCTCTGCTGTCGAACTCAAGAACCCAGCATGGTGCCCGGCACTCTGCACCGTGGAAAGCCTACTCCGGAGTGGCACTCGAGGGGAGCGACCCACACGAGTAAAGTATCACTGTAACAAGCATCTCTGTAACCACTGTCTCATAATAGCAGGACTGGATCATGACTATGATCAAAGTGGAAAACTCCGTCCACTAAAGAAAGCCCGATCCCCAAAACACCCAATCTGATGCAATAGTAACAACCCGGTCAACCACCCAAGATCCGTGGTCGCCGCAACACCCTGTCAAATGCCCAACCTGTCCCAAATCCCCAATACCTGACTACACTGTCCAACACCCGCTCGAACCCGAGCGACTATGCCGCAAGTCTATCAATACTAGGAGAAGAAAAGAATAAATGCATGGTTTCTCCTAAGTCAAGTCCCAAAAGATAGTATAGCAGTAAAAGATGACATAATTAAGTGACTCGTTTAATCATGCATTGTCTCAATATTTTGTCCATTTTCCAAGAATAATCAGTTTAGAGAATAAAGGCTAAGGTGACAGTCACATATGAACAATCATCCATTTTGCAGTCCTCAATTTATATTCTGCCCCTAAACATGCAGTCCAGAATAATTACGCACTTGATTTAAGGTAATCATGCTACCACAATTTCCTCATGGATCAATTAACAATTAACTAATTTCCCTAGAGCATGCAAGACTATCAATCAATAAATTAGCATCAACAATGTGGGGGCGTTCTGATGTTCCTAGTGGGCATATCAAAGGAGAGGAGTACAACAACCACCCACCTGAAGCGCAAACTGTCCGGATCCGTACAGATGAAAATACCAAAATTCCAAATCCTGGCTCCCACAAATTCAGCACACCCGTAATACTCCTGGTACAATACAAAATCCACTAAATACACTTAGGCTCCCAAATATTGCTCTTATAATCACATACAACATCGGATTCAAAACTGTTAAATTAACACCTGCAAAAAGTGCCCAGGAAATTCCAAGAAAAATATCACGGCGATCCTCGCGTCGATAGCTTCGCAACGGTACCTTGCACGCCCAAATCTGAGTTCGGTAAGTCAAGATATAAATTCGGCAAAAGGGGTACATCATACAAACATCTGTGCTAAAAACTGTGCACTGTTCACTGAGAAAACAGTGATTTTCACCTCGAAATAATCCTCTGGAAAATCCAAGAAAAATACGAGCGCGTTCCTTGCGATCCGTAGATGAAAAAGTTGTATAAGCTCGTTTCCGTCTGACGCTCGTGCGCGAAGATATGGCCAAAATACCCCGCTGCTGTCAAGGAAATCCATACAGAAAAAGGGGTCACTGTTTGCCTCGGGATCCGTGCCAAAACCTCAAAACGGGAAAGTGCGACCAAAACGAAAGATGAAGTCCTACCTCTTAGGAGTCTGTCGGCGCAAGAATCACAGCAAAATGATCTCGGGGTAGTCCAGGGGAGCTAAAACACTGTCGCTGCGCCGAAGGAGAACACAGGAATGCAACGTCGCGCTGCGCCGTAAAATGGGGAACCTCGGGATTCGAGCCTCCTAAAATCCTAGAACTTGGCAGGAAGATCAAGCACCTAGAGATGAACAACTTTCCTTAAGGGGGCTCGGGCAGAAGGTGAGAGGGTTGAGAGAAAAAAAGCCAAGAAAGGGGCTCGGGTTGCCTTTAAATAGGCTGAAAAATCTTTTGGAGAAATACCCACTGTGTCCCAAGATTCGGGCGCCCGAAATTTTCGGGCTGCTACAGTAATGGGCCCGGCCCATTACTGTGCAAGCCCGAATCGGCCCAGGCCCGCCACGTGGCCCATTTCACTCATCCCTCGGGCCCCGCTGCGCCCGGCGCACCTGCGCCCGCCAATGGCGTCGCGCCACGTGGCCCCGGCAACCCGTGCACCGCGCACGTCGCGCCGTGCACCGCGCACGTCGCCGCCTGCCCCCGCCCGTACGGCCACCTGCCCCGGTCACCGACTCCACCGCTTGCGTGGACCGGGAGCACAACACCGCACCAGTAAAACCTTGCCACGTGTCACCCATCGGTCCACCGTGCACCCGACGAACTTCCGTGGACCGCGACTGCTGGACCAACCGACCATAAGCCGCCACGTGGCACCGCCCTGGTGCACGCCCGCCGCCGTGGACTGCGCGCCTGCCCGCGCACCTGCGCGCCTGCTCGCGGCCTGCCCGCGCCGCGTGCCGCCGCCTGCCGCCAGCCCGAGGCTGCGCCGCCGCCCGCCGGCGATCGCCGGAGACACTGTTCCGGCGTGAACAGTAACCGCAAGCTCAAAAATAGCAAGTAAATAGCCCATCTTGACCGTTTTCGCGCGCTGATTCCAAATACGACGTCCGTTTCGCCAAAATCCACTTCCAAAATTTGCCGGAGGCTCCCGGAAAGGTAAATTTAATCCAATTTTCGCGCCGGGTCGCTTTCTTGGTTCCAAAAAGCGCGCAGATACCTCTAACACCCCGAATGGGCTCCCAGACAAACAGAAAAGCTCCAACTCGACAGAAAACCAAAACAAACCTCCGCTTTGGCCCAAAACCCTTCTAAAATTTTGGCAGGAACAGCCGAAGGCCAACACAACAAGCCAAAGCTCACAGGGTCCATAAGTGGCACCCATTTGATGCACTATGGGCCAAATACACCCTCAACAGGTGTTTGCACAGAGAAAACGCGGAAAAAGACTGTATGGAGCTCAGGGATCCTACAATAATAATTAATTTAATATTCAAATGAAAGTCAATGTAATTATTGTGATACTGTTTTCATTTCAGGTCGATCTCATTCAGAGAAAAAAATATACGATCAGAAGTGTACTACCCCATCTTTCACATACTGGAGCACCTTTTGACACTCTGACACGTGCTGCTGCTCAGATGGAGGTAGGTTTACTGACTGTACAGACATTACCACATACTACACCACGCCCAGCGGATCATGGTGGAGCATCGACGTCGGGGCATGCACCATCACCTAGTCCGTCGGGGACACAGCCAGCAGATCATGGTGGAGCATCGACGTCGGGGCATGCACCATTACCTAGTCCACCGGGGACACAGCCAGCAGACCATGGTGGAGCATCGACGTCGGGGCATAGACCATCAGATACTACGCCACCATCGGGGTATGTACCACATGGTCGTCGTCAACGAGGACCTGATCTTATTTATTTTAGGCGAGCACGGCACCGACAGTCCTCCCATACTGATCAGCCCTCATCTTCAGCTCCTTCACAGCCAGAGGGCACGGCTATTTTACATTTGGACCAATTCGATAGTATAGAGCCATTTGATTAGTTTACATTTTTATGTATTGTTATATTTATATTATTTTGTTGTGATGAGCTGTGTTGTGCTTTGTTGTGTTGTTGTGCTATTGTGTGATGTGATGTGCTGTGTTGTGTTTTGTTATGTTGTTGTGTTGTTGTGTTGTGCTATTGTATGATATGATGTGATGTGTTGTGTTTTGTTGTGTTATTGTGTTGTGCGATGTGATGTGATGTGATGTGATGTGCTTTGTTGTGTTGTTGTGTTGTGCTATTGTCTGATGCGCGATGTAATGTGATGTGATGTGATGTGATGTGATGTGATGTGATGTGATGTGATGTGATGTGCTTTGTTGTGTTGTTGTGTTGTGCTCGTAATCAGGTATTTTGCTTCTTCTTTGAAATGTTGAAACTTACTGCAATCATTGTTCAATGTAATATTTATAATTTTGTGCACTCTGAATGTTCAACTTGATCAGATTATTAATCTTTTTTTTTTTTCCAAAGTTGGGTGCAGAGTCATTTTTGGATTTATGATTCTTGCTCATTATAATTATGAACTACTAACTAGTTATAATAGTGCTTCTAATTATTATTTTAACTATAACTTAACTGGAAAAAAAGGAGGGCAATGGTCTCTGTCCGCACCCCCTGGAGTGGACGAGAAAAAAGGATTTTTCGTCGCAACCCCCTGGCTCCAGACAACCCCCTGGCTTCGGAGCAAAAATGGCCTCAACATGCATGTTAGACACGCAGGCTCAACCTGCGTGTTTAGACACGCAGGTTGAGCCTGCGTGTTCAACTATTTCCAGCTCACTCGCCCGGCTGACGTGGCACGCACACGTGGCGCCCAGTTGGCAGGTATAGGGCTATTTTTGTAAATACAAATTTTGTAGGGCCATTTTCAAAAATACAAATTTTTATAGGGTCATTTTCAAAAAAAAAAGCCCCCAATTGGGCCTTCAACTACGAGTTTTACTATAGTATGTATATGCAATTGTAGCAAATCAAACAAATTTTTTAGTTTGCCTATAATTATTGCATTCATCATGTAACTTTAAATAAAACCAACCAAAAAACCCCCAAGTATTTAACTACTCTTCATTTTATTTAACTAATTATGGAAAGTCGCTTAAGAAATTTAATCAAATATCATCAGTTTTAATCCATGTAACAACTAGAAACTAAAAAAATGAAATAAATAGATAATTGCCGAATTAAATTTTTATAATGTAATGAATAAAATTAAATTCTCCACTAGCTAGCACTCTAATTTTCTTGTCATTAATAGAAAATCATACAATGTGGCATATTTATGTATATAAACTAACCATTTGTATTTAATAAAGAGGAAAGAGTTTCAAATGGAGAGTTGTCGTGAGAGCTCTTACACTTTGCGTCTTAAATATTATTAAGATCAATTGAAATAAGACATTTTGGATGATTTCAATGAGAGGTGTTATTAATAAAAACTAATTTTTATAGTGATAGATAAAGTTAAATACATATTTGTCACGTCCCGGAATCGAAACTGCAACCCGAGTTCGCCAACAGATCCGCCACCCATACGAAAATTCCGTATAGATGAAGCATCTAACCTGCAAAGAGAGAGAGAGAGAGAGAGAGAGAGAGAGAGAGAAAGAGAGAGAGATAAACTACATCTCTACAAATATCAGAGCTGAAAAAGAAACTAATAACAACATACATCACTGTACAACTGTCCTCTCAAATACATAAACATCTCCCAAAAACATGATCCCCTCAATAGAGTAAAGTAAAATAAAATACAATCTGTACAGTACTATCAGCTCCGAAAACTAAAACAGGGTCCTCCGTCTACTCTCCTCATGCATGGATAGGGATCTAACTCGCGACTCCCTATCCTCGATCAGAAGGAACTGCCGGTGCAGGAACAGGAAAGGGGATCTCTAGAAAATAGTCACCACAGAGGGTGTGAGAACTACATCAAACAGTAGTTCTCAGTGAGTACCGTCTCCAAGACCAACGGTCTGCCCACTAAGTGTCACGCCCCGGGGTCGAAACTGCGCCCCGGGCACGCCAACAGATCCGCCGCCCATACGGGAAGCCCCGTATAGACGTAGCGACTATCTGCAAAAGATCATCTACACTAACAGATATCAGAGCTGAAAAGTAAAAGCTGAAATAAAATAAATACAACTCCCAATATAAAACAACAAGTCCTCACCAAAAGTACATAAGTCTCTCAAAAGTGGAAGAAAAGTACAACTCTAATCCTCACTACAAAGGTCTCTCAACAATAAACTCTCAAAATATAAAAAGGGTACATCTACTCTCTAGATGACGATTGGTAGGGATCTAACTCGTGACTCCCTTACCTCGATCTGAAGAAGCAGCAGCTGGAACAGCAGGAACAGGAATGGAAGTCCCTGGGGAAAAAGACACCACGACGGGTGTGAGAACTACTTCCCATAGTAGTTCTCAGTGGGTGCCGCCAACCAGCCCGACGGCCTGCCCACTAAGTCTACTAGAGGCATAAAGTAACAAGAACAGTGCTGAAAGGAAAGAGTTGGAAAATAAACTCTACAGCTACTATGCCTCTATCTAGATGCTCAAAAAGTGGAACAGATGGAAACATGATGCATCTACTAATACCCAAGTATAGTCACCCAATCTACAATGACTGCCTCATAGGGTCCAGTCAAGCCTGCGCCAAACCTACTGCCACCTCATCCACACTGGGATGGGACTTATGTAGGGCGTCCCACACGGACTATCTCAATCTCAAGCGAACTCTAGTGTATCAACTAGTGGCATCAACAACACGCACCCGGGGCGTAGCTCGAGGGGAGCGACCCCACCGAACTCAAGTATCTCATCAGTCTCAACTGTCTCATAAGCGGCACATGCAGGCTATAATCCACGATCAAACAAATCGGCAACTCGATGCTTAAAAGCACAACTCAGTCGGAAAAAGACTCCACGACTCAAACAGAAAAAGTCCAAACACTCCCAGCTAATAACGAAGATGGGTCCGAGAATCCCGAGAGACTAGAACCTACAACCCAAATCAAACAAGAACAGGCCCTAGGCATAGCCCCTCGTTGTTCTCGACCCAGAGAGAAGGCAGCCCTTAGAACCCAGACCACTCGAATCATCTCGAGTGGGTAAGTTTATAAGAAACAGTGACATTTATTACAGAAAACCATTTGATCTGAAAGAAATCCATTTTTAATAATTTTTAGTCTTTTTAGGAAAACAATTTGAAAACAAGTTTTATGTCCAAACCTCGAAGAGCTAATGCCCTCGTCCTATCAAACAAAAACAGACTCAGGCGACCCTGCGAGGCTCGGAAGAAAACATTGGCTGACTAAAATCATGTGTGCATCCAAAAATGTTCTGGGTTCAAGGTCCTGCTGTCACTAGTACACTACTGCCACTACCACTGCAGTGACAACCAAAACAAAGTACACGGCATCTCGGGGTCACCGTCTACCCAAACGGCTCCCGCTAGAACTAAACGACTAGCTCTATCTACCAGACTCCACTCGGCCCCCAAGCACGAGTGTAACATGCATCCCACACTAAAAGAACCCAACCACTCAGCCCACTAAACGGGTGAGGAAGAAACTATGTCCAGGAATAGAAGAACAGTGTGGATGTCTAAAGCATAAGTAAACCTAGCCCAGATGAGGGTTTTCTACTAGTCTGGTTACACATGCAACATATGACGGGGTGCTAGGTCAAGTCCAAGATAACTTTAGTTTAACAGGTGGTAGGAAGCAAAGAGATCATAAGATCAACAGATAAATGCAAGGAATAACAATTCCTACATTCTAGCATACTACACAAGAATCCACTATCATGCATGATCCTATATCAATAGAATTACTGAACAGTCCAAAGGTCATGAAGACGAAGCCACCCACCCGAAGGCGCTAACTGTCCAAGATCCAACAGCTGAAAACACCAGGAACAGCAACCTCCAATAATCCACAGTCCCAAAATCCCTGAACAACTCTTCCTGGTACAACATACAGTCCAAAGTTACACTTTATTCCAACAATTACCCAAATACACGCAGTCTGAAATTCAGTCCCGAAGATGCAAAAATTTCACCTGCTGGAAGGGCTCCGAAAAAATCTGATAAAAATACCACAGCGATCCTCGCGTCGAGACCTTCGAAACGGGTACCTGCACGCCCAATTCCGAGCACCGTAGGCCAAGTTACAAATTCTGCAACACAGGGTGCGCAAAACCATACAGCAACATAACTGTAATTCCATGCACAGATAAGGGGGAAAACATGTACCTTCGGACAAACCTCAGAAAAATCCAAGAAAAATACTGTGATAATCCTTGCGTCGAGTAGATAAAAAAAGTGCAGGGGCTCGTCTCAATCCGATGCCGGGTTGTGGAGATATCCTCGAAACAACCCGCTGTCCTCAAGAAAACACTCACAGCAAAAGACCCCCAGTAAGCATGGAAAAACTCCTCGAAAAGTGCAAAACTAGGGAATACTGAATGTACCTAGATCGTAGCTCTGTCCGTCGCGGATCCAGCGGTGAAGAAATCGCTTGAAAAGGTGGTCGGAGTAGGCCGGGGGAGCTCGCGCACCGAAACGTGATGAAGGAGAACACAAATGGACGAGCGTCGCGCCGCACCGTAAAAATGGAAACCTCGGGATGCGTACCACGTAAAATCCTAGAAATCCTCCAGAGGATGCAGAACACGAAGGGGAACAACTTTTCTGAAGAGTCCGCGGCGAGAAGAAGCTCGGAAATGGTGGAAAAAGGGAGAAGAGGAAGGATCGGATCACTTAAATAGCCCAAAAAAACAATTCAAGAAATACCGGCCATGTTGTTAAGGAATTTGTGTTGGCGTATTTCGTGAAAATGTTTAAGTCTTGAAGATTGAAGATGAAGAAGTTTGGATCATATACCTTAATCTCAAGAAAGAAGAATTCAAAAGGATCAGGTACGTTTAACTAAATATTTTTGGTGATCCGAATACTTCTTATAGTGTAGAAACACTTGGATGAATTTTTAATTGCATAAAAATCAAAAACTGGACATGTTATATGTTCAGGATCCGGATCAGGCACTACAGTCCGGACCCCGAACATAGGGTAGTTCATGCGCAATTCCAGTCCGGACCGCGGTTACTTCAGTCCGGACCCCGAACGTGAAATTTGCAGGAATTGCATGAACAGTCCGGACCTTCAGTCCGGACCCCGAAGGTATGTTTTTCTGGAAATAGTCTGTTTAGCCACGACAGTCCGGACCGCCAAAATTCCAGTCCGGACCGTCGTCCTAAAAAATTCCAGATAAGGTTAGTTTTTTATTCTTATCTTTTTCCAATGGTTTCTAACCTATAAATAAACCCTACGATTCATTTTCTAGGGCAGATTCGTGTAATCCAAAAATAATCCAAAAAAGGAAAAATCCACATATAGAGAAGAAAGGAAATAACTAGATTTAATTCTATGTTTCTTCATCTATATTAATTAATTTGATTCTAGGATTTCAAACTCAGATTTTGAGTAGAATCAAATTAATAAATACTTAGATGGTATTTCCGATCTATTTCTAATCTAAGTATTCGGCGGATCATCACCACCCAAAAAAACAACGATTTCCCCAAAATCGGCGCGTGGACTCGCGTGGCCTTGTGGATTCAAGGTGCAACCGCTCTCGTGGATTCGGAGCGAGGGACGTTCGTGGATTCGAGATGTGCTACTGGGTGAAGGCCGTGGATTCGGTCGGACGTCGTGGATTCGACGTTGGACGCCGTGGATTCGGCGTTGGACGCTAATCGTGGACTCGAGGAGCGTTGCGGAGCGAGCGGAGAAGATCTACTAGGAGCGTATGGAAAAAGGTCGAGTCGTTTGTGAGTACGGTATATCACCTTTGTACGTGTTTTAATTCTAGTGGATTTCGCCGTGTTATCGGTCCCGTGGTTTATTACTCCGGTATTGGAGTTTTTCCACATAAAAATCTTGCGTGTTATTTTTCATTTCCGCATTGGGTTTTATTGCGCAACGATTTTTGAGTGTTTACTGTTTACACTTATTCACCCCCCTCTAGGTGTTTTTTTCCCTATTTAGATCCAATTAATACAACCCAACACATGTCCCCACAATCGGGCGCCCGGAAGATTCGGGCTGCTACAGTGTTGGGCCCGGCCCAACACTGTACAGGCCCGAATCTCCCACGGGCCTCCACGAAGCCCGCCGAACAGGCAACAGCGAAAACGCCCGCTACGCGGGCGACACGTGGCCAGCGCCAATCGCCGACGCGTAGCGCTCACCTCGCGCGGGAAAACGCGGTCAACGCGTCTGCGCCGCCGCCTGCGCCCTCTGCATGCACGCGCCCCGAGGCTGGTGCAGCGGTTCCGTGGACCGAGCGCACAACACCGCGCCAATCACACACCGCCACGTGTCACCCACCGGTCCACCGTACACCCGCGACACTTTCTGTGGACCACGCCTGCTGCGCTGGCCAACCGGGAACCGCCACATGTCACCCACCCGGGTGCACGCCTCCGCGGTGGACCGCGCACCTGCCCGCGCGCCCGCGCGCCTGCCCGCCTGCCCGCGCGCCCATGCCGCCGCGCTCCGCCGCTGCCCGCCGTCGCCGCTGCCCGCCGCTGCCGCCGCTGCCCGCCGACCGCCGGAACAGTGTCAAGCTGCCTCAAAATCCGTGCGCGACATCCGGGCTTCAAAAAATGCAAGTAAATAGTCCATTTTCATCGTTTTCGCACGCTGAATCCAAATTCGATGTCCGTTTTGCCAAATTCCAACTCTAAAATTTGCCGAAGGCATCCGGAGAGGTGATCTTTTATCCAAACTTCGCCCTGAGTCCAATTGACATCCGTGTCGCGCGGAACCACTTCTAAACACTCGACGGGTCCTCCAATTACCCACGTGATCTCTTTTGAAGCCCGAAGTACATCACTTGTGTCCAAATTGCGCACAAACTCTACCGAGACACCACACAGGCCACCAAAAGCTGCCTGCAAACCCAACGCGGGGATCCGGGTCCTCACTTCCTCCCCCCACTAAAGAAAGTTTTGTCCCCGAAACTAAAACACACCACAACGACAAGACTAACCCGGCAAAACAACGCAAACAAACAAGAAAGGTAAGGCCCCACCAGCAGGAAAGTCATCAACCCCAACCCCCAAATTAGAAAACCGCTGAAATTAGCGAAAGGTCCGAAAATTCCGAAAGGTCAGTGCCTTCGCCCCAATCAAACAAGAACAGGTTCGGGCACTGTCTCCATTTCTTGAGTAGCCTTTCGAAGTTTTCGTCCCACTCATAAATTTCAGCACAAAGGCGAGAGAGAAAAAAAAAGGGGGAAAGCGAAGTGTTGATGCCGTTCCTGCTGTGGCTACAAAAGCGAAGCTACAATCTAACGAAAACCTCTAAGGACATAACCTCTAGTCCTAAACAAACAAACAAACAGAACAACAAACAAACAATGCTCCCGGGGTGGCGTCTGTCCAATGCCGCTGATGTCACGCCCCGGGGTCGAAACTGCGACCCGGGCTCGCTAATAGATCCGCCGCCCATACGGTGAACCCCGTATAGACGAAGCGTCAAACCTGCAAAGGAAGATACTATACTAAACAGATATCAGAGCTGAGAGTAAACTGCTAGAAATAAAAATATAAAATACAACTCTCACAATATACAACATGTCCTCACCAAAACAAAATACAAAGGCCTCTCAAAGAAAGACGAAGAGTACAACTCAAAACCTCACTACAAGGCCGCTCAACAAACCACTCTCAAAATCTGGTAAGGGTACCTCTACTCTCTCTCAGGAGATAACTGGAAGGGATCTATCTCGCGACTCCCTTACCTCGGTCTGAAGAAGCAGCAACTGGAGCAGCAGGAACAGGTGCAGAACTCCCTAGGGAAGAAAACACCACGACGGGTGTGAGAACTACATCCCACAGTAGTTCTCAGTGGGTGCCGCCAACAAGCCCAACGGTCTGCCCACTAAGTCTACTAGAGGCATGCTGAAACAAATGAAATACTGATGAAAAGAGCTGAAAATAAATAACTCTACAGCTACTATGCCCCTATCTAGATGCTCAAAAAGTGGAACAGATGATAAAAATGGTGCATCTACTAACACATCAGTATAGTCACCCAATCTGAACTGACTGCCTCCTCGGGTCCAGTCAAACCTGCGCCTACCTACTGTCGCACATCCTCAACAGGACGGGTCTACTGTAGGTATGTCCGTAGCTGCCAAAACTGGCTCAGCCAGAGGGACTGTGTCCGTAACTGCCAAAACTGGCTCAGTCAGAGGGACTGTGTCCGTAACTGCCAAAACTGGCTCAGTCAGAGGGACGGCGTCCGTAACTGCCAAAACTGGCTCGGTCAGAGGGACGGCGTCGACAAGTCGCGATACCAAAGTGCAGACCCACCCCGGACGTGGCACTCGAGGGGAGCGACCCCAACGAGGACAAGGGTATCCGCGCACTCTGTCGAGTTGGCACTGCAGGCTATAGTCAGAATCCATGCTCACGCTCTGAACGAAACAAACTCAGGATCCTCAAATATCTCGCACAACGGTCGGAGCACTCTCGACGACTCAGCTGATCAGCTCTCTCGAATCTCAAGACACAAGCAACTCCACCAACTCAAAGCAAAAAGTCGCATCCACTGCGAACAACTGCCTTAACAGGCTGAACATCGCATCCACTGCGAAAAACTGTCTCAACAGGCCAAACAGGCCAAACATCGCAGACTCACTGACAGGATAAACTCCACAACTGACACAATGAAGGGTCCGGAAATCCTGAAGGACTAGAACCTACAACCCTATCAAACAAGAACATGCTCTAGGCATAGCCTCTCGTTGTTCTCGTCCCAAAGAATAGGTAGACCTTAGAACCCAGACCACTTGAATCATCTCAAGTGGTTACATTTATAGAAAAAGGTGACATTTCTTATGGAAAGCCATTTGATCTGTAAGAAATCCATATTTAATGATTTTTAGTTCTTTTTAGGAAAACTATTGAAAACAAGTTTTTATACCCAAGCCTCGTAGAGCTAAAGCCCTTATCCAATCAAACAAGAACAGACTCGGGCGACCCTACGACGCTTGGAGGAAAACATTGGTTGGCTAAAATCATATGTGTGTCTAAAAACAGTTCTGGGTTCAAGGTTCTTCTAACACAAGTAAACCGCTGCCACTAACACAGCGGCGACAAATAAAAAAATAGGAAAACGGAATACCTCGGGACCGCCGTCCTCCTAAACGGCTCCCGCCACAGATGTATGATCAACTACCTCTACCAGACTCCACTCTGCTCCCAAGCACGAGTGTAGAAAGCATCCCACACTAAAGAGACCCGACCACTCGGCCCGCTACCCGGGCGAGTAAAACATTATGTCCAGGGAGAAAAGTAGTGTGGATGTCTAAAATAAAATAACCTAGCCCAAGTTGGAGTTTCCTACAGTCTGGCTGAACATGTTGCATATGACGGGGGTGCTAGGTCAAGTTCCAAGACAACAATAAATTACAGATAATAAGAAACAAGAGATTTGCATGATCATCCAATAACGCTAGAATTATCAGCTATCATTTTCTAGCATACTACACAAGAGTATCATTATCATGCATGGTTCTACTATAGCAGATTTAATGAACGTTCCATAAGTCTTAGAGACAGGGCCACCCACCTGAAGGTGCACAACTGTCCAGGGTCGCATAGATAAGAAAGTCCAGAAACAGCCAAATCACAGTATCCTCCAAGCTAGCAACACTGTAGTAGTGCTCACAATGTCCTGGATACAAACATAATCCATAATTTATACTTAATCCACTCAATATCCAAGTTCCCAAAAATCTGTGTGAACAGTCCCATAAACACGAAAATTTCACCTTAAAAACTTTCTCCAAAAATTCTGATAAAAATACGATGGCGACGCTCGCGAAGACTAGATGTCGATAGAGTCCTGAAACGTCGAAATCTGATGTCCGAATGAGGAGATAAAAATCCGACAAGTGGGTGCTGTCCTATTCATCAACAGAAAAATTAGGGTTCAAAACCTCCTCGGGATCCGTGCCAAAAACCCCAAACAAGACCAAGAGATCAATACGGAAATCGAAGGCGTACCTTTCGTGATTCCAACGCCGTGAAAATCGTCCAAAAAGACAGTCGGGGTAGCTCTGTGGACCTCTCAGACCGAAATGCGGCGATAACGGGCCTCCAACAGAAAATCATCTCTCCGTGCTACGATGCCGAAAACGTCGACGCCGCGGCTTCCAAAAATTCCGCGCCTCTGCCAGAAGATGCGCAACACGAAGATCTACAACTTTGCTAGAGGGGCCAAAGGCAGAGGAGCTCGGGAAAGGGGGCAAAAATGCTCAGCAAGCCAGCTATTTATAGGCCCAGCCCGAAAATCCAGCCTTTTGGACTTTGGCCCAACATTTCGGGCGCCCGAAATGTTTCGGGCTGCTACTGTAACGGGCCCAGCCCGTTACTGTGTGCGCCCGAAACGCTCACGGGCCACCACGTGTCCCTGAGCTGCTCCCCGCACCCGGCGCACGCGCACCGACGAACCCCGCGACGCCACGTGTCCCGACCAGGAGTCGTGCTCCGCTGCGCCCGACCAACCACGGGGCGCCACGTGGCGCCCCTACGTCGCCCGGTCAGAGCCCACACCGCGCCCACGTGTGCGGCCGCGGCGCCGCCGGCGCCGTGTCGGGCACGCCACCCGAGGCAGCCGCCTCTGCCGCATGGACCGAGCGCACCAGGACCCGCCAACCACACAACACCACGTGTCCACCCGGTCCACCGTGCACCCGCGCCGAAAATCCGTGGACCGCGCCTGCTGCGCCGGCCAACAGGACGGCGCCACGTGGCCCGCGCCTGGCGCACGCCTTCCGCGGTGGACCGCGCGCCTCCGCTGCCGCCAACCGCCGCGCTCCGCCACCCGCCGTCGCCGCCGTCGCCTCTCCGGCTGCCGGAACAGTACCAAATCACCTCGAAATCCGTGTTTTCGCGTCCGGGCTCCGAAAAATTCAAGTAAATAGTCCATTTCGCTCATTTTCGCGCGCTGAATCCAAATCCGATGTCTGTTCGGCCAAATTCCACTTCTAAAATTTTCCAAAAATTCTCGGAAAAGTAAACCTGATCTATTTTTCATGCCGGGTCAAATTCTTGATTCCAATAAGCGCGCAAAAACCTCAATCATCAAATATGGACTTCCTGATAAACAATCTTGCTTTAATAACTCCAGAAATCCAATTCCTGTGCCCGACGCGCGCACACACACTCCCCGAAGCCACTAATCCAACAGTAAACCCTTAAGTGGGGATTCGGGTCCTCACATCCCCCCCCCACTAAAAGAAAGTTTCGTCCTTGAAACAAACACAGCTTAAAAGGGAGTCTCCAAGCCCAAAGGTAAGCATCCATCAACACAAACTCCAACTCCCCAGTCACTACACACTCTCCACAAAGTGAGTCCAACAGCAGGATAAACCTCAGAAATTCCAAATACTGGGGAACGAGGAAGAACAGCCAACTCTACGCATCCAAACTACGCGAATTACGCCGCAAAACTTAACAGAAAACGTAAGGGCCCCACAAGCAGGAAAGTCATCAACCCCCAACTCTCCATTTTAGAAAACAACTAAAATTAGCGAAAAGTTCGAAAGTTCCGAAAGACCAGTGCCCTCGCCCCAATCAAACAAGAACAGGTTCGGGCACCATCTCCATTTCTGGAGTAGCCTTCCGAATCTTTAGTCATGTTCGCAAATTTCAGCACAAGGGTGAGAAAAAGGGAGAGAAGTGTTGATGCCGTTCCTGCTGTGGCAACAAAAACGGTAGCTACGATCTATCCGTGCCCCTAAAAGAAAGACACAACCCTATCCGTGACCCCTAGAGACACTACCTCTAGTCCTAGGCGTCACCTACGCGCAACAAGTAGCACCTAACCCGGAACCGCTGAAGCCATTGCTGCAGGAAGGATGCCTCGGTGACCTGTGGAAAGATCTCCTGTTGTCCAACTCGCGGAAAGGTCACTGTTCTCAATCCACAATCAACCGTTGCACGATACCGCACCAGCTGGTCCATCCCGTGTGCTCAATCTGATTCTTGGAGCTGTAACTAAACCGGCACACCTACCGGCGTACTTCCTCAGGTCTCATCTGTCTCGATCATGCCCCAAACTTCATCTCTGCTCGTAGGATACTGGGAAGAATCCAATCACTCATGCAAGTAACAAAATTCCTATCCCTTAATCAAGCAGAGATGCAAATGCCCTAATATCATACAAAAGGATGCCGTGGTACCAAAAACTCACTCAACTTGACTGAAATTAAAGCCATACCTGCGGCGATAGGATCTGTTGCTGGAGTGCCCTCCACTAGGGCTGCGTAAACCCGTCCACTGGGTGCTGAAGACCGTTGTCCCGACTGTCTCGACGTCGTATCCCACTCTGTCTGATGGTGCATCGGAGGAGCTTCTGCTTCCTGAACGGGCAAAGGGGGTGCTATAGCCAGGGGTAGCACTGACAGAATAGCTCGGGGACAAGTTGCTCGAAAATATCCCAACTCTCCACAAAGGAAACACCGTCCCTGTCTCAGGTCACACTGCGACGGTGGATGAGGGCCGCCACAGATGACGCACTCACGTCGCTGCTGCCGGAGCTGCTGTCTAGGCTGATACCGCGGCTGCTGCGGGGGCCCACCAGAACTCTGTCGCCCCTGAAACCCACGACCCTCAGAGTGAGATCGTGGAGGTCCCAGAGGTGCCTGCCGACTCGTCTGTCCCTCATCAACCGGTGCTGGGCGCTTTGTCCCTGGAATCACTGCGGGGGCTGGAGCCATCTCGTCCATCACTGCCTCTCCGCTCTCAACGTAAAGTGCCTGCTCCATAGATGCATCCAACGTCTGCAATCTGCGCGAACGGACGAACTGGTAAATCTCCCGGCGCAAACCCCGCTCAAACATATAAATTCGATGCGCCTCGTCCCTCGCCGCGTGCGGTACACAGGCCAACAACTGGTTGAAGTGTGCGATATACTCATGCACGGGACGATCTCCCTGACGGAGATTCTTTAGCTGCTCCTCTAACCTCTGCCTGACGCTCTTTGGGAAAAAGGCTCCAAGAAATAGACTGCGGAACTCCACCCAAGAGAGAAGCTGTGTCCCAGGCGGACCAGCGGGTCGCACACGCCGCCACCAAGCCTCGGCGTTGTGCTCCAAGAAGTGTGTCGCCAACAGCACCTGAAACCGCTCCTGAATGAACAAACTCTCAAAATGACGCTCCATGACCGTGATCCAAGACTCTGCCTCCCACGGCTCCGCACTCAATCCCGAAAAACGGGGTGGATCGAACTGGCGGAACTTCATCAATAGATCCACCACCTCACGCTGCTCTGCAGGGGTCAACTGTCCCGCCGTCCCAGACGGCTGACCACTGGTAACCGGTGCAGTAGGGGCTGCCTGAGCTGCCGGTACAACTGGGGGCGTCACAGCTGACTGTGCCCTCTGCTCCATCATGCGTACCATCCGATCCATGGTCTCCCCCTGACGCCGAAAGGTCTCCGACAAATGAGCCATCTGAGCCCGAAGCTCCTGTACCTCACTCGGCTGACCCTGTGCTGACTCCTCCTGCTCAGGCTCATGGGAGGGGGAGGGCTGAGAACGCGTCCACATCCTGCGTCGGGGAGGCATCGTGCCTACCTGCAAACCACATGCAAACATCAGGACAGCACCAATCAACACTCGACCCAATCCAGCGAAAGTCTAAAGGCATGTCCCCCTTCCCGAAGTACTATGTTGTCTGCAGCCAACATAGTTGCCACCGAAGGAAGACATGTCAATCACTCATCCCGATCCGCTCGGGAGAGTTAGAAACCCAATCAGGACTTTCGCTAAAAGTCACGACTCTCACGTAGTCATCCTAATGTCCAACCATAAGCCTAGGGTTTCTAAGTCCTCAATGACCTAAAACCTAGGCTCTGATACCACTCTAATCTGTCACGCCCCGGGGTCGAAACTGCGACCCAGGCTCGCTAACAGATCCACCGCCCATACGGTGAACCCCGTATAGATGAAGCGTCAAACCTGCAAAGGAAGATACTATACTAAACAGATATCAGAGCTGAGAGTAAACTGCTAGAAATAAAAATATAAAATACAACTCTCACAATATACAACATGTCCTCACCAAAACAAAATACAAAAGTCTCTCAAAGAAAGACGAAAAGTACAACTCAAAACCTCACTACAAGGCCGCTCAACAAACCACTCTCAAAATCTGGTAAGGGTACCTCTACTCTCTCTCAGGAGATAACTGGAAGGGATCTATCTCGCGACTCCCTTACCTCGGTCTGAAGAAGCAGCAACTGGAGCAGCAGGAAAATGTGCAGAAGTCCCTGAGGAAGAAAACACCACGACGGGTGTGAGAACTACATCCCACAGTAGTTCTCAGTGGGTGCCGCCAACAAGCCCAACGGTCTGCCCACTAAGTCTACTAGAGGCATGCTGAAACGAATGAAATACTGAAGAAAAGAGCTGGAAATAAATAACTCTACAGCTACTATGCCCCTATCTAGATGCTCAAAAAGTGGAACAGATGATAAAAATGGTGCATCTACTAACACATCAGTATAGTCACCCAATCTGAACTGACTGCCTCCTCGGGTCCAGTCAAACCTGCGCCTACCTACTGCCGCACATCCTCAACAGGACGGGTCTACTGTAGGTATGTCCATAGCTGCCAAAACTGGCTCAGCCAGAGGGACTGTGTCCGTAACTGCCAAAACTGGCTCAGTCAGAGGGACGGCATCCGTAACTGCCAAAACTGGCACAGTCAGAGGGACGGCGTCGACAAGTCGCGATACCAAAGTGCAGACCCACCCCGGACGTGGCACTCGATGGGAGCGACCTCAACGAGGACAAGGGTATCCGCGCACTCTGTCGAGTTGGCACTGCAGGCTATAGTCAGAATCCATGCTCACGCTCTGAACGAAACAAACTCAGGATCCTCAAATATCTCGCACAACGGTCGGAGCACTCTCGACGACTCAGCTGATCAGCTCTCTCGAATCTCAAGACACAAGCAACTCCACCAACTCAAAGCACAAAGTCGCATCCACTGCGAACAACTGCCTTAACAGGCTGAACATCGCATCCACTGCGAAAAACTGTCTCAACAGGCCAAATAGGCCAAACATCGCAGACTCACTGACAGGATAAACTCCACAACTGACACAATGAAGGGTCCGGAAACCCCGAAAGATTAGAACCTACAACCCTATCAAACAAGAATAGGCTCTAGGCATAGCCTTTCGTTGTTCTCGTCCCAAAGAAAAGGCAGACCTTAGAACCCAGACCACTTGAATCATCTCAAGTGGTTACATTTATAGAAAAAGGTGACATTTCTTATGGAAAGCCATTTGATCTGTAAGAAATCCATATTTAATGATTTTTAGTTCTTTTTAGGAAAACCATTGAAAACAAGTTTTTATTCCCAAGCCTCGTAGAGCTAAAGCCCTTGTCTAATCAAACAAGAACAGACTCGGGCGACCCTACGACGCTTGGAGGAAAACATTGGTTGGCTAAAATCGTATGTGTGTCTAAAAACAGTTCTGGGTTCAAGGTTCTGCTAACACAAGTAAACCGCAGCCACTAACACAGCGGCGACAAATAAAAAAATAGGAAAACGGAATACCTCGGGACCGCCGTCCTCCTAAACGGCTCCCGCCACAGATGTATGATCAACTACCTCTACCAGACTCCACTCTGCTCCCAAGCACGAGTGTAGAAAGCATCCCACACTAAAGAGACCCGACCACTCGGCCCGCTACCCGGGCGAGTAAAACACTATGTCCAGGGAGAAAAGTAGTGTGGATGTCTAAAATAAAATAACCTAGCCCAAGTTGGAGTTTCCTACAGTCTGGCTGAACATGTTGCATATGACGGGGGTGCTAGGTCAAGTTCCAAGATAACAATAAATTACAGATAATAAGAAACAAGAGATTTGCATGATCATCCAATAACGCTAGAATTATCAGCTATCATTTTCTAGCATACTACACAAGAGTATCATTATCATGCATGGTTCTACTATAGCAGATTTAATGAACGTTCCATAAGTCTTGGAGACAGGGCCACCCACCTGAAGGTGCACAACTGTCCAGGGTCGCATAGATAAGAAAGTCCAAAAACAGCCAAATCACAGTATCCTCCAAGCTAGCAACACTATAGTAGTGCTCACAATATCCTGGATACAAACATAATCCATAATTTATACTTAATCCACTCAATATCCAAGTTCCCAAAAATCTGTGTGAACAGTCCCATAAACATGAAAATTTCACCTTAAAAACTTTCTCCAAAAATTCTGATAAAAATACGACGGCGACGCTCACGAAGACTAGATGTCGATAGAGTCCTGAAACGTCGAAATCTGATGTCCGGATGAGGAGATAAAAATCCGACAAGTGGGTGCTGTCCTATTCATCAACAGAAAAATAGGGGTTCAAAACCTCCTCGGGATCCGTGCCAAAAACCCCAAACGAGACCAAGAGATCAGTAGAGAAATCGAAGGCGTACCTTTCTTGATTCCAACGCCGCGAAAATCGTCCAAAAAGACAGTCGGGGTAGCTCTGTGGACCTCTCAGACCGAAATGCGGCGATAACGGGCCTCCAACAGAAAATCGTCGCTCCGTGCTACGATGCCGAAAACGTCGACGCCGCGGCTTCCAAAAATTCCGCGCCTCTGCCAGAAGATGCGCAACACGAAGATCTACAACTTTACTAAGGGAGCCAAAGGCAGAGGAGCTTGGGAAAGGGGGCAAAAATGCTCAGCAAGCCAACTATTTATAGGCCCAGCCCGAAAATCCAGCCTTTTGGACTTTGGCCCAACATTTCGGGCGCCCGAAATGTTTCGGGCTGCTACAGTAACGGGCCCGGCAAGTTACTGTGTGCGCCCGAAACGCTCACGGGCCGACACGTGTCCCTGAGCTGCTCCCCGCACCCGGCGCACGCGCACCGACGAACCCCACGACGCCACGTGTCCCGACCAGGAGTCGTGCTCCGCTGCGCCCGACCAACCACGGGGCGCCACGTGGCGCCCCCACGTCGCCCGGTCAGAGCCCACACCGCGCCCACGTGCAAGGCCGCGCCGCCGCCGGCGCCGTGTCGGGCACGCCACCCGAGGCAGCCGCCTCCGCCGCGTGGGCCAAGCGCACCAGGACCCGCCAACCACACAACGCCACGTGTCCACCCGGTCCACCGTGCACCCGCGCCGAAAATTCGTGGACCGCGCCTGCTGCGCCGGCCAATAGGAAGGCGCCACGTGGCCCGCGCCTGGCGCACACCTTTCGCGGTGGACCGCGCGCCTCCGCTGCCGCCAACCGCCGCGCTCCGTCGCCCGCCGCCGCCGCCTCTCCGGCTGCCGGAACAGTACCAAATCACCTCGAAATCCATGTTTTCGCGTCCGGGCTCCGAAAAATTCAAGTAAATAGTCCATTTCGCTCGTTTTCGCGCGCTGAATCCAAATCCGATGTCCGTTCGGCCAAATTCCACTTCTAAAATTTCTCAAAAATTCCCGGAAAAATAAACTTGATCCATTTTTCATGCCGGGTCAAATTCTTGGTTCCAATAAGCGCGCAAAAACCTCAATCATCAAATATGGACTTCCTGATAAACAATCTTGCTCTAATAACTCCAGAAATCCAATTCCTGTGCCCGACGGGCGCACACACACTCCCCGAAGCCACTAATCCAACAGTAAACCCTTAAGTGGGGATTCGGGTCCTCACAGCTGAAGCCAACGCCGCAGGAAGAAAACTTCAGCAACCGTGGAGATGAACTCCTCCTGTCCAACTCGCGGAAGGGTGACTGCTCTCATTCCACAATTAGTCTTTGCACGAAACCGCACCAACCAGTTCAACCCGTGTGTTCCATCAAGGTCTTGGAGCTGTCCCCGAACCGCCACACCTGCCGGTAAAATCCCAAGTCTCCACTGTACTGATCAAGTACCGCAATCCTCTACTCAAAGGATACCGCCAAGAATCTAATGGCTAAGGCAAGTAGTGATATTCCTATCTCTTATCCATGCAACAAATGCAGATGCGCTACTAACACATGCGGGAAAAATAGCAATACAGGGATGCTCAAACTTAGCTGGCAGAAAAAAATAAAGTCATACCTGCTACAATGCGATCCGCTATCCTGCCGCCCTCCAACCGGACGGCCCAACTCATCCTCTCGATGTGGGTGGTCGTCGCTCTGTCTGCCCCGACGTCGTGGCCCTATCTGCCTGGCGGTAAATCGCAGGAGCTCCTTCATCCTGAAGAGGTAGCGGGGGTGCCGACGCAAGCGGCATTGCTGAAAGCACTGCTCGAGGGCATGCTACCTGAAAATGTCCCGACTGTCCACACGAAAAGCATCGCCCCTGCCTATGGTCACACTGCTGAACTGCATGCGGCCCACCGCAGATGACACACTCATCATGATACTGCTGCTGGTGCCTCGGCTGTGGAGGACCTCCTGATCTCTGTCTCCTCTGAAATCCACGACCCTCAAACTGGGATTGTGGCGGCCCCGGGGGTCTCGATCTACTCGACTGTCCAACATCAGGCGGCACTAGATGCCTCTCCCCGGAGCCGGGCCCTGGCACTCCGTCCCTCTCTGACATAAACACTGTCCCTCGGGAAACCCACCGCGCACGCTCTATGGCTGCATCCAGAGTCGGTGACCGATGCGAGTGAACAAAGTGATAAATGTCCTGGTGCAGCCCTCTCTCAAACAAATCTACCCTCTGAGCCTCATCTGGGGCGACATGTGGCACACTGTTCAGCAACCGCTGAAACTCCCGAATGTACTCCTGAAGAGGACGACTACCCTGATGCAACCGTCGAAGATCCCCTTCCAGTTTCTGCTTTGCACTATCGGGAAAATAGGCCCCGCGTAGCAAAGCTCGAAACTCTAGCCAAGTCATCAACTGAACTCCCGGTGGTCCAACTGGGCGGACTCGACGCCACCATGTCTCGGCGTCCTTCTCTAAATAGTGCGCCCCCAAATGCACCTGATGTTCTTCCTTAATGAAGAGGTTCTCAAACAACTTTTCCATTGCCGCAATCCAGTTCTCAACTTCCCACGGCTCCGAACTCTGCCCTGAAAACCGCGGAGGGTGGAATTGGCTAACATAAGCCAACTTGTCGGTGAGCTCCCTCTGCTCCTCAGCTGTCAGTGGGGTAATCTGAGTCGAGGTTGATGACGCCGCAACCGGAGGTACTGCTGGTGGCGCTGTAGGGAATGCTCTCTGCTCCATCATACGCATCATGTGCTCCATGTTTTCCCCTTGGCGCTTGGTCACCTCTGCCAACTGGGCTACCTGAGCCCGCAACTCTTGAACCTCACTCTGCTCTGTCTGCTCGGCCTCCCGCTGCTCAGGCTCCTCATCCAAGGTCGAACGCACCCTTGCCGCTGCACGATGTCTCGGCGGCATCGCAGTCAACTGCAACAACAATACATGTCAGGACAAATCAACCACTCAACCCGATCAGGCGAAAGTCTAAAACAGGTTACCCTTCCTAAAGCATTATGTTGTCTGCAGCCAACATAACCACTTTAAGAGAATAACATGTAAAATCACTCGCCCCATCCCTTGGGATAGGTATAAACTCAATCAGGACTCTCGCTAAAACTCACGACGCTCACGTAGTCATCCTAATGTCCAACCACAAGCCTAGGGTCTCTAAGTCCACAATGACCTACATCCTAGGCTCTGATACCACTCTAATCTGTCACGCCCCGGGGTCGAAACTGCGCCCCGGGTACGCAAACAGATCCGCCGCCCATACGGGAAGCCCCGTATAGACGTAGCGACTACCTGCAAAAGATCATCTACACTAACAGATATCAGAGCTGAAAAGTAAAAGCTGAAATAAAATAAATATAACTCCCAATATAAAACAACAAGTCCTCACCAAAAGTACATAAGTCTCTCAAAAGTGGAAGAAAAGTACAACTCTAATCCTCACTACAAAGGTCTCTCAACAATAAACTCTCAAAATATAAAAAGGGTACATCTACTCTCTGGATGACGACTGGTAGGGATCTAACTCGTGACTCCCTTACCTCGATCTGAAGAAGCAGCAGCTGGAACAGCAGGAACAGGAATGGAAGTCCCTGGGGAAAAAGACACCACGACGGGTGTGAGAACTACTTCCCACAGTAGTTCTCAGTGGGTGCCGCCAACCAGCCCGACGGCCTGCCCACTAAGTCTACTAGAGGCATAAAGTAACAAGAACAGTGCTGAAAGGAAAGAGCTGGAAAATAAACTCTACAGCTACTATGCCTCTATCTAGATGCTCAAAAAGTGGAACAGATGGAAACATGATGCATCTACTAATACCCAAGTATAGTCACCGAATCTACAATGACTGCCTCATAGGGTTCAGTCAAGCCTGCGCCAAACCTACTGCCACCTCATCCACACTGGGACGGGACTTATGTAGGGCGTCCCACACGGACTATCTCAATCTCAAGCGAACTCTAGTGTATCAACTAGTCGCATCAACAACACGCACCCGGGGCGTAGCTCGAGGGGAGCGACCCCACCGAACTCAAGTATCTCATCAGTCTCAACTGTCTCATAAGCGGCACATGCTGTCACGCCCCCCGGGAGTTTTTGAGTCAATTAAAGCGGAAAACGCGTGTCTATTTTTTTTTCTTAATAAGGTGATACAAACTTCAACCCCGGTGCGTGCCAGACCGCCACATACACAAATTCACTCGGTCCACGGACAGAGTCTCCTTTGTATATGCACGGCGTCTCATTTACAACATACAATTCAATCACAAATATCACACATCAATCACCAACCAACAACCATACAGTAGACAATCAACACCTATTAAAGCGAGTTTATTAAGCGGCGTCAGTGTTTGGAAAGGATAAAACCCAGAGTTGTAAAACCCGTGCCCACTGGGCACTTCGTTTGAGAAAACGTTTTCGCAATCAATTGTTTATCTTGAAACCATGCCGCGAATGAAAACACCACTAATAGTATCCAACATAATAAGACACCTCATCCACAGTGCTAGCTAATATATGTCCACAGCTAGAGTAATCCACAAGCAAAAACTAAAGTAGCATAAAGAGGAAATGAGATATAATAACGATAACCAAGTGTCCGACTACGATCCTCACGACGCAGTCCCACCGCCGTCCCGGCTAACGCACCTAGGAACACCTGTCACGGAGTGGGTAAAGTCAGTGACAAACAAAGCAGATGTATAACAATATCACAAAGGGAAAATAAACCGAACACACCGAATACACCGTAACCTTTCGTTAAAAACCTGTGCGTATTTTAACTGGGCACCAACCCCAGAGTACCTGTCGGAGAGACCAAAGTCTCCCCTCGTGCACAACACCTTTTTTGATGCTTTTACCCCTTCGCGGTGCTGGTGAGTTACCTTCAGCTGGCGCGAAGAGGTCCCCGCTTGCACCGATACCTTTGCGGGGCACACGGGTCAAAAGACCACTTCTCCGGAAAAGTACACCCATGCGGAGGCCAATCCGCCTGTGTACGTGCAGCATCCGAAACCGGATTGCCAAGATTGGCGTGTAATGAGCACCGCGACCGCAGCCGCTTAAATTGTTAGACAACACCATTAATTGAAAGGTTAAACTGACCATCTACTTTGTTGGATAAATTAAAGAGTACTTTTAATGACGTTAGATGCACTTACAGCACCGGTTGCACACATCGCAACCGTACCCACCTGGTTGGAGAGCAATCGGAACACCTGTATCCTTCGCGCTCTCCCGCTGCACCCTTGGACCTAAAGAAAGTCCGCAAGGATAATAATAGTCACAAACGTGTACTAACATTCCAAAACAAAAGACCCAATTTACCCTTTTTGACGGAAAGGTCCAACACCGTCCGGTTCGCCGAAAACCGGAACCCCGCGCGGCACCCAACATAATAAAATAATGACCAAAAAGGTCCCAAGTGGCCGTGCCAAGAAAGCCACGAAAATAACGATCCCAACGGCGAAAACCGCGCTCAAAACGGTGGAAAAACGGACCCAAACGGAGCTACCGAACTTTGGGCTGTCGGGTGGTGCACAGAGGCATCTGTGGACCAGGCTCACGGCGTCGGCGACCGCGCGGCATGCGCCGGGTGCACGCAGGAAGCGTGCACCGCGCAGTTTGGGCCGGGCCGGTGCACGCTTCAAAGCGTGCACCGGGTTCACATTTCGTCGGCCGCCCGCATGTACGCCGGGTGCACGCCTAGGGCGTGCACCGCGCACCCTGTGCAGCCCGGCGCACGGTTTCGTGCGCCGGGTCTGCGCCTTTGGGATAGCGGGGCGTGCACCGGGTGCACGCCCGGGGTCCGTGGACCGCGGCCGTACGGATGCTACAGTAAACCCTAATTTCGCCGATTTCGCGCCGTTTTCGCTCCCGTTTCGCGATTTCTTCTCCGTTTTCGCTCCCGTGCGATCCCGGCGACGACCCCGCGGACATGGTAACGACGGCGGCGGCCTCCCGTCTAAATACGGCGGCGGCGGCCTCCCGTTAACCCACTATGTCCCGCCGGAGTTGCCCGAAAAATTCCCGAAAAATTCCCGAAAAATTCCCGAAAAATTCCCGGTAATTCTAACGGCTAAACCGACGATCGACGAACACCCAAAACGTCGATCGGAAGTTCGATAACAAGAAACTCGTTAAAAACCATCAATTAAAATTCGATAAAAATCCTCGATCACACCCGATCAAGAACGAGGATAAAATATGGATCAAAACCCGACGAAAATCCGCGAACAATGTTCCGATTAAAATAATCTAACAAGAACACGGAAAACCCCCGATTTGTTTAACAAACGAAACGATGAAGACTAACCTTAAATTTATCGGAATAAAAGATCCGATCTTGTTTCTCGCGGCGTCGGAGATCCGGATCCGCTCCCCGTAGACGATGGCGTCTCGTTCTCCGTTCTCCGGCATGTGAATCGGGGCGATCGGGTTCCTCCGCTTCCTCCTTCTTTTCCTCCTTTCTCCTCCGGTTAGGGTTTCGTTCTCTCTTTTCTTTCTTTTCCTCACCGGTTGGGGTTTCGGTACGCACGAAAGAGGAGGGTTTGAGGAGGCGGTATTTTAAAATAGGGTTTCGTTCGGTAAACGGGGGAATAAATAGATCTCCCTATTTATTTATCCTTTTTATCCAATTTCACGCATACGCACCGTCAAAATCCTTTCGGATATTTTGACTCCGATTAATTAATTTATTAATTAATTAATCCTTACCGATAATCCTATTACTTGATTACTTAATTAATATCCGCTTTATCTTACACGTCCGTAACTAGGAAAACCCCAAAACATCCTGTCTCTATTTCTCAAATAAATATCTGACTTACGAGATAAAATCCTCACCCTGTTTACTTAATATCCTTACCGTCGATCCCTCATATTCGATCGTTTGATTTCTTTATTTACGTACATAGGAAAAACCCAAAATTCCCCGTTCCTATTTCTCAAGAAAATATCCGACTGACGGGATATTTCTCACCTTTAAATCCTGACCACCGATTATTTAATCACCTTTAAATCCTGACCACCGATTATTTAATCACCTTTATTAAATAATCAAGGGAAATCAAATTCCCAATTGGATTCAAATTACCGGATATTTAAATCTCCCAATTTTCAAATTCCGGTCACCGATTATTTAATCCCCTTCATTAAATAATCATGGAAAATAAATTCCTAAATTAAATATCCGGATTTTATCTCTTATCCAATCCACGAGATAAAATCCCACCAATTTAAATTCCTAAATTAAATATCCGGATTTTATCTCTTATCCAATCCACGAGATAAAATCCCACCAATTTAAATCCCTTAATTAATTCGTACGTAGGAGGATTTGAATTTCCGTCACCGGATAATTAATTAATAAATAAGTTAATTATCCCTCCGAGATAACCCACCTTATCTCCAACGGGTGCAAGATATTTTGCACGGTTTCCGATGCGTGACTAATTACCGCGACGCTAAGGATCCCGTTCCGGGAGATCCCGACATCGGATTTCGAATCCGATCGCACCGTCGGTCATCGTTTTTCGCGCTCTATCGCAGAAAAATACACACACCTTGTCCCGGCCGACTTTTGAAAATTAAATAATTTTATTTCGCTTAAGGCTTAAGCGATTACATGTGAGTTCAAAAATACCCCTAAGGGTCGGGTCACTACACCACTCACACTTTATAAAAAGTTTCGTCCCGAAACTTAAGCTCAAACCTCACTAAACACCTCAGGAAAACATTCCCTCATTTTCGATTCCAGTTCCCACGTCGCCTCGCGCTCTTCGTGGTTGCTCCACTGGACCTTCACATAGGGGATTGTTCGGTTGCGCAACTTCTTGTCCTCTCTTGCCAAAATCCGCACCGGCGTCTCCTCGACGCTCAAATCCTCTCGCAACTCGATGGTGGAGACATCCAAGGCATGAGAGGGGTCTGCCAGGTATTTCCGGAGCATTGAAACATGGAAGACGTTGTGGACTCGTTCGAGGTTCGGTGGCAGGGCTAAGCGGTATGCCACCGGTCCTACGCGCTCCAGGATTTCGAACGGTCCCACGTACCTCGGGCTTAGCTTTCCCTTTATGCCGAAACGCCGGTTTCCCTTGGAGGGTGAAACCCGGAGCAGCACATGCTCGCCCACCATGAACTCTAAGTCTCGGCGTCTGTTGTCCGCGTAACTCTTCTGCCTGCTCTGGGCGGTCAGTAGCCTTTGTTTAATCAATCGCACCTTTGCTTCGGTCTCCTCCACCAAATCTGGGCCCAGAAACTTTCGCTCACCTAAGTCGTCCCAGCATACAGGAGACCGACAGCGGCGCCCATACAGTGCCTCGTACGGCGCCATCTGAATACTGGCCTGGTAACTATTATTGTAGGCAAATTCCACCAGGGGCAAACACCGTGCCCACCCTTCGCCCAAGTCCAGGACGCATGCTCGAAGCATGTCCTCCACGATCTGTATCACCCGCTCTGATTGCCCATCGGTTTGCGGATGAAAAGCTGTGCTGAAGTGCAACTTGGTCCCCATCGCTTGTTGCAGGCTTCGCCAAAAGTTCGACACAAAACGTGTGTCTCTGTCCGACGTGATGGATGTCGGTACTCCGTGCAACCTTACTATTTCATCGATATGTGTTTGTGCCAGTCGTTCCCGAGTCCACGTCGTGTGTATGGGCAAAAAGTGGGCCGATTTCGTCAAACGGTCCACGATCACCCATATCGCATCGTGTCCCTGTGGCGACCTCGGGAATCCGGTCACAAAATCCATGGTAATCATGTCCCACTTCCACTCGGGCACCGGTAACGGTTGCAATTTTCCTGCCGGGCGCTGGTGCTCGGCCTTCACCTGTTGGCACACCAGGCAGTGTGCCACAAATCGCGTCACGTCTCCCTTCATTTTGGGCCACCAGAAGGTTTGCTTGACGTCCTTGTACATCTTCGTTCCCCCGGGATGCGCTGCATATGGGGCAGTATGCGCCTCCCGCAGAATCTCCTCCTTGAGTTCCGGTAGATCCGGCACGCAGATTCGTCCTCGAAATCGTATCGTACCGTCGGAGTCTACTGTGAAATCACCCTCCTTGTTGGCGGTTATTCTATTTCGCACTAGCTGGAGTTGGTCATCAGTTGATTGACCTTCGCGAATCCGGTCCAGCAGAGTAGGTCTGACCACCAATGTCAGAAGCTGTGCGACTGTCCCTGCCGGTACTACCTCTAGTCTTAATCGCGAAAATTCCGCAATCAGACTATCCTGCCGTGTAATGGCGCTTACATCCGCCTCCACGGCCTGTCCTTTGCGACTCAGGGCGTCGGCCACCACGTTGGCCTTTCCCGGGTGATAGTGGATCGTTAGATCGTAATCCTTTAATAGCTCAAGCCACCGCCTTTGTCGCAGATTTAGCTCCCTTTGGGTGAAAAGGTACTTGAGACTCTTATGATCTGAGTACACATTGCAGTGTGCCCCATACAGGTAGTGTCTCCAAAGCTTGAGGACAAACACCACCGCTGCGAGTTCCAAATCGTGCACGGGGTAATTCCGCTCGTACTCCTTGAGCTGCCTTGATGCATAGGCTATGACCTTTCCCCGTTGCATGAGTACTCCACCCAATCCATTTCGCGACGCATCGCAATATACTTCGTAATCCTCCCCTGGCTCTGGCAGGGCGAGAATCGGGGCTCGCGTCAACCTATCCTTGAGCTCCTCGAAGCTTCTCTGGCACTTATCCGTCCAGATGAACTTTTCCCCCTTTCTTGTCAAACGGGTTAAGGGGGTGGCTATCTTGGAGAAGCCCTCCACGAAGCGCCGGTAATACCCGGCTAATCCCAGGAAGCTTCGAATTTCCGTCACCGTGGTCGGTCGGGGCCAGTCTGTCACCGAATCTATCTTCTTCGGATCCACCGCGACTCCAGCCGCCGAGATTACATGCCCCAAGAAACCGACCTCTCGGAGCCAAAACTCACACTTTTTGAGTTTGGCGTAGAGTTTCTGTTCCCGAAGGGTCTGGAGGACTGTGCGCAGATGTTCTTCATGTTCCTCGTCTGTACGCGAGTAGATGAGGATATCGTCGATGAAGACCACCACGAACAAGTCCAGAAAGGGTTTGAATACCCTGTTCATCATATCCATGAACACCGCCGGGGCATTTGTGAGCCCGAACGGCATTACCGTAAACTCGTAATGGCCATAGCGAGTACGGAAAGCCGTTTTGGGGATGTCCTCCCCCTTGACCCGGACCTGATGATAGCCCGACTGCAGGTCAATCTTTGAGAACACCGTCGCCCCCCGTAACTGGTCAAAGAGGTCGTCGATTCTTGGTAGGGGGTACTTATTCTTGACCGTGACCTTATTTATCTCCCGGTAGTCGATGCACAACCGGAGACTTCCGTCCTTCTTCCTCACAAACAGGACGGGCGCGCCCCAAGGTGACGCGCTTGGTCTGATGAAACCTTTGTCCAAAATGTCCTCCAACTGTGCCTTGAGTTCCTTCAGCTCCGCGAAGGCCATCCTGTACGGTGCCTTGGTGATGGGCTTGGTGCCGGGAAGCAGCCCAATCGGGAAGTCAACCTCTAGTTCCGGTGGTATTCCGGGGAGCTCCGTCGAAAATACATCCGGAAACTCCCTTACCACTAAGTCTCAAATGTCGGATCGTTGGCGCTAACCATTAACCCCAAAAGCCTGAGCTTTCAGAGGTGCGCATCCGATTCACTTAAAGTGGCATACACCGCACCACAGATCTCGACCAGACCCAACCCACCTGGATGTTGGGTCTATTGTTGGGCCTCTTGCCGTTAGGTCTATTGCGGACCGCAGCCCACTCAACCTATTGGGCTCACCCAACCCAACTCACTAGTCCCCTGGGCCTATTGTCTCAAGGCAGGAAGTTGGACCTATTTGACCCATAAACAAAGGGCCAACACCAAAGACAACTAAGTCTTCGCATCCTTATTGGGCAGGAAGGTACAGAGTATTTGCTCCTAAGGGTCCTCCTGGGGTCAAGACCAACATTACTCTTCGTAAGGGGTCTTTCCTGCTACTACTTCCCTCGGGTAGTGCGTCCTTTGTCGTGTCGTCGCATAAGACCTCTCATCCGTGTCGCGACTCCGAAGAATCATTTCCGGGTTCGGGGCAGTAAAAACGGAACTGTCCCAGTTTGTCACGTTAGAAGCAAAGGTCATGCTTCCGGAATGAATAATTTCCCCCGGGGTGCTCCTCTGTAGATGATGCATGGCCGGTCTCCGCTAGAAAATCCCCCTCCTGAGAAGGGCTGGGGTCGTTTCTTGTCCATGTCGTACTCCGAGTCCTCTTACCGGGCGCGCGTCACCTCGAATCCGCGCTCCACTATCCTATTCACCACTTTCTGGAAGGTGTGGAGTTCCACTACTCGCACGACTTCGAAAGTATTGCTCCGCAATCCGTCTACGAAGAGGCGGGCTTTGTGTGCTTCATCCCTTATAACAACGGAAACACAATTGGCCAACCTTACATATTCTTGTCGATACTCCATGATGTATCGTTTTCCCTGTCTGATGCGCTTCAGGTTCCTTGCAGTGTCTTCGGATATTGGGGTGGTTGGCCCCCGCCGGGAAAGTCATTCCCGGGTTGTGGCTGGGGTCGTTTCGGCCCCCGGCAGACTCATGATCCTTCTGCCGAGTGCGTGGAACGGCCAATTCCCGCCCCACCATAGTGGTCCTATCTATCACTTCTCGGTAAGCGGGTAGACCCACCGTTGGTATTACCCGATTAGTGTCGCTATGTGGACCACCCTTGTGAAGGCGAGCCTGGTGGGGTTCGTCTTTCCTAACAAAAAGGGAAGAGCGCTATGCCATGTCGCGTAAACCGTTGTTGGAGTAGCCGATTCTCCTCTGTTGCCGGAACCGTCGTATCCTCTTCTGCACCATCGATTGAAGAGCGGCTTCGGGCCATTAACCGTGCAAACAAAGAAACCAAGTTAGCCCTAAGGTTATAACCCTAGCACCCTGTCTTACGATTACACCTATCTTACGTTCCCTTTTTCCCCGTACTCTCACGTACTACGCACCTACTCCTTGGTTATCTCATGTCCAATTTGCTTGTGGCACCTTGCTCTGTGGATGCAGATCACGTCTACTATGGTTGTGGTTGCATTTTTCTCTGATACCATTTAATCTGTCACGCCCCCCGGGAGTTTTTGAGTCAATTAAAGCGGAAAACGCGTGTCTATTTTTTTTTCTTAATAAGGTGATACAAACTTCAACCCCGGTGCGTGCCAGACCGCCACATACACAAATTCACTCGGTCCACGGACAGAGTCTCCTTTGTATATGCACGGCGTCTCATTTACAACATACAATTCAATCACAAATATCACACATCAATCACCAACCAACAACCATACAGTAGACAATCAACACCTATTAAAGCGAGTTTATTAAGCGGCGTTAGTGTTTGGAAAGGATAAAACCCAGAGTTGTAAAACCCGTGCCCACTCGGCACTTCGTTTGAGAAAACATTTTCGCAATCAATTGTTTATCTTGAAACCATGCCGCGAATGAAAACACCACTAATAGTATCCAACATAATAAGACACCTCATCCACAGTGCTAGCTAATACATGTCCACAGATAAAGTAATCCACAAGCAAAAACTAAAGTAGCGTAAAGAGGAAATGAGATATAATAACGATAACCAAGTGTCCGACTACGATCCTCACGACGCAGTCCCACCGCCGTCCCGGCTAACGCACCTAGGAACACCTGTCACGGAGTGGGTAAAGTCAGTGACAAACAAAGCAGATGTATAACAATATCACAAAGGGAAAATAAACCGAACACACCGAATACACCGTAACCTTTCGTTAAAGACCTGTGCGTATTTTAACTGGGCACCAACCCCAGAGTACCTGTCGGAGAGACCAAAGTCTCCCCTCGTGCACAACACCTTTTTGATGCTTTTACCCCTTCGCGGTGCTGGTGAGTTACCTTCAGCTGGCGCGAAGAGGTCCCCGCTTGCACCGATACCTTTGCGGGGCACATGGGTCAAAAGACCACTTCTCCGGAAAAGTACACCCATGCGGAGGCCAATCCGCCTGTGTACGTGCAGCATCCGAAACCGGATTGCCAAGATTGGCGTGTAATGAGCACCGCGACCGCAGCCGCTTAAATTGTTAGACAACACTATTAATTGAAAGGTTAAACTGACCATCTACTTTGTTGGATAAATTAAAGAGTACTTTTAATGACGTTAGATGCACTTACAGCACCGGTTGCACACATCGCAACCGTACCCACCTGGTTGGAGAGCAATCGGAACACCTGTATCCTTCGCGCTCTCCCGCTGCACCCTTGGACCTAAAGAAAGTCCGCAAGGATAATAATAGTCACAAACGTGTACTAACATTCCAAAACAAAAGACCCAATTTACCCTTTTTGACGGAAAGGTCCAACACCGTCCGGTTCGCCGAAAATCGGAACCCCGCGCGGCACCCAACATAATAAAATAATGACCAAAAAGGTCCCAAGTGGCCGTGCCAAGAAAGCCACGAAAATAACGATCCCAACGGCGAAAACCGCGCTCAAAACGGTGGAAAAACGGACCCAAACGGAGCTACCGAACTTTGGGCTGTCGGGTGGTGCACAGAGGCATCTGTGGACCAGGCTCACGGCGTCGGCGACCGCGCGGCATGCGCCGGGTGCACGCAGGAAGCGTGCACCGCGCAGTTTGGGCCGGGCCGGTGCACGCTTCAAAGCGTGCACCGGGTTCACATTTCGTCGGCCGCCCGCATGTACGCCGGGTGCACGCCTAGGGCGTGCACCGCGCACCCTGTGCAGCCCGGCGCACGGTTTCGTGCGCCGGGTCTGCGCCTTTGGGATAGCGGAGCGTGCACCGGGTGCACGCCCGGGGTCCGTTGACCGCGGCCGTACGGATGCTACAGTAAACCCTAATTTCGCCGATTTCGCGCCGTTTTCGCTCCCGTTTCGCGATTTCTTCTCCGTTTTCGCTCCCGTGCGATCCCGGCGACGACCCCGCGGACATGGTAACGACGGCGGCGGCCTCCCGTCTAACTACGGCGGCGGCGGCCTCCCGTTAACCCACTATGTCCCGCCGGAGTTGCCCGAAAAATTCCCGAAAAATTCCCGAAAAATTCCCGGAAAATTCCCGGTAATTCTAACGGCTAAACCGACGATCGACGAACACCCAAAACGTCGATCGGAAGTTCGATAACAAGAAACTCGTTAAAAACCATCAATTAAAATCCGATAAAAATCCTCGATCACACCCGATCAAGAACGAGGATAAAATATGGATCAAAACCCGACGAAAATCCGCGAACAATGTTCCGATTAAAATAATCTAACAAGAACACGGAAAACCCCCGATTTGTTTAACAAACGAAACGATGAAGACTAACCTTAAATTTATCGGAATAAAAGATCCGATCTTGTTTCTCGCGGCGTCGGAGATCCGGATCCGCTCCCCGTAGACGATGGCGTCTCGTTCTCCGTTCTCCGGCATGTGAATCGGGGCGATCGGGTTCCTCCGCTTCCTCCTTCTTTTCCTCCTTTCTCCTCCGGTTAGGGTTTCGTTCTCTCTTTTCTTTCTTTTCCTCACCGGTTGGGGTTTCGGTACGCACGAAAGAGGAGGGTTTGAGGAGGCGGTATTTTAAAAATAGGGTTTCGTTCGGTAAACGGGGGAATAAATAGATCTCCCTATTTATTTATCCTTTTTATCCAATTTCACGCATACGCACCGTCAAAATCCTTTCGGATATTTTGACTCCGATTAATTAATTTATTAATTAATTAATCCTTACCGATAATCCTATTACTTGATTACTTAATTAATATCCGCTTTATCTTACACGTGCGTAACTAGGAAAACCCCAAAACATCCTGTCTCTATTTCTCAAATAAATATCTGACTTACGAGATAAAATCCTCACCCTGTTTACTTAATATCCTTACCGTCGATCCCTCATATTCGATCGTTTGATTTCTTTATTTACGTACATAGGAAAAACCCAAAATTTCCCGTTCCTATTTCTCAAGAAAATATCCGACTGACGGGATATTTCTCACCTTTAAATCCTGACCACCGATTATTTAATCACCTTTAAATCCTGACCACCGATTATTTAATCACCTTTATTAAATAATCAAGGGAAATCAAATTCCCAATTGGATTCAAATTACCGGATATTTAAATCTCCCAATTTTCAAATTCCGGTCACCGATTATTTAATCCCCTTCATTAAATAATCATGGAAAATAAATTCCTAAATTAAATATCCGGATTTTATCTCTTATCCAATCCACGAGATAAAAGTCCCACCAATTTAAATTCCTAAATTAAATATCCGGATTTTATCTCTTATCCAATCCACGAGATAAAATCCCACCAATTTAAATCCCTTAATTAATTCGTACGTAGGAGGATTTGAATTTCCGTCACCGGATAATTAATTAATAAATAAGTTAATTATCCCTCCGAGATAACCCACCTTATCTCCAACGGGTGCAAGATATTTTGCACGGTTTCCGATGCGTGACTAATTACCGCGACGCTAAGGATCCCGTTCCGGGAGATCCCGACATCGGATTTCGAATCCGATCGCACCGTCGGTCATCGTTTTTCGCGCTCTATCGCAGAAAAATACACACACCTTGTCCCGACCGACTTTTGAAAATTAAATAATTTTATTTCGCTTAAGGCTTAAGCGATTACATGTGGGTTCAAAAATACCCCTAAGGGTCGGGTCACTACACATGCAGGCTATAATCCACGATCAAACAAATCAGCAACTCGATGCTCAAAAGCACAACTCAGTCGGAAAAAGACTCCACGACTCAAACAGAAAAAGTCCAAACACTCCCAGCTAATAACGAAGATGGGTCCGAGAACCCCGAGAGACTAGAACCTACAACCCAAATCAAACAAGAACAGGCCCTAGGCATAGCCCCTCGTTATTCTCGACCCAGACAGAAGGCAGCCCTTACAACCCAGACCACTCGAATTATCTCGAGTGGGTAAGTTTATAAGAAACAGTGACATTTATTACAAAAAACCATTTGATCTGAAAGAAATTCATTTTTAATGATTTTTAGTCTTTTTAGGAAAACAATTTGAAAACAAGTTTTATGTCCAAACCTCGAAGAGCTAATGCCCTCGTCCTATCAAACAAAAACAGACTCAGGCGACCCTGCGAGGCTCGGAAGAAAACATTGGCTGACTAAAATCATGTGTGCATCCAAAAAGGTTCTGGGTTCAAGGTCCTGCTGTCACTAGTACACTACTACCATTACCACTGCAGTGACTGTCACGCCCCGGGGTCGAAACTGCGACCCGGGCTCGCCAACAGATCCGCCGACTGTACGGAAACTGCCGTACAGACGAAGCGTCTAGCCTGCAAGTCAGATCTAAAGCTAAACATGTATCAGAGCTAAATAAAACTAGAAGCTAAAGAGATCAACTAAACATCTGATATAAATAAAAACCCGATACAAAGTCTCTCAGTTAAAAACAATATACAAAAATTCTCACCGATCCCTCAGAATGTCCAGTACAAAAGTGGAATATAAAATATAAAACCGGGTACATCTACCACAGACTCTCAATGCTGGTAAGGAACTACAGGGTCACGTCCTCACCTCGATCAGCTGTCTCCGCGCGAACTCAGCCGGAACAGCAGCCTCAGGAAACCTGTCACCGCAGCGGGTGTGAGATCTACTGCAGAAGGTAGATCCCAGTGGGTACCGTCACCAATATCCACGGTATGCCCACTAAGTCTACTGGAGGCAAAACAGATAGGTATGCAGATAGATAGATAGATAAAAACTGAAAGGAACTAGCTATCATGTCTCAATCATCATGCTCAAGAAAACTATACTAATGATGAAAAGTGCATACACTCGCTACTGCTAACATGCCTCAAATATCATGCTCAAGGAAATCTCAACTATGAACATGCTATGAAACTCACTCACACATATCACCCAAATCTCAATGACTGTCCCTCTTTGGAACGGTCAAGTCAAACCTGCGCTCATCTACTGCCACTACGCCCAAACAGGACTTGGTCTTACGTAGGGTGTCCCTCAAGGACTATCTCAGTAATCACATCGCAGCCTTGTCAGGCTCGGTATCATCATCGCATCCAGAGCGTAGCTCGCGGGGAGCGACCCCGCGAACTCAAGTATCTCAAGTATCTCATAACTGGCATAAAATGCCAGGCTCAGCAGGCTATAATCCACGATCAAACAGATCGGTATTGTTACGGAATTTGAGTTGGCGTATTTCGTGAAAGTATTAAGTCTTGAAGATTGAAGATGAAGAAACTTTGGATCGTATACCTCAATCTCAAGAAAGAAGAATTCAAAAGGATCAGGTACGTTTAACTAAAGAATTTTGATGATCCGAATACTTCTTATAGTGTAGAAACACCTGGAAGAGGTTTTATTTGTTTTAACATCAAAAACTAGACATGGGACATGTTCAGGATCCGGATCAGATCTTGCAATCCGGATCCCGAAAGATGTGTTGTTCATACACTGCTTCAATCCGGATCACAGCCTCTGCAATCCGGATCCCGAACATGGTGTTTTGGTGAAACTGTATGAACAATCCGGATCGGGGACTACGATCCGGATCCCGAACAAGCATTTTTCTGGAAACCGTGGTTTGTGCTTCTGCAATCCGGATCGCCAATTCCAATCCGGATCGCCGTCGGTAAAACTTTCCAGAAAAGTTTGTTTTTGATCCGAATATTCTTCCTAGGGTTTCTAACCTATAAATAGCCCTCTTATTCATTTCTAGGGCATGAAGAATAGAAAAAATTGAGCCGTCATTATCAAATATCATTTATACGGCCTTAGATCCACATATAGAGAAGAAAGGAAATCAATAGATTTATTCTATGTTTCTTCATCTATATTGATTGATTTGATTCTAGGTTTTTCATACTCACATTTTGAGTAGAATCAAATCAATGAATACTTAGATGGTATTTCCGATCTATCTTTGATCTAAGTATTCGGCGGATCATCACCACCCAAAAAACAACGATTTACCCAAAATCGGCGCGTGGACTCGCGTGGCCTTGTGGATTCAAGGTGCAACCGCTCTCGTGGATTCGGAGCGAGGTACGTTCGTGGATTCGAAGCGTGCCATTGGGTGAAGACCGTGGATTCGGTTGGACGTCGTGGACTCGACGTTGGACGCTGTGGATTCAGCGTTGGGCGCGGATCGTGGATTCGAGAAGCGTCGTGGAGCGAGCGGAGAAGATCTACTAGGAGCGTATGGTAAAAGGTTGAGTCGTCTGTGAGTACGTTATATCACCTTGTACGTGTGTTAATTCTAGTGGATTTCGCCGTGTTATCGGTCCCGTGGTTTTTTACTCCGGTTTGGAGTTTTTCCACGTAAAAATCTTGCGTGTTCTTTTATTTTTCCGCATTGGGTTTATTGCGCAATGATTTTTTGAGTGTTTATTGTTTACACCTATTCACCCCCCTCTAGGTGTTTTTTCCCCTATTTAGATCCTTATTAACCTAAACCCAACAAGTGGTATCAGAGCGGGAATAGGGTTGTAAACAATGGTTGAAGGTGGAAACATCAATCGACCCCCTTTCTTTGATGGAACAAATTATGCGTACTGGAAAGTGCGGATGAAAGCCTTTTTAATTTCCATCGACGAAAGGGTGTGGCAATCAATTGAATTAGGATGGTCTAATCCAACTGAAATTTTAGATGATGTTCGCACCTTAAAACCTAGGTCGAAATGGACCAAGGAAGAGATAGATTATCTTCTTACAATGGCAAAGGAATTAATGCTCTATTTAATGCTTTGTCACAAACTGAGTTCTCTCGCGTCTCGGCATGTGAGACTGCGAAAGAAATCTGGGATGTTCTTCAAGTTACGCATGAGGGAACTAACCTAGTGAAGATTCAGAAACTGCAAATGCTCACGAGCAAGTTTGACTCTATCTCTATGGCAGAGAATGAATCCTTCACTGACTATTACACACGATTGCAAGATATCGTAAACTCATGTGCTAACTTGGGAGAGAAGATTCCAGAATTTAAAGTTGTAAGAAAAATTCTAAGAACTCTTCCTGAACGATTTCGCCCGAAGGTCGCAGCCATTGAAACAATTAAACACCCGGACGAAATGCGTGTAGAAGAATTAGTAGGTGCTTTACAAACTTATGAAATGACATTTCCTACTAACTATTCTTCTGGAAAGGCATCCTCTTCTAAGTCTTCAGGTTACGCATTGAAATCAACTAAAGAAGAAGACGCGGATTCATCCTCCTCGGACGACGACGAGAACCTTTCTATGGAGGACTTTGAGAAGCAGCTCGCTCTCTTGACAAGGAAGTTTCGCCGCAACTTTCGAAGGGGAAATTCAAGCAAAACTCAATCCTTCGGAAAGTCGAAGAAAGGCAAGGGTCCTTCAATCACAAGTCAAGAAAGCAAGAGAACTTCTCAAAGGATAAGAAAAGTTCTGAGGGACAAGTTCAGTGTTTCAAATGTCGAGGCTACGGCCACATTGCAACGGAATGTCCCAACAAGAATCCGGCAAAGAAGAAAGCGATGCAAGTCGTTACTTGGGATGACAACTCCACGTCAAATGAGTCATCCTCAAGTGATGAAGAAGACAACGCGACAGCTTTCCACGCGTCCACCACATCTTCACCCTTCATGTGCTTAATGGCAAGTACATCCGACTCACTGTCCAACTCCACTGTTGAAAAGATTGCAACGGACGATGAATCAGATGATTCGGAAGGTGAAGATTTTGTTTTAGCCTACCATAAGCTTTTGAGGGATTCAAAGAAACTGGCTAAGCAAAACAAGGGGTTGAAAGAGAGATTACAGGATCTTGAAGATGAAGTAAAAAGGGTAACCTCTCTCTCAACCGATCTTGAAGTGGAAAGGGACAATCTATTAAAACAAATGTTTCCCTTCAAGAGTCCAATGAGCAACTCGAGAAGAATTATATGGATATGGTGAACAAAGCGAATTACTTCTTGAAGCTCAACGGCGAGGCTCGACAGGAAAAATTGGAAATGACGGAGACCATACGCCAACTGAAGGATGACTTAAAGAGATTTTCTTCTGGAAGGAGTAAGTTGGACAGACTTCTTGGTCTCGGTCAAAGAAATAAGTTCGGCCTCGGATACACTCAAACTGGAGACATTCCAAGTTCGAGTGGGACAGTATTTGTGCCTCAGTCGGTATCTCCTCCTCCGACACCGGAATTCACGACAAGCAACGACAACAAGCCTACTACATCCTCCTCGGAATCGACAAGAACCAAGGTATGTTTTCGTTGTGGCATTTCAGGGCACATAAGGAGAAATTGCAAGACGGAAGCCAAACGCACACCTCAAGCACCTCTTGCAATGACTACCAAAAGGCTATTCCTCGGAAAACAACTGCAACTCATTTGAAGGAAAAGAGCCTTGGTAGTCACCGCTCAAGACGACATCATCAAGGAGCAGCAATTCTTCAAGCAAGACGCTCTCACCTAGGAAATCAACTTCACGATCATTACCGACGCATTCCAAAAAGGTTTGGGTGCGCAAAGGTGAAATCTTCCCTTGTCTTGCTACCAATGTTTCTTTGCATGCATATGATAGTTCGTCTTGGTACCTGGATAGCGGGTGTTCCCGTCATATGACCGGCGATAAAAACTGTTTTCAAACTTTTGAGAAAAACTCCGGAGGACTTGTTGTTTTCGGAGATGGTCGGTCTTCCAAAATTGTTGGAAAGGGAACGGTAGCTATTCCAGATGGCCCGGTTCTAGATAATGTGTTATTTGTTCATGGCCTTAAGACTAACCTCATAAGCATAAGTCAACTGTGTGATAGTGGTTATTCAGTTAATTTTTCATCTGATAAATGCACTGTAACTGACATGAACCATGCTTTCTTTTTAAAGGGGGTTAGATCAGAAAACAACTGTTATGTAGTTCCTACTAAGATTTCTGAAAAATGTAACCTAGCATCTTTGAAAAATGAAACACTTTGGCATGAAAGGCTAGGTCACATAAACTTTAAGGAACTTGCTAGAATTTCGAATAAAGATGTGGTCAAGGGGGTTCCAAAACTTTCTTTTGAACAAAACCTTGTGTGTGGCGGTTGCCAAAAGGGAAAACAGTCTAGGACTGCACACAAGAACTTGAACCACATAGGTACAAAACGGCCTTTGGAACTTTTGCATATGGACTTAATGGGGCCAACTCGTCAACCATCTCTGGGAGGTAAATGGTATATTTTCTTGTTGGTTGATGACTTTTCTAGATATACTTGGGTAGCATTCTTAAAAGAAAAAGCTGATACCTTTGATTCTTTTCTCGAAATCTGCAATCGTATTATGATAGAAAAGAATGATAGGATTACTCGAGTTAGGAGTGATAGAGGTGGGGAATTCATAAATTCCAAATTCATTGATTTTTGCACTTCTAATGGCATTAAACATGAATTCTCCGCACCTTACACACCTCAACAAAATGGTGTAGTCGAGCGCAAAAACAGGGTCGTACAGGAAATGGCACGTGTTATGCTTCACAGCCGGAACTTACCTTTTTATTTTTGGGCTGAAGCGGTAAACACTGCTGTTTATGTTATCAATCGCGTGTATTTGCGCCCGGGGACATTGAATACACCATATGAACTTTGGTTTTGTAGAAAACCTAACATCAAATATTTTCGTATCTTTGGGAGTCGGTGTTTTATTTTACGTGATCGCGAAAATCTTGGAAAATTTGACTCTCGAAGTGACGAAGGGATTTTCTTAGGTTATTCTACAAACAGCAGAGCTTATCGAGTTTTTAACTTAGAATCTAAGACGATCGTAGAATCGATAAATGTTAAGGTAGATGAAGCTTTTCATTTTGAATCTGAAAAATCTACCCTCGATATCTCTCTTGATGATGATACACCTGCTAATGCATCTTCTTCTAACAACTCTTTCGATAATAATGTTGATGCATCTAACGGCTCTTCAAGTTCAACTGATGTGCAGGAATCATCTCGTGTGCCTCCGTCTACTCCTCTACCTCAAACGTTACGCATCTCCAAGGATCACCCTGAATCGAACATCATTGGAGATCCACAAGAAGGAGTTAGAACACGGAGACAATTGGTTTGCGGATTTGCATGCTATGTATCTCAAATCGAACCAAGGAATGTTGATGAAGCTCTCCAAGATGATTACTGGATTAAAGCAATGCAGGAAGAGCTCCATCAATTCGAGCGAAACAAAGTCTGGGAATTGACGAAGCCTCCGAAGCAACACAATGTGATAGGTACCAAATGGATCTTCAAGAACAAGAAAAACGAAGAAGGTACTATCATCAGGAACAAAGCAAGGTTAGTTGCTCAAGGCTATTCTCAAGTAGAAGGTATAGACTTTGATGAAACTTTCGCCCCTGTAGCTAGACTCGAGTCCATTCGTATATTGTTTGCGATCGCTTGTCATTTTAAAATCAGATTATTTCAAATGGACGTTAAGAGCGCCTTTTTAAATGGATTTTTAAATGAGGAAGTTTATGTAGCTCAACCGAAAGGTTTTGTGGATCATAAACTACCTAACCATGTTTTTCGTCTGAAAAAGGCTCTTTACGGTCTGAAACAAGCACCGCGAGCATGGTACGAAAGGTTGACAAAGCACCTTTTGGAAAAGGGCTACACTCGAGGGGGAGCTGACAGGACTCTCTTTGTGAAGCATTATCAAAACAATTTCATAGTTGCTCAAATCTATGTCGATGACATTGTTTTTGGAGCAACGAGAGATAATGATGCTTCTAAATTCGCGGAGACCATGGAAAGCGAATTTGAGATGTCCATGATGGGCGAATTGAATTATTTTCTTGGATTACAAGTTAAACAAAACGATGAAGGAATTCACTTGTGTCAATCCAAGTATGCACTGGAGTTGGTCAAAAAGTTTGATCTTGAAAATTCTAAGGATTTTCCGACTCCAATGGGAACTAGCCATAAGGGACTTGGAAGTGAATCACAAAGTGAGAATGTAGACGAGAAACTGTACCGCAGTATGATTGGAAGTCTACTATATCTCACGGCTAGTCGCCCGGATATATCCTTCAGTGTTGGGATTTGTGCGAGATATCAATCAGCACCGAAGGAGGTTCACCTGAAAGCGGTGAAACGGATCATCCGGTATATCAAAGGTACAATCAATTTCGGAATTTGGTATCCTATGGGAACGACTTTGGATATTGTTGGATACTCAGATGCCGATTGGGCTGGATCGGTGGATGACCGGAAAAGCACGAGTGGTGCATGCTTCTATCTTGGCCACTGCCTTGTTGCATGGCACAGTAAAAAGCAGAACTGCATAGCACTCTCGACTGCCGAAGCGGAGTACATTTCTGCAGGAAGTTGTTCAACCCAATTGATTTGGATGAAAAGCGTGTTGAGCGATTTCCGGATTTCAACATCTTCGGTAACCATTTTATGTGACAACACTAGTGCTATTAACATTTCTAAAAACCCTGTGTTGCACTCTAGAACAAAACATATTGAACTTAGATATCATTTTCTTAGAGAGCTAGTTGAATCAAACATTCTTCAACTGTCATATATTTCAACTGAGGATCAATTAGCCGACATCTTAACAAAACCTTTGGATCAAAAACGTTTTATTCACTTGCGTAAAGCAATTGGCATGCTTTCCTTGAAATAAACTCTTTTGAAACCTTTGCTTAGATTAGGTTTTGTTTTTGTTCTTGTTTTGTTTTGTTCTTTATCTATGTTCTGTACATAGCACACTAATTGAGCATAAATCATAATTGACTTTAATTGCATCCTTTTATGCATTTAGAAATTTATTATGCTTTTGATGTCATAATATTTCAATGTTGCAATGATCATTTACGTTAATTAAACCATCTTTTAAGTGATCAAAGTCAATTTCTCTCTCAATGATCTCTTGGTATAGTCATTATCATATTTGATTGCTTAGTCGAGTATGAATTCGAGATCAATGGTTTGGTTGAATACCTTATATATTAAATAATTGATAGCCAATTGAGGGGGAGTCAATGAAATGTAAAATGCTCAAAAGATGTGGAAAGAGTTACATCCCAATGAGGAGTGTGAAAACTACCACCACATGGAGGAAATGAAAGAAAAATATCTACTCCATGAATGAAAAGCAAATTTTTGTTTTGAAAATTGTTGATGAAACTCATATTGAAATACTTGACTCAGTCGTATTTCATGGTTGGTATAAGGTGGGATTTTTGATTTAAGATGCTCAAAGAGCCACTCCTTCAACAGATTGTCTAGATATATTATCTAACTTATCTGGGATTTCAAACATCTATTGATCTTGGTATTTCATTTTCTTTACCAAAATTGATGATTTGATAAAGGCATTACACATAAGATCAGGATAGATGTAATTGAAGTTGTTCAACTTTAAGTGTTTTAACTTTCGTAAATTTTCGTTTCATTTTTGGATATTTTTGATAGATTTTGCATAATCTATTTCTTGTTGTATGAAACGATGTCTTTTGTTTAAAGTTGACATGGTAAAGTGCTTACATACTTTTTCTGGATTTTATTGAGTTTTCCTAAATTTTTCTGGAGAAAAAGGTGTAGCCGATCCGGATCGGGTCAAGTGATCCGGATCCCGAACGCAGGATTTTTCCTGCGGGTGGCCGATCCGGATCACATTCTCGACCGATCCGGATCACGGCTAGGGTTTATATAGAAAACTACAGATTTTTGATTTCTTTACCCTAATCTCTGGTTTTCAAGCCTCTAGAGTTTCTCTCTCTAGATTTCTTGCTTCTTGGTGCTTCAAAACTCAAAGTTCTTCGGATTCAAGTAAGTTTTATTGATCAAAACTCGGTTTTTACAGTTTTTTTATCAAACGTGAGTTGAAATCTTGGATCTTTTTCGTTTGTGATTGGTTTTTGATCAAATTTCTTTTGAAATAAGAACTCTGGGTCAATTAGTTTTGCTTTTATGCTGGGTTTTCTCAAGATTAACGAGTTTTTAGGCATCGATTTCTAAAAATTCGGTTTTAGGGCATAAAAGAGGAATTTTTGTAAATCATGGGATTGATCTATTTTTAAAATTCTTTTTGGAAAACTAATTTGATTCTTGGCTTCTCTACATGAATATGATTGTCTAGGTACAATGTTTTCAAATTTTTCAAAATTGACAATTTTTCATATGTTCTTGAGTTGGTTTCACAGGACACTTTCTCAAACCTAAGCACTAGAATCAATGGCCTTCTCCTGGTTAATTCTGCTACTCGTTACGATGATGCCCGGAAGTTCATCTGTTAAAGAAGAACCAGACGTCTCTACTCGAGACAAACCGAACGAAGCTAATGAGGACAGCTCGGATTACAATGAGGAAGAATGGGACGAATTCTTCAAGGATGTTCAGCGAAAAATTGATGAGGAGGATAGGCAATTTACCAAAGGAAAGAGACTCATGAAATCTGCCTCCACGACTAGACAGTATACAAGAAGAAGAAATGTCCAAAGAAGTACGAGTCAGCATAGTGGACCTCTCACCAGAGCACGCTCACTCTCTGGAATTCTGCAAACTGAATCTCCATGGACTGCGGGACCAGATGCACCATCTGCCTCTACACAGCGTCCATCGCATTCAAAGGCACGGACAACTGAGACAGAGACTTTGGAATTGATTCGTCAGGAACAACAAAGACTCTCTGCTGCACAAGAGAAAATATCGAGAGAATTTCAGCAAATTTCCTCTGAACACAAAAAGATCAAGAAAAAGTACTCAAATATTAAGAATTTGCTTAAAGGGATTTTGAGCAAGCTGAGTTGTACTAGTTCAGATTCTTCAGACTGAGCAGCTCTTTCTAGTCACTTTTTCTAGAATCTTACTCTCTTGCAGGTCGCAGTTCTTGGGTCTTAGTTTTCAGGACTTAGTTTTTCTTCTTTTTACTTTTAGTTCTCAGTTTGTGCATATTATTAGAACTTTACGTCTTTTTACTCTCCTTACATATTGTAGCTCTTGCTACGTTTTGGCTTTGTTTTGTGACAAAAAGGGGGAGAGAGTTAGAGAGTTTGAGAGAGAAAGTTAGAGTCAACAATGAACTTTGAACTATGAGATTGTGAATATCAATGACAAGGTAAGTATGACTTGAAAGGTAAGTATGACTTGAAAGGTAAGTATGACTTCAACTCAACTTTGGTTTTTCTTCTGTGATTGATTTTACATGCTTCTATACTAACTATTTGACTAACTATTTGGGCATGTAATATGACTAACAAGTTGATGTTGGACTAACATACTTTGACATTTGGTTTTTGACTGCTTAGAAGATATGTTGGTTTTAATTATGATTCTCTTACATATCTGACTTTTTTCAAATGTCATGATGAGAAAAACTCTATCTCTGTAGTTGGTTTTGAACGTTTCAATTCTTGAGGTATCTAACGATTTTGTTTGTCAAGAATGCTTTCTGTGTGCAGAGATTACAGATGTCTAAGTCTAGAGTCTGTTTTAGGAGTTTATCTCATGTATTTAATTTCTGGATCTCTTTTGTAAATTTTTGTTGTATGGTGATAGCAACAAAAATATCTTTTTGAATTTTCTTTTGTGGATTTGTGTTTTGTCACGAAACCGCCAAAGGGGGAGATTGTTACGGAATTTGAGTTGGCGTATTTCGTGAATGTATTAAGTCTTGAAGATTGAAGATGAAGAAACTTTGGATCGTATACCTCAATCTCAAGAAAGAAGAATTCAAAAGGATCAGGTACGTTTAACTAAAGAATTTTGATGATCCGAATACTTCTTATAGTGTAGAAACACCTGGAAGAGGTTTTAATTGCTTTAACATCAAAAACTGGACATGGGACATGTTCAGGATCCGGATCAGATCTTGCAATCCGGATCCCGAAAGGTGTGTTGTTCATACACTGCTTCAATCCGGATCACAGCCTCTGCAATCCGGATCCCGAACATGGTGTTTTGGTGAAACTGTATGAACGATCCGGATCGGGGACTACGATCCGGATCCCGAACAAGCATTTTTCTGGAAACCGTGGTTTGTGCTTCTGCAATCCGGATCGCCAATTCCAATCCGGATCGCCGTCGGTATTTCTTTCCAGAAAAGTTTGTTTTTGATCCGAATATTCTTCCTAGGGTTTCTAACCTATAAATAGCCCTCTTATTCATTTCTAGGGCATGAAGAATAGAAAAAATGAGCCGTCATTATCAAATATCATTTCATACGGCCTTAGATCCACATATAGAGAAGAAAGGAAATCAATAGATTTATTCTATGTTTCTTCATCTATATTGATTGATTTGATTCTAGGTTTTTCATACTCACATTTTGAGTAGAATCAAATCAATGAATACTTAGATGGTATTTCCGATCTATCTTTGATCTAAGTATTCGGCGGATCATCACCACCCAAAAAACAACGATTTATCCCAAAATCGGCGCGTGGACTCGCGTGGCCTTGTGGATTCAAGGTGCAACCGCTCTCGTGGATTCGGAGCGTGGTACGTTCGTGGATTCGAAGCGTGCCATTGGGTGAAGACCGTGGATTCGGTTGGACGTCGTGGACTCGACGTTGGACGCTGTGGATTCAGCGTTGGGCGCGGATCGTGGATTCGAGAAGCGTCGCGGAGCGAGCGGAGAAGATCGACTAGGGGCGTATGGTAAAAGGTTGAGTCGTCTGTGAGTACGGTATATCACCTTGTACGTGTGTTAACTCTAGTGGATTTCGCCGTGTTATCGGTCCCGTGGTTTTTTTACTCCGGTTTGGAGTTTTTCCACGTAAAAATCTTGCGTGTTATTTTATTTTTCCGCATTGGGTTTATTTGCGCAATGATTTTTTGAGTGTTTATTGATTACACCTATTCACCCCCCTCTAGGTGTTTTTTCCCTATTTAGATCCTTATTAACCTAAACCCTACAGGTATCTCAAAGCTCGAAAACACAACTCAGTCGGAAAAGAACCTCGACTCGAATATGAATAGCCTGAACACTCTCACAGCTATGTTGGAGAACCCTCAACGACTCAATCTGATAATGCACGACCATGGCTGAGTCGGAAAACCTCCACGACTCGATCTGCCGGAACCCTAAGATCCACGAAGCTAAGTGGGAGAATCACCTCCACCACTAAATCAGAATACGACCCATGATCTAGAGTAAGCCCATCAATCCCAACAAGGAAGAAAACTCTCATGACACTAGGACTTGACAGTCAATGCGCTAAAAATACACTCGGCCCTCTGGCACGAGTACACATACAACTTGAACAATCTGGACCATTCATAATGTTCTTAATAATTAAAAACCCTTTTAAAATGGAGTTTTATTTAAAACGGGGTACTAAAAATATATGAAGGTCCAAATGCCGCCTAAAACTCAAATGAACATGCAGTCTAGTGTCAAATAACGTCTAAATCGAACTAAGAATGACTGGGGCTCAAGAATGTAATTTTACAATTTTCTAGGCAACTATCAGATTTATCAATATATAAAAAATCAACTAATCATGATCAATATATGATAAATAAGCTAGACATGATCAATATGCTTACAGAAGCATTAGAGGGCATTTCATAAATTTTGAAGAAATTTCAACCCACCTGGAACGCATTCCGTAGGCAATGCTGAAGTTGGTGTAGTGCTGAAACCTCGAACTGACGAAGCTCCGAAAAACACGCCGCGCGCGCACAATGCCGCGTACTGCGAAAAACCTCCGAAAGCTCGAGCACAAATTAAAAACATAAGTCTAAGTCCACCAGCATAAAGGTGACCCACAGTACACTTAAAATACATACCTGCAAGTATTAAGTCCACAGCACCCTCAAGAAGCTTCATTGCATAATAATAATTAATGTCCACATAAGGAAATCACTTAATTCCAAGTCTAGCATCATAAGGAATTCACAGCACCCTTCCATAGCCCTCTTAAATTCTCACAGCACCAACACAAACAGGGGTTCTAGTACACCTTAAATCTACCGAAGCTCCAACATTAAACATCTGCCCACATCAAGTCCACTTACACAATTCAATTAAGTCCACAACACACACACACCCACTCTACAGCTCCAAATGAACAAATAAATTCCATAAAGCCAATATTTTTATATTTTGCTCGCAGCATAAAACAAGTCTTCCATAACATCAACATACTTAATTATAAGCTCACAACACCCCCAAGCATCCAAATTACACACCCTGCTCACCCACTCAGCCACAAGCAGCACACTAAAAAAAAATAAAGTTCACCCAACCGCAACAACTCCAAATGCTCACATAAAAGAAGCACAATTCCACACATAAGCGTAGTCCTCCAGCTTATAAATAATCCACAGTACACTTCCAAAGCACATTCCAAATCTCACAAAACTCCTGAAAAAAAAAACTCTCAGCACAAGATAATTACAAGCTCGAAATCAACATACACACCACTAGCCCCAAAATCTCTCAGCACAAAACTCCCATACACACATGCATGTTCAGAGGCATTTCCAAAAAAAAGGTCACACTCCCCTTCACTTATTACCTAACTACACATTGCCAGTGTCACGCCCCGGGTGTAAACCAGAACCCGGGCCCGTCTACAGATCCGCCGTGCATGCGGTATTTCCCACATACACGAAGCGTCGGTAACCTGCTCAGATAAGAAATAATAATAAAAGAGCATAATAATCAGAGCTAAAATAAAACTACTGTATCTCAGACAGATGCTGGAAGTAAAAGGTACAACAGTAAAATAAAATACAGATGTCTCTCCCAGCTCACAACTATAATACAAACAGCTGGCAGAAGCCAGTCCCAAAAAGAAATACAAAACACTGTCTGAGAAGTCCTGGTACCCAAAAATCTCCAGCTACGACCCTCGGTGGCTCTCTATCTAGTCCGCAATTCGCTTACCTCGATCAGTTGCTGACGGCCCAGCAACTCCCACAGAGGACTCTGCAAAACAAGGGGAAAGGAAGAAACAAGAAAGACAATGGGGGTCAGTACTACTATAAACAGTAGCCTCCCCTAGTGGGTAAAGCCTCAGCTCAGATATGCCCACCAGGTGCTCAGAGGCGAAAAGGGAAAAGAGAAGAAAGGGGATGCAGATAAATAAAGCGACTGATGAAGTGCTATCCCTAATATGCCTCTATATGACCAACCAATAAGGATGGAGAAAGTGATGCATCAGAATCAAGAAGCCTGTCATAATGACCCAATCTGACAGCCAGTGAACACTGGCACTGCCTGCTCTGCTGTCGAACTCAAGAAACCAGCATGGTGCCCGGCGCTCACACCGTGGAAAGCAGCAAGGTGCCCGGCGCTCACACCGTGGAAAGCAGCAAGGTGCCCGGCGCTCACACCGTGGAAAGCCTACTCCGGAGTGGCACTCGAGGGGAGCGACCCACACGAGTAAAAATATCACTGTATCAACCATCTCTGTAACCACTGTCTCATAATAGCAGGACTGGATCGAGACTCAAAGAAGTGGGAACAACCCTCCACTATAGTAAGCCCGATCCCCGAACACCCAATCTGATGCAATAGAAACAATCCGGTCAACCACCCAAGATCCGTGGTCGCCGCAACCCCCTGACAAACTCAACCTGTCCCAAATCCCCAATACCTGCCTACACTGTCCAACATACGCTCGAACCTGAGCGATTAAGCCGCTAGTGCCAACAATGAAAGAAGAAAAGAGAAAAGCATGGTTTCTCCTAAGTCAAGTCCCAAAATAGTGTAGCAGTAAAAAGATGACATAATCATGTGACCAATTTAATCATGCATGTTCCAATATTTTATCCAATTTCCAAGTATAACAGTTTGAAGTGACATAAGCTAGGGTGACCGTCTCACATGAACAAACATCAGTTTTGCAGTCCTCTATTTCTATTTGTCTCCAAGTATACAGTTCCAGTGATTAATCTAACAATAATTTATTAGAGATCTGATAACCAATAATCAATTTCCTAGAGCATGCAAGTCTACCAATCAACACATTTGGCATTGTCATAGCAAGGGTACTCTGATATTCCTAGTGGGCATACAAAGAGAGGAGTACAACAACCACCCACCTGAAGCGCAACTGTCCAAACTCGTACAGTCAGAAAATACCAAAACCCAATTCCTTGCTTCCACAATTTCAGCACACCCGAAACATTCCTGGTACATCAAGAAATCCACTAATTACACTAGACTCCCAAATTCAGCACTAATTACCACATACAAACACGAGTACCAAACTGTCAAATTATCACCTGCAGAAAAGTCCAGAAAATTCCAATAAAAATATCACGGCGATCCTCGCGTCGATAGCTTCGAAACGGTACCTTGCACGTCCAAATCGGAGTTCGGTAAGTCCAGATAAAAATTCGGCAAGAGAGCACTCTCATACAATAATCTGGATTAAGGACTGATTACTGTTCACAGAGAAATCATTAATTCTCACCTCGAAAGAAAATTCACAAAAATCCAATAAAAATACGAGCGCGTTCCTTGCGATCCGTAGATGAAAAAGTTGTATAGGCTCGTTTCCGTCGGACGCTCGTGCGCAAAGATATGGCCGAAACACTCCGCTGCTGTCAAGGAATTCCATACAGAAAGAGGGGTCACTTGTTGCCTCGAAATCCGTGCCAAAACCTCGAAACGGGAAAGCGCGACCAAAACGAAAGATGAAGTCCTACCTCTTAGGAGTCTACTGGTCCAAGAATCGCAGGAAAATGATGTCGGGGTAGCCCAGGGGAGCAAAAATACGATCGCTGCGCCGAAGAAGAACACTAGGAAGCAACGTCGCGCCGCACCGTAAAATGGGGAACCTCGGGATTCGTGCCTCCAAAACTCTTGAAACTTGGCAGGGAGATCCAGGACTAAAAGATGAAAATCTTTGCTTGAAAGGTGCTTGGGCTGAAGAGGCTCGGTTTGGGAGAAAAAGAAGAAAGAAGGAGGCTCGGATTGGGTGGTTTATATAGGCTGAAAGAACAAATGGAAAAATTCCATCCATGTCCCACTTTCCGGGCGCCCGAAATATTTCGGGCGCACACAGTGCGGCCCGGCCCACGATTTCCGGGCGCGCACAGTGCGGCCCGGTCCACCCAGCGGCCCAGTCCACTACCCAGCCGAGCCCCGCTGCACCCGGTGCACCTGAGCCAGCGAATGGCGACGTGACACGTGTCCCGGCAACCCGTGCACCGCGCACGTCGCGCCGTGGACCGCGCACGTCGCGGCTGACCCGGGCCGTACGGCCACCTGCCCCGCCGTACGGCCACCTGCCCCGGTCACCGACTCCACCGATTGCGTGGACCGGGAGCACAACACCGGACCAACCAACAAGCGCCACGTGTCCACCCGGTCTACCGTGCACCCGGGCCCACATTCAATGGACCGCGACTGCTGCACCGGCCAACCGGAAGCGCCACGTGGCCCGCCCCCGGTGCACGACCCCCGCGGTGGACCGCGCGCCTGCCCGCGCCCTGCCCGCGCCCTGTGCCGCCGCCTGCCGCCTGCCCGCGGCGGCGCCGCCGCCCGCCGACGCGCCGCCCGCCGCCGCCGGCGATCGCCGGCGACACTGTTCCGGCATGAACAGTACCCGCAAGCTCAAATTTTACAAGTAAATAGCCCATCTTGACCGTTTTCGCGCGCTGATTCCAAAAACGAGGTCCGTTTTGCCAAATTCCGCCTCCAAAATTTGCCGGAGGCTCCCGCAAGCGCCAAAAACTGTCAAAACTTCCGGGAGTCCGCTTTTGGACATCCGGACTCAGAATTGGGCAAACAAAAAGCCAATCTCAAGTGTTTTTCCGCGCTGAATCCAAATCCATCCTCCGTTTGGCCTAAATCCTTTTCTAAAATTCGGCAAAAGCAGCCGAAGGCCAAAACAGCTAACCAAAGCTCACAGGGTCCATCTGTGGCATCCCTTTGATGCACTATGGGCCAGATACACCATCAACAGGTGTTTAAACAGTGGATTCACGGGAAAAAGCTGCATGGGGGTTCAGGGTACTACATCCTCCCCCACTAAAAAAAAGTTTCGTCCCCGAAACAAAGATAAACAAGCAGACGTACCTCAAACTGCGGCCTCGAACAAGAAGGGGTAGGCATCTCTCATCTCTGTCTCCAGCTCCCATGTAGCCTCTCGCTCCTCATGATTGCTCCACAGGATCTTCACATAAGGAATGGCCCGATTGCGCAATTCCCTCACCTCACGAGCAAGAATCCGCAACGGGCGCTCCTCGTAGACCAAGTCCTCGCCGATCTCCAACGAAGTGAAGTCAATCACGTGCGACGGGTCAAAAACATATCTCCTCAGAGCTGAGACGTGGAAGACATCATGAACTCCGGCCAGGCGCGGGGGTAAGGCAACTCTGTATGCCACAGGACCAACTCTATCCAGTACCTCAAAGGGTCCAATAAAGCGGGGACTGAGCTTCCCCCGTACTCCAAATCTCCGGACCCCTTTCGAGGGCGAGACCTTCAAGAAGACATGATCACCAACCTGAAACTCCAGGTCTCGCCGTCGAGTATCTGCGTAGCTCTTCTGACGACTCTGGGCTGTCTCAAGATGCCGGCGAATAATCCTGACTTTTTCCTCTGCCTCCAAAAGTAACTCCGGTCCCAAAGTCCTCCTCTCACCCACGTCACTCCAATATAAGGGAGACCGACACTTGCGTCCATACAACGCTTCAAACGGAGCCATCTGGATGCTCGCCTGATAGCTGTTGTTGTACGCGAACTCAACCAAGGATAAGTGCCGGTACCACCCTCCTCCAAAATCCATAACGCACGCTCTAAGCATATCCTCGAGGGTCTGTATGGTGCGCTCTGACTGCCCATCGGTCTGTGGGTGGAAAGCGGTGCTAAACCTGAGCTGAGTCCCCAATGCAGAATGCAAACTCCCCCAAAAGCGTGACACGAATCTCGGGTCTCGATCTGACACAATCGAAGCAGGTATACCGTGAAGCCTCACTATCTCATCCATATATAACTGTGCCAAATGCTCAAGTGACCAAGTCATCTGAACTGGTAAGAAGTGCGCCGACTTGGTGAGTCTGTCAACAATAACCCAGATCGCATCTGCCCCGCTCTGCGCCCTCGGCAATCCAGTGACGAAATCCATAGTGACGTGGTCCCATTTCCACTCGGGAATTGGAAGACTCTGCAACTTGCCAGCAGGGACGCGATGCTCTGCTTTCACTTGCTGACAAGTTAAACAGTGAGCTACGAATCTCCCAATGTCCCGCTTCATTCCGGGCCACCAAAACTGTGCCTTGAGGTCCTTATACATCTTAGTACCTCCAGGGTGGACGGTATAAGGTGTATGGTGGGCCTCCCTCAAAATCTGATCTCTAATCTCCTGATCCATAGGCACACACACTCGGTCCCTGTACCGCAGTACTCCCGAGCTATCCACAGAAAAATCCCCTGTCTGATCCGCCTGAAGCTGCGTCCTGATCCTCGTCAAGTGGGGGTCCTCACTCTGAGTGTCCCTGATCCTCTCCAACAGAGTGGGCTGCAAGACCATAGACATAAGTCTAGCAGAGACCCCAGGGGATACTACCTCCAGCTGTAATCGCCTCATCTGCTCGACCAACGGCGCCTGCTGCGAGATCAATAAGCTCAGACTCGTCCTCCTGCTCAAAGCATCCGCCACAACATTGGCCTTGCCGGGGTGATAAAGGATACTCAGATCATAATCCTTTAGCAGCTCCAACCACCGGCGTTGCCTCAAATTCAGCTCCTTTTGGGTGAACAGATACTTCAAGCTCTTGTGATCAGTATATATCTCGCAATGCTCACCATACAAGTAATGCCGCCACAGCTTCAGAGCAAACACCACCGCTGCCAACTCCAGATCATGAGTAGGGTAATTTTTCTCATAGTCCTTCAATTGCCGCGAAGCATAGGCAATCACCCTACCCTGCTGCATCAACACACACCCCAGACCACTATGTGAGGCATCACTGTAAATCACAAATCCTTCCCCCATAACAGGGAGGGCAAGGATTGGAGCGGTCATCAATCTCTGCTTCAGCTCCTCAAAACAGCTCTGGCAAGTCTCGCTCCAAACAAACTTAACCCCTTTCCTGGTCAGACGAGTGAGGGGAGAGGAAAGCTTCGCAAAGCCTTCCACAAAACGCCGATAGTAGCCCGCCAAACCAAGAAAGCTCCGCACCTCAGTGATAGTCGTCGGCCTCGGCCAATCTCGAATAGCATCCACCTTGGCCGGATCCACCGCCACTCCAGCAGCTGAAACAACATGACCCAGAAAAGCAACCTCCCGGAGCCAAAACTCACACTTTTTGAACTTAGCATACAGCTTCTTCTCTCGCAGAAGCTGTAGCACGGTCCTCAAGTGCTCCTCGTGCTCCAGATCACTCCGGGAGTAGATCAGAATATCATCTATAAACACCACCACAAACCGGTCCAAAAACGGCTGAAAAATCCTGTTCATCAAGTCCATGAATGCGGCAGGGGCATTTGTCAACCCAAAAGGCATCACAGTAAACTCATAATGCCCGTACCGCGATCTGAAAGCCGTCTTGGAGATGTCCTCGGCCCTCACCCTCAGCTGGTGGTAACCGGACTGCAGATCAATCTTCGAGAACACCGATGCTCCCTGTAACTGATCAAACAAATCATCAATCCGGGGGAGGGGATACTTGTTCCGGATGGTCACTTTGTTCAATTCCCTATAATCCACACACAACCGCAGTGACCCATCCTTCTTCTTCACAAACAACACAGGCGCTCCCCACGGAGAAACACTGGGTCGGATGAAGCCCCTATCCAAAAGATCCTGAAGCTGGGCCTTCAACTCCCTCAACTCAGCTGGTGCCATCCTATAGGGTGCCTTTGAGATTGGTGCAGTTCCAGGAACTACATCAATCACGAACTCAATCTCCCTCTCCGGCGGCATCGTCGTCAGCTCTGGGGGAAACACATCTGGGAACTCTCGGACAATAGGGATATCCTCGAGTCCCAGTGCCGCCGTAGGCACCTCCACCACAGTGGCCAAGAAGGCAGTACAACCCCTACTCATCATCCTCCTAGCTCTGGCCGAGGAAATGGTCGCTGCGAACAGCGTGCTCTGGCAGCCTCTGAAGATGAACTCCTCCTGTCCTGGCTCGCGAAGAGTCACCGTCCTCTCTCTGCAGTCGATAGTGGCGGAATACCGTGATAGCCAATCCATCCCCAACACCAAGTCAAAATCATGGAGCTGCTGCAAGACAAGCAAGTCTGCAGGCAAAATCCAAGGCCCCAACCTCACCGGGCAAGCCAAACAACGCTCCTCGACAAGCAAAACGTGATCAGGAACCCGCACCTCTAATGCACAAGATAAGGACTCTACCTCTAGACCATGAAGTGATGCAAATGCTCGACTAATAAAAGAATGAGATGCTCCAGTGTCGAATAAAGAGCGAGCCCGAATACCAAAAAGTAGAGTAATACCTGCCACCACCTGGTCTGCCGCTGAGGAATCTGCTAACTGGGCGGCATACACCCGCCCGCTCGGTGCTGGAGGTCGAGAATCTGTAGAATGAGAGGTGGACGGCCTGCTCGCTGGAGCATAAGGCCGCTGAGCTGATGGCCGCTGCTGCTGAGGGGGATATGGAGCCGACGCCGAAGAAGGTGCCGAAGAAGTAGCAAGGGGGCAAGTAGCTCGCACATGCCCTGGCTGTCCACAACGGAAGCATCGACCCCATCTCTGGTCACAAGTGATGGCGGCATGCTGACCTCCACAGAAAATACATCGGTCAGACGATCGGGGCTGTCTCGGCTGCTGCTGCTGCTGTCTCGAGGACTGCTGCTGAGATCTCTGCTGCCTCTGCTGTGATCTCTGCTGCTGGTGCTGCTGCTGATGCTGCTGCGGTCTCTGGGGTCCACCAGGCCCTCTCCTCTCTGATCGCCCACGGCCATAAGACTGGGACTGCGGCGGCCGTGGCGGTCTCCATGAGCTGGCCTGTCCCCCGTCCTCCGGGGCTGGTCGCTTCCTGTCGGAACCCTGCGCGACCGCGGCCCTCCGTCTGGCCACCTCCTGATCGCCTCTCTCCACCCACTGTGCATGCTCTGCGGCTGCCTCCAGGGTCTGAAATCTCTGGGCATGCACAAGTGTGTAAATCTCTGGACGAAGGCCTCCCTCGAACAACTCAACCTGGTGCGGACCGTCACGAGCGACGTAGGGCACACAGTTCAGCAACTCCCTGAACTCCTGAAAATAGGCATGGGCCGGTCGATCGCCCTGCTGCAGATTCTTCAAATCGTCCTCCAACTTTTTCTTCACACTGGTAGAAAAATAGGTGTCCAACACCATCCGTCTGAACTCCTCCCAAGGTAACTGCCTGGTGATCCGGAACTCCAGTGGCTCAACTCGCTGCCACCAAAAATCAGCATCTCCGTCCAAACAGTGCACCGCCATGTGCACTCGGTACTTCGGGTCGATGAAGAAGTCCCGAAAAAGCTTCTCCATCGCAGAAAGCCAAATCCCAACAGCCCGGGGCTGAGCATCCCGCCCCGAGAATCTAGGTGGTCCCCGCTTAACAAACGCAGCGAGTCTGTCAGCAAAATCCGGCTCCTCCTCCGCAGTCAAAGGCTGAAATGCCGCAGGAGCCCCGCTACTCGAAGATGGCGCTGACGGCACAAAAGGTGCAACAAGAGGCACAGGGACCTCCGGAACAGCTGGGGGTGGTGCCTCCCTCTGAGCAAGCAGCTGCTCAATCCTCTGCTCCTGGCGGCGCTGACCCTCCGCCAACTGGGCCACCAAGGCCCTCAACTCAGTAAGCTCGGGTGGTGTAGGCTGCTCTGGCTCAACAGGGGGCGAAGGAACACCCCGAGTGGGAATCCGACGTCGTGGAGGCATCCTGCCACAAGAAACCAAACATCAGCAACAAAACCCCACACGACCCAATCTGGCGAAAGTCAAAAGACATCCCCCTATTTCTGTAACCTTATGTTGTCTGCAGCCAACATAATGGTTCAACAGAAATAGACTATGTCGATCACTCTTCACTCACAGGAAGAGTTAACAATAAAAATCACCGACTTTCGCAACAAGTCACGCCACTCACGCCCTATAATCCTAGGGTCTGTCCAAAAGCCTAGGGTTTCCTAAGTCCCAACTGACCTATCCCTAAGCTCTGATACCAACTTAATCTGTCACGCCCCGGGTGTAAACCAGAACCCGGGCCCGTCTACAGATCCGCCGTGCATGCGGTATTTCCCACATACACGAAGCGTCGGTAACCTGCTCAGATAAGAAATAATAATAAAAGAGCATAATAATCAGAGCTAAAATAAAACTACTGTATCTCAGACAGATGCTGGAAGTAAAAGGTACAACAGTAAAATAAAATACAGATGTCTCTCCCAGCTCACAACTATAATACAAACAGCTGGCAGAAGCCAGTCCCAAAAAGAAATACAAAACACTGTCTGAGAAGTCCTGGTACCCAAAAATCTCCAGCTACGACCCTCGGTGGCTCTCTATCTAGTCCGCAATTCGCTTACCTCGATCAGTTGCTGACGGCCCAGCAACTCCCACAGAGGACTCTGCAAAACAAGGGGAAAGAAAGAAACAAGAAAGACAATGGGGGTCAGTACTACTATAAACAGTAGCCTCCCCTAGTGGGTAAAGCCTCAGCTCAGATATGCCCACCAGGTGCTCAGAGGCGAAAAGGGAAAAGAGAAGAAAGGGGATGCAGATAAATAAAGCAACTGATAAAGTGCTATCCCTAATATGCCTCTATATGACCAACCAATAAGGATGGAGAAAGTGATGCATCAGAATCAAGAAGCCTGTCATAATGACCCAATCTGACAGCCAGTGAACACTGGCACTGCCTGCTCTGCTGTCGAACTCAAGAAACCAGCATGGTGCCCGGCGCTCACACCGTGGAAAGCAGCAAGGTGCCCGGCGCAGTGAAAGCAGCAAGGTGCCCGGCGCTCACACCGTGGAAAGCCTACTCCGGAGTGGCACTCGAGGGGAGCGACCCACACGAGTAAAAATATCACTGTATCAACCATCTCTGTAACCACTGTCTCATAATAGCAGGACTGGATCGAGACTCAAAGAAGTGGGAACAACCCTCCACTAAAGTAAGCCCGATCCCCGAACACCCAATCTGATGCAATAGAAACAATCCGGTCAACCACCCAAGATCCGTGGTCGCCGCAACCCCCTGACAAACTCAACCTGTCCCAAATCCCCAATACCTGCCTACACTGTCCAACATACGCTCGAACCTGAGCGATTAAGCCGCTAGTGCCAACAATGAAAGAAGAAAAGAGAAAAGCATGGTTTCTCCTAAGTCAAGTCCCAAAATAGTGTAGCAGTAAAAGATGACATAATCATGTGACCAATTTAATCATGCATGTTCCAATATTTTGTCCAATTTCCAAGTATAACAGTTTGAAGTGACATAAGCTAGGGTGACCGTCTCACATGAACAAACATCAGTTTTGCAGTCCTCTATTTCTATTTGTCTCCAAGTATACAGTTCCAGTGATTAATCTAACAATAATTTATTAGAGATCTGATAACCAATAATCAATTTCCTAGAGCATGCAAGTCTACCAATCAACACATTTGGCATTGTCATAGCAAGGGTACTCTGATATTCCTAGTGGGCATACAAAGAGAGGAGTACAACAACCACCCACCTGAAGCGCAACTGTCCAAACTCGTACAGTCAGAAAATACCAAAACCCAAATCCTTGCTTCCACAATTTCAGCACACCCGAAACATTCCTGGTACATCAAGAAATCCACTAATTACACTAGACTCCCAAATTCAGCACTAATTACCACATACAAACACGAGTACCAAACTGTCAAATTATCACCTGCAGAAAAGTCCAGAAAATTCCAATAAAAATATCACGGCGATCCTCGCGTCGATAGCTTCGAAACGGTACCTTGCACGTCCAAATCGGAGTTCGGTAAGTCCAGATAAAAATTCGGCAAGAGGGCACTCTCATACAATAATCTGGATTAAGGACTGATTACTGTTCACAGAGAAATCATTAATTCTCACCTCGAAAGAAAATTCACAAAAATCCAATAAAAATACGAGCGCGTTCCTTGCGATCCGTAGATGAAAAAGTTGTATAGGCTCGTTTCCGTCGGACGCTCGTGCGCAAAGATATAGCCGAAACACTCCGCTGCTGTCAAGGAATTCCATACAGAAAGAGGGGTCACTTGTTGCCTCGAAATCCGTGCCAAAACCTCGAAACGGGAAAGCGCGACCAAAACGAAAGATGAAGTCCTACCTCTTAGGAGTCTACTGGTCCAAGAATCGCAGGAAAATGATGTCGGGGTAGCCCAGGGGAGCAAAAATACGATCGCTGCGCCGAAGAAGAACACTAGGAAGCAACGTCGCGCCGCACCGTAAAATGGGGAACCTCGGGATTCGTGCCTCCAAAACTCTTGAAACTTGGCAGGGAGATCCAGGACTAAAAGATGAAAATCTTTGCTTGAAAGGTGCTTGGGCTGAAGAGGCTCGGTTTGGGAGAAAAAGAAGAAAGAAGGAGGCTCGGATTGGGTGGTTTATATAGGCTGAAAGAACAAATGGAAAAATTCCATCCATGTCCCACTTTCCGGGCGCCCGAAATATTTCGGGCGCACACAGTGCGGCCCGGCCCACGATTTCCGGGCGCGCACAGTGCGGCCCGGTCCACCCAGCGGCCCAGTCCACTACCCAGCCGAGCCCCGCTGCACCCGGTGCACCTGAGCCAGCGAATGGCGACGTGACACGTGTCCCGGCAACCCGTGCACCGCGCACGTCGCGCCGTGGACCGCGCACGTCGCGGCTGACCCGGGCCGTACGGCCACCTGCCCCGCCGTACGGCCACCTGCCCCGGTCACCGACTCCACCGATTGCATGGACCGGGAGCACAACACCGGACCAACCAACAAGCGCCACGTGTCCACCCGGTCTACCGTGCACCCGGGCCCACATTCAATGGACCGCGACTGCTGCACCGGCCAACCGGGAAGCGCCACGTGGCCCGCCCCCGGTGCACGACCCCCGCGGTGGACCGCGCGCCTGCCCGCGCCCTGCCCGCGCCCTGTGCCGCCGCCTGCCGCCTGCCCGCGGCGGCGCCGCCGCCCGCCGACGCTGCCCGCCGCCGCCGGCGATCGCCGGCGACACTGTTCCGGCATGAACAGTACCCGCAAGCTCAAATTTTACAAGTAAATAGCCCATCTTGACCGTTTTCGCGCGCTGATTCCAAAAACGAGGTCCGTTTTGCCAAATTCCGCCTCCAAAATTTGCCGGAGGCTCCCGCAAGCGCCAAAAACTGTCAAAACTTCCGGGAGTCCGCTTTTGGACATCCGGACTCAGAACTGGGCAAACAAAAAGCCAATCTCAAGTGTTTTTCCGCGCTGAATCCAAATCCATCCTCCGTTTGGCCTAAATCCTTTTCTAAAATTCGGCAAAAGCAGCCGAAGGCCAAAACAGCTAACCAAAGCTCGCAGAGTCCATCGGTGGCATCCCTTTGATGCACTATGGGCCAGATACACCATCAACAGGTGTTTAAATAGTGGATTCACGGGAAAAAGCAGCATGGGGGTTCAGGGTACTACAGCCAGGCTCCAATGCACACATCCACACTTACCAATCCTCTATGCTCTCAAGCTTCATCACCTGGACAAACCACAAACAACCACCAACAGCAGCAACCCAACACTCACAACACCCGAAAAAGGCTCGAAGCTCTTGCATTGTCCAAACAGCACAGGTGAAAATCCACAAGGTGCACACACATTGCCTCGGGCCCCACACCGCACCTCGGCAAAAGATCGCCGCAACAGACGCCAACCTGAGAGAGCAAGGAGGGGAAAAAAAACCAAAGAAAAGTCAAACCCGATCACCACGGAGTCGCCGGCAAAAATCGGACCCATACGCGACAATCCGCGCGCGCCGACGCGAGTCGCAAGCCGCAGCCAGCACCATGGCACGCGGCGCGGCCGCTGCCCGCGCGATTGCGCGCCAGCCACGCGGCATCCAGGACTACCGCGCGGCATCCAGGACTGCCGTGCGGTGCCTGGCCTGCCCCCGCGCGGCGCCCTGGTGCGCACAGTGCGGCGCCCAGGCGCGCTGCGCGGCGCCCTGGCGGCCGCTGCGCAGCGCCCAGGCGCGCTTCGTAGCGCCCAGGGGCGCTCCTGCCGCTCTGCACCCACCAACAGCGCGGCATCCACTCATTGCGCGGCGCCCGGTTGCGAGCCCGCGCAGCAGCCCTGCGGATAAAGCGCACGGCGCCCACAGCTGCGGCCCCTCCGCCATGGACAAGAAGTCCAACAGAAACAACCACGTCCAACAACCCAACAAAACTCCAAAATCAAGAGCCCAGCTTCAGGAAGGAGAAAACAAAAAAAACTGCTACATACCTATGTTAAGAAAAAATCCAACGCGCGCGTTCCGCCTGCTCCACGCGACCTCGAGCCGGAAACACCACCATCAGAACCACACACAAAAGTCTCATTCCTCATCCCTCTTCTTCATCCTTCATCTTCTTTCTCTTCTTTCTTCCATTTTCCCTTTCCTATGTTCCATTGCATATCCTCTGTTTTAACAGGGAGGGAGATGAGGATGACGTGGAGCTCTTAATTAGGTGTGCCTAATTAATAAGGGAGGGGAGGGAGTGGTTGGCATTTAATGCACCCCAAGAAAAAATATCCCAATTCACATTTTAAAATCCACTTCTCATTAAACCACTCATTTCACTTACTTCTCTACAACATAAGCAAAAACCCAATTAATTCCACTAATTAATTTAATTAATTAAATAATCCATCAAAAGCCCACGTCAACTCACTTTTTACCTTCGGGGCCTCCGCACGGGTCCGAAACCTCCCGTACTTCGCTGTAAACTGAAAATACACATGTCCACAGCTTTTTCTCCTCAAAAAGCTCAACCGTTGAGTCGAGGTGCTCAATCCAAAAACCGGCTCCCAAAACTGCCAGTTCCAACTCACTTTTCACCTTTGGGTCCTCCGCGTCAGTCCGAAACCTCCCGAACTCCGCTGTAATCATAAAGTATACCCGTTCCAAGCATTTTCCCATTTTTCTGCACACCACGGTGGAGTCGGGGCTTCCCAAACCAGTCCTCAATCGGCGCCCAAAGCCCGAAAAATTCCAAATCAAGCTGGGGCTTCCGCTTTGATCCAAATCAACCCGAACTCAACTGAAGATACATATGGGACATGCTCGAGGCGTTTTCTCCGCACCATGCCATCTCGCGAGGTCGGCGCGTCATCCGAAAAGCCGGTATTCTACACTCTCCCCTCCTTAAAAAAAGGTTTCGTCCCCGAAACCAGAATAAATCCATAACTCAGAAGGGTAACTCAATCAAATAGGGATAGGAAATACCCAACTCATCCTCCGGCTTTCAAGTGGCCGTTCACATTCAGCATGAAGGTTACACTGAACCCTCACCAAAGATAGATCTCGGCTACAAAATTCCCACGTCACAAAAGAAAGACCTGCGTCGGTCGCTTCAGATAGCTCAATTCCTCGTCCATCTCCGAAGAAGTGAAATCCAAAATATACAAGAGGGGTCAAATACACTTCTTCCAGCCAGAAAAACACTCGCGGATCAAACTCCTCGCGTAAATCTCGACTGGCCGTATTCTTGCGGGTAGTGGCTTCCACAATTAGGGTTCCCAAATCCAAAACACTAAGCCTCCAATAGGCAAAACTCCATCGTTGCCCCAGAGCAACCAGATAATTAAGTTCCACAGATACAACTGTTGTATCCATCCACAGGGGAAGAAGTTCAACATCGGGAATAATGCTCAACCCTTAGCTCTCAATTCCAAGTTCCAAATGGGCACTCACTGAGCGATCATCTTATTTTCGAGGTTGCACTGCTCACCTAGTTAAGGCATTACTGACCAAAAGACCTTGCCAGGAGGATAACACTGTGATCTCAATCATGCATCTTGAAAACTCTGCCCACCGGCGTTCATCCAAACACAATGCTGATATCATCCTCAGTTTTAACTCTTTCAGTTACACTGGCCTTGCATAATCCCAAAAGCCTCTGACCTCTGTCACATCATAGGCTAAGGCAAATCCCCAAACTGCATCACCCTTCGTTGGGTCCTCAGTCGCTCTTGCAGCAGTAAACACAGGCCTAACAACAAAACCTTCCAAAACCAAAATATACTCACTCAAATCCAAAAGGCCACGGGGCCTCAGTCAATCCACTCGACCGCAAGGCAAGCTCAGAAAGCCCCTACCGGATCCTGAACACTAACCGGGCACAGCTCTTAGCTGTAAGGTTCCACAAATTATCAGTCTCTCGAAGGCATCTGTCAAAACACAATCCAAATCTGTCTGTGTTCGAACCATCCAAGAACTCTCACCGTTGTGTACTCACAACGGGACATCACTGCCGTGAACCAACGGCATAGCATCCTACTCAAGTATCAATCTCCCGTACGCTCACTGTCGTATTCCCACGACGTAACGCTGGGTCACACGGACCTCTCAATCCATCAGAATCCACAACTGCGCTATCACCCCACTCTCTGTCCCGAGTGATACTCCAAGAGGTGCTACCGAAGTTAGCGCAACTTTCAAAACTACATCAATCACTATCGCAGTCTCAATCTCACTAAACGGCAGCTTCGAAATCAGATCAGGTAGACTTTCACCCGGGATCATACTGCGATAAGATATTCCTTAGTTCCAGTGCCGCCGTAGGCTCCTCCTCTGCAATCCTAGCAAGCGATACAATCAAGTCTCAACCTCTGTCGTGCTATAGCATCCTCTATAAACCCATTCCTTCTGACCAGGCCCACGAAAGTTCATTGTCCTCTCTCGACAATTCCTGATAGCGTGACGTTGGGGTAATCCAACTCTATCCAAACTCATAACAACACCTCAAAACTGAAGTAGGACTAAAAACTTAAGGAATCAATTCGAATGTCCTACTTACTTAGGCGGGACTGGCAACACTCATCCTTGTGATATACGTGGTCTGGAACCTGATCCTCACGTGCACAAGCCAACAGTCCCATCTCTGGTCCACGCAAAGCTACCCCTGCTCAACTGAAACAAGCACCTGCGGTGTCGGCATCTAAATGCTCTACATCCAAAGACTATAAGGAAGGCTACATCAGGTAAGATACAATCCACTATCCTGGTGCCTCTCACCAGCTGCACAAACTCATCCACTAGATGCTGGCGGCCAACGCTCTATCCGTCTCGACATGACGGCTCCATCAGTCCGTCGGTACGTCGGAGGAACCTCTTTATCCAAGAAGGGGTAGAGAGTGCTGTCGTAAGCGGCAATTCCATGAGCACCATTCAGGATCATTCTGCCTGAAAATGTCTTGACACTGCTGCTGGTGCCTCGATTGTCGAGAACCTCCTGGACTTTGTCTCGACTGAGACCCCAGATCCTGTGACTGGAATCATGGCAACCTCGATCCACTTAACTATCCCAAAAAAACTGACGTTACTAGACGTCTCACACTGGAGCTGGTCCCTCGCTCCTCGTTCCTCCTGGAAGTGACCACTGATCCTCGGTCAATCCACTGAGCATGCACAATCGCTGCATTAAAGGTCGGCGCCCGCCGGGTATGCCTTGAATCATAGATGTCTCGATGCAGTCTACTCTCAAACATAAACAACTCTCTGGGCCTCATCTTGGGCGACAACGGGTACTCTGCTCAACAATCGCAGAAACTCGCTCCGGTCATCCTATGCGCCCCCGGTGGTCCAGCTGGACGAACTCGACGCCACCAACTCTCGGCGTCCTTACCTAATATGCATAACCAAGTGCACCAGATGCTTCTCCTGAATGAGCAATTCTCAAGTAATTTTCCCATAGCAACAATCCAGTCCTCGGCCTTCCAAGGCCCCAAGCTCGATCCCGAAATCAGCAGGGGATGGATCTGGATGAAATAAAACAACCGGTCAGCAACCTCTCGCTGCTTCTGCACCATCAGTGGCGCGATCAGGATCGAAATCGACGACGTCGCGGCTGGAAGTACTACTAGCTATACCCCGGAAGATGCTCTCGGCTCAAGCATGTGCGTCAAGCGCTCCAAGTTCTCTTCCTGGCGCCGCATCGCCTCAAAGTCTGGCTATTGGGGCCTGTAACTCCCAGATCTCACTCTGCTCTATCCATTCAGCCTCCCACTGATCGGGCTCCTCATCCAAGGCCAACACGCCCTCGCCGTCGTACGGCATCTCGGAAGCATCGAAGTTACTGCAACATAACAAACATTAGGACCAAAACTCTCTCGACCCAATCAAGCGAAAGTCTAAACATGTTAACCTTTCTAAAGTATTATGTTGTCTGCAGCCAACATAATCATCTTTAGAGAAATAACATATAAGGTCACTCACCCCAATCCTCTGGGGGAGGTACAAACTCAATCAGGACTCTCGCTAAAATCACGTCTCTCACGACGGTCATCCTAATGTCCAACCAATAGCCTAGGGTCTCTAAGTCTTCAATGACCTATACATCTAGGCTCTGATACCACCCTAATCTGTCACGCCCCGGGGTCGAAACTGCGACCCGGGCTCGCCAACAGATCCGCCGACTGTACGGAAACTGCCGTACAGACGAAGCGTCTAGCCTGCAAGTCAGATCTAAAGCTAAACATGTATCAGAGCTAAATAAAACTAGAAGCTAAAGAGATCAACTAAACATCTGATATAAATAAAAACCCGATACAAAGTCTCTCAGTTAAAAACAATATACAAAAATTCTCACCGATCCCTCAGAATGTCCAGTACAAAAGTGGAATATAAAATATAAAACCGGGTACATCTACCACAGACTCTCAATGCTGGTAAGGAACTACAGGGTCACGTCCTCACCTCGATCAGCTGTCTCCGCGCGAACTCAGCCGGAACAGCAGCCTCAGGAAACCTGTCACCGCAGCGGGTGTGAGATCTACTGCAGAAGGTAGATCCCAGTGGGTACCGTCACCAATATCCACGGTATGCCCACTAAGTCTACTGGAGGCAAAACAGATAGGTATGCAGATAGATAGATAGATAAAAACTGAAAGGAACTAGCTATCATGTCTCAATCATCATGCTCAAGAAAACTATACTAATGATGAAAAGTGCATACACTCGCTACTGCTAACATGCCTCAAATATCATGCTCAAGGAAATCTCAACTATGAACATGCTATGAAACTCACTCACACATATCACCCAAATCTCAATGACTGTCCCTCTTTGGAACAGTCAAGTCAAACCTGCGCTCATCTACTGCCACTACGCCCAAACAGGACTTGGTCTTACGTAGGGTGTCCCTCAAGGACTATCTCAGTAATCACATCGCAGCCTCGTCAGGCTCGGTATCATCATCGCATCCAGAGCGTAGCTCGCGGGGAGCGACCCCGCGAACTCAAGTATCTCAAGTATCTCATAACTGGCATAAAATGCCAGGCTCAGCAGGCTATAATCCACGATCAAACAGATCGGTATCTCAAAGCTCGAAAACACAACTCAGTCGGAAAAGAACCTCGACTCGAATATGAATAGCCTGAACACTCTCACAGCTATGTTGGAGAACCCTCAACGACTCAATCTGATAATGCACGACCATGGCTGAGTCGGAAAACCTCCACGACTCGATCTGCCGGAACCCTAAGATCCACGAAGCTAAGTGGGAGAATCACCTCCACCACTAAATCAGAATACGACCCATGATCTAGAGTAAGCCCATCAATCCCAACAAGGAAGAAAACTCTCATGACACTAGGACTTGACAGTCAATGCGCTAAAAATACACTCGGCCCTCTGGCACGAGTACACATACAACTTGAACAATCTGGACCATTCATAATGTTCTTAATAATTAAAAACCCTTTTAAAATGGAGTTTTATTTAAAACGGGGTACTAAAAATATATGAAGGTCCAAATGCCGCCTAAAACTCAAATGAACATGCAGTCTAGTGTCAAATAACGTCTAAATCGAACTAAGAATGACTGGGGCTCAAGAATGTAATTTTACAATTTTCTAGGCAACTATCAGATTTATCAATATATAAAAAATCAACTAATCATGATCAATATATGATAAATAAGCTAGACATGATCAATATGCTTACAGAAGCATTAGAGGGCATTTCATAAATTTTGGAGAAATTTCAACCCACCTGGAACGCATTCCGTAGGCAATGCTGAAGTTGGTGTAGTGCTGAAACCTCGAACTGACGAAGCTCCGAAAAACACGCCGCGCGCGCACAATGCCGTGTACTGCGAAAAACCTCCGAAAGCTCGAGCACAAATTAAAAACATAAGTCTAAGTCCACCAGCATAAAGGTGACCCACAGTACACTTAAAATACATACCTGCAAGTATTAAGTCCACAGCACCCTCAAGAAGCTTCATTGCATAATAATAATTAATGTCCACATAAGGAAATCACTTAATTCCAAGTCTAGCATCATAAGGAATTCACAGCACCCTTCCATAGCCCTCTTAAATTCTCACAGCACCAACACAAACAGGGGTTCTAGTACACCTTAAATCTACCGAAGCTCCAACATTAAACATCTGCCCACATCAAGTCCACTTACACAATTCAATTAAGTCCACAACACACACACACCCACTCTACAGCTCCAAATGAACAAATAAATTCCATAAAGCCAATATTTTTATATTTTGCTCGCAGCATAAAACAAGTCTTCCATAACATCAACATACTTAATTATAAGCTCACAACACCCCCAAGCATCCAAATTACACACCCTGCTCACCCACTCAGCCACAAGCAGCACACTAAAAAAAAATAAAGTTCACCCAACCGCAACAACTCCAAATGCTCACATAAAAGAAGCACAATTCCACACATAAGCGTAGTCCTCCAGCTTATAAATAATCCACAGTACACTTCCAAAGCACATTCCAAATCTCACAAAACTCCTGAAAAAAAAAACTCTCAGCACAAGATAATTACAAGCTCGAAATCAACATACACACCACTAGCCCCAAAATCTCTCAGCACAAAACTCCCATACACACATGCATGTTCAGAGGCATTTCCAAAAAAAAGGTCACACTCCCCTTCACTTATTACCTAACTACACATTGCCAGGCTCCAATGCACACATCCACACTTACCAATCCTCTATGCTCTCAAGCTTCATCACCTGGACAAACCACAAACAACCACCAACAGCAGCAACCCAACACTCACAACACCCGAAAAAGGCTCGAAGCTCTTGCATTGTCCAAACAGCACAGGTGAAAATCCACAAGGTGCACACACATTGCCTCGGGCCCCACACCGCACCTCGGCAAAAGATCGCCGCAACAGACGCCAACCTGAGAGAGCAAGGAGGGGAAAAAAAAACAAAGAAAAGTCAAACCCGATCACCACGCAGTCGCCGGCAAAAATCGGACCCATACGCGACAATCCGCGCGCGCCGACGCGAGTCGCAAGCCGCAGCCAGCACCATGGCACGCGGCGCGGCCGCTGCCCGCGCGATTGCGCGCCAGCCACGCGGCATCCAGGACTACCGCGCGGCATCCAGGACTGCCGTGCAGTGCCTGGCCTGCCCCCGCGCGGCGCCCTGGTGCGCACAGTGCGGCGCCCAGGCGCGCTGCGCGGCGCCCTGGCGGCCGCTGCGCAGCGCCCAGGCGCGCTTCGTAGCGCCCAGGGGCGCTCCTGCCGCTCTGCACCCACCAACAGCGCGGCATCCACTCATTGCGCGGCGCCCGGTTGCGAGCCCGCGCAGCAGCCCTGCGGATAAAGCGCACGGCGCCCACAGCTGCGGCCCCTCCGCCATGGACAAGAAGTCCAACAGAAACAACCACGTCCAACAACCCAACAAAACTCCAAAATCAAGAGCCCAGCTTCAGGAAGGAGAAAACAAAAAAAACTGCTACATACCTATGTTAAGAAAAAATCCAACGCGCGCGTTCCGCCTGCTCCACGCGACCTCGAGCCGGAAACACCACCATCAGAACCACACACAAAAGTCTCATTCCTCATCCCTCTTCTTCATCCTTCATCTTCTTTCTCTTCTTTCTTCCATTTTCCCTTTCCTATGTTCCATTGCATATCCTCTGTTTTAACAGGGAGGGAGATGAGGATGACGTGGAGCTCTTAATTAGGTGTGCCTAATTAATAAGGGAGGGGAGGGAGTGGTTGGCATTTAATGCACCCCAAGAAAAAATATCCCAATTCACATTTTAAAATCCACTTCTCATTAAACCACTCATTTCACTTACTTCTCTACAACATAAGCAAAAACCCAATTAATTCCACTAATTAATTTAATTAATTAAATAATCCATCAAAAGCCCACGTCAACTCACTTTTTACCTTCGGGGCCTCCGCACGGGTCCGAAACCTCCCGTACTTCGCTGTAAACTGAAAATACACATGTCCACAGCTTTTTCTCCTCAAAAAGCTCAACCGTTGAATCGAGGTGCTCAATCCAAAAACCGGCTCCCAAAACTGCCAGTTCCAACTCACTTTTCACCTTTGGGTCCTCCGCGTCAGTCCGAAACCTCCCGAACTCCGCTGTAATCATAAAGTATACCCGTTCCAAGCATTTTCCCATTTTTCTGCACACCACGGTGGAGTCGGGGCTTCCCAAACCAGTCCTCAATCGGCGCCCAAAGCCCGAAAAATTCCAAATCAAGCTGGGGCTTCCGCTTTGATCCAAATCAACCCGAACTCAACTGAAGATACATATGGGACATGCTCGAGACGTTTTCTCCGCACCATGCCATCTCGCGAGGTCGGCGCGTCATCCGAAAAGCCGGTATTCTACAGTGACAACCAAAACAAAGTACACGGCATCTCGGGGTCACCGTCTACCCAAACGGCTCCCGCTAGAACTAAACGACTAGCTCTATCTACCAGACTCCACTCGGCCCCCAAGCACGAGTGTAACATGCATCCCATACTAAAAGAACCCAACCACTCAGCCCACTAACCAGGTGAGGAAGAAACTATGTCCAGGAATAGAAGAACAGTGTGGAAGTCTAAAGCATAAGTAAACCTAGCCCAGATGAGGGTTTTCTACTAGTCTGGTTACACATGCAACATAGGACGGGGTGCTAGGTCAAGTCCAAGATAACTGTAGTTTAACAGGTGGTAGGAAGCAAAGAGATCATAAGATCAACAGATAAATGCAAGGAAAACGCCCGCTACGCGGGCGACACGTGGCCAGCGCGGATCGCCGACGCGTGGCGCTCACCTCACGCGGGAAAACGCGGTCAACGCGTCTGCGCCGCCGCCTGCGCCCTCTGCACGCACGCGCCCTGAGGCTGGTGCAACGATTCCGTGGATCGAGCGCACAACACCGCGCCAATTACACACCGCCATGTGTCACCCACCGGTCCACCGTACACCCGCGACACTTTCCGTGGACCACGCCTGCTGCGCCGGCCAACCGGGAGCCGCCACGTGTCACCCACCCGGGTGCACGCCTCCGCGATGGACCGCGCACCTGCCCGCGCGCCCGCGCGCCCGTGCCGCCGCGCTCCGCCACTGTCCGCCGCTGCCCGCCGGCGCCGGAACAGTGTCAAGCTGCCTCGAAATCCGTGCGCGACATCCGGGCTTTGAAAAATGCAAGTGAATAGTCCATTTTCATCGTTTTCACACGCTGAATCCAAATCCGATGTCCGTTTTGCCAAATTCCAACTCTAAAAATTGCCGAAGGCATCCGGAGAGGTGATCTTTTATCCAAACTTCGCCCTGAGTCCAATTGACATCCGTGTCGCGCGGAACCACTTCTAAATACTCGACGGGTCCTCCAATTACCCACGTGATCCCTTTTTAAGCCCGAAGTACATCACTTGTGTCCAAATTGCGCACAAACTCCACCGAGACACCACACAGGCCACCAAAAGCTGCCAGCAAACCCAACGCGGGGATCCGGGTCCTCACTCTAAGTCTACTAGAGCCATAAGATAGCAGAACAACTGTAAGCGAAAAAGAGATAAGTTGGAATAAAATCTACAGCTATCATGCCTCTATATATGATGCTCAATGGGCGAAACAGATGATAGTATGCAACTACTCGAACTCGAGGTGCTCAATCGACTCAATCGTAATGACTGTCACACAGGATCCAGTCAAGCCTGCGCTCACCTACTACCACACATCCACACCAGGACAGGATTTACGTAGGGCATCCTAACGGACTATCTCAACTATCGCGCGAAACTACCTCAACATGCCCAACATCACATCCGGAGTGGCATCTCATGGGGAGCGACCCCACCGAGGAAATGGCGTGACACCAACTATCACAACAGTAGCACATGCGGGCTATAGTCCAAATCCGCGATCAACCAGATCGAAAGATTCACAAATCTAACTACTAGCAACACCGACCGAAAAACATTCAACGACCCTGGGTCAACTCACAAACTCAACAGCTAACAATACTGGTCGGAAAACACTCAACGACTTGGAACCACCATCTACCTAAACGGCTCCCAACAACACCGGCCGAAAAATACTCAACGGCCGAGGACCACTGTCTATGTCACGCCCCGGCGTCGAAACTGCGACCCGGGCTCGCCAACAGATCCGCCGCCCATACGGGAAGCCCCGTATAGACGAAGCGACTAACCTGCAAAAGATCAACTATACTATACAGATATCAGAGCTGAAAAGTAAACTGCTGAAATAAATATATACAACTCCTCAAATAGTACATGCTAGGACCTCACAATACATAAGTCACTCCAAAAGTAAAACTCCCAAAAGTAAAAATATACATGATACATCCCAAAATCACTGACAGTACTAGTACATCACCAAAAGGGTACATCTACTCTCACCGGAAGAAGACTGGTAGGGATCTAGCTCGCGACTCCCTTATCTCGATCAGCAGGATCAGCAACTGGAGCAGCAGGAACTGGAGTAGAGGTTCCTGGGGAAAAAGTCACCACGGCGGGTGTGAGTACTACATCCCACAGTAGTTCTCAGTGGGTACCGCCAACAAGCCCGACGGTCTGCCCACTAAGTCTACTAGAGGCATAAAGTAACAAATGCAGTACCGAAAGTAAAGGCTGGAAACTAACTCTACAGCTACTATGCCTCTATCTAAATGCTCAAGGAGTGGAACAGATGGAAACATGATGCATCTACTATCTCTCACATATAATCACCCAATCTACACTGACTGCCTCATAGGGTCCAGTCAAACCTGCGCATACCTTCTGCCGTTACATCCAAGGAGGACCGGACTTACGTAGGGCGTCCGTGACTGCCAAAACTGGCTCAGCCAGAGGGACTGCGTCGACAAGTCGCGATAGCAAGTAACAAGCCCAACTCCGGAGTGGCACTCGAGGGGCGCGACCCCACCGAGGAAAGTATCCGCGCATCTCTGTCGAGCTCAAATGTGGCTCATGCAGGCTATAGTCCAAATCCACGATCACTAAGATCGACAGTAACCAACAATACCAACTCTCACTCACAGGCTGGAAAACCACATAGTCGGAATCCACCGTCGACTCAGACGGCTCCCAAAATAAAACACTGATCTAAACACTGCTACCAGACTCCACTCGGCCCCAGGCGTGAGTGCAACATGCATCCCACAACAACCCGACCACTCTGCCCACTACCCGGGCAAGGAAACTCTAAGTCCAGGTAAAATAATAGATTACAGTGTGGGAATGTCTAAAGCATAAATAACCTAGCCCAAGTTGGAGTTTTCTACTAGTCTGGTTAAACATGTAGCATATGACGGGGTGCTAGGTCAAGTTCCAAAGATAGCATTTAATTTAACATATTTAGGAAGCAATAAATCAATATGATCATCATAGCAATACTAGGAACATCAATTCTCTCTTACTAGCATGCTTCCTAATACACTCACAATCATGCATGTTTCCTACAATATAGAATTAATGATCAGTCCACCGGTTTTGAAGACGAAGCAACCTACCTGGAAGTGCAAATCGATCCAAAGTCCAAAAAGGCTGAAACTACACGGGGACAATCCTCGGATTTCCACAATGCCAACGGGTCCAAAAACACCTCCCGGGTACAAAGATATAGTCCAACATTACAATCAACACAAAATTTCCAAGTGTACCATCTGCTGAAAATTCAGTCCCAAAGAAGCTTAATTATCACCTGCGAGATAAATTCCAAAAATTCCAATAAAAATACATCGGTGATCCTCGTGAAGCATAGATGTCAATCGAGTCCTCACACGTCGAAATCCGATGCTCGAGTGCGGAGATAAAAATCCAACAATGTGCTGCTGTCCAGGAAAAACCACCAGCAAACTAGGGGCTTAAAGATGTACCAGAAACCCCTAACAAAACTCAAATCTGGAAGAAGTGGAAAGTGCAAAAATCATAGATTTACCTCTCGTGAATCCGATGCCACAAAAATCGTCCAAAAATTCCGTCGGAGTAGCTATGTGGACCGAGTGGACCGAAACGCGACGGAAATGGGCCACCAACGAAAGAACGTCGCACTGCGTTAACTCGCTGAAGACGTCGATTCCGAGGCCTCCAAAAATTCTGAAACTCCTTCGGAAAATGCAAAATAAGATGAAGATCAAATTCACTTGAGGGCTCAGAGGCAAAAGAGCTCGGGAAAAAGGGGTAAATGGCCCAAGAACTCGGCCTATTTATAGGCCCTCACCAAAAAGTCCAAAAATCCACCCTTATTGGGCTTTTGGGCCCAGATTTCGAGCGCCCGGAACTTTCGGGCTCCAAAAATCCACCCTTATTGGGCTTTCGAGCCCCGGCCCGGCCCACGATCAGCGCCCGAATCCTCTTGGCTCCGACACGTGTCCCGAACAGCAGACAGCGCGTGCGGAGCCAGCAGGCTTGCGCCACGTGGCCCCTACCGCCGAACGTGGGGCGGTGGCGCCCCCACATCGGCGGTCACCTGCCCCACCTGCCCCGCCTGCTCCACCTGGCGCGTGGACCGCGCGCGTGTGAGCCAGCCACTCCGAGGCCGCCACGTGGCCCGCCCCGGTCCGTGCGCCACCGTGGACCGCGTCGCGAGAGCCAGCCAATCACAGGCTGCCACGTGTCCCTCGCGCCCGGTCCATGCACCAGAGCCAACTCTCTGTGGACCACGCCGTGTGCGCCGGCCAATCCAAGGCTGCCACGTGGCACAAGGCCGGTCCACGGCTTCCCCCATGCACCAAAATGCGCAGAAAACTTCCAGGAGTCCGTTTTTGGGCATCCGGACTCCGAAAAAGGCAAGTAAATAGCTGATTTTCGACGTTTTTCCTGTAACGCCCCGAGTTCAAAAACAGCGTCTAATTTTTTCTTCTTTTTTTTTTTTTTCCAAATCAGAGTTTAAAACCAGCCAGAGTGCGACAGACCGCCACACATATAGAAAATTCCCAATTCCTCTTGGAATTGAGCCTTTTCTATATATGCACGGCTAAGCCTTTACAACAATACCAGAGTAGTCTAACTACGTACAACTAAACAAATAAATATTTACAACAACTTATTACAAATTTAGTTACAAATTTATTAGATTGATAAACATGATAAACGGCTGTCCAGGGTCAAATCTATCGCGGCATCTCACCAACACGTCCCGACATCCCAACACCCGATCGACCTGAAAAATGGTCACCCAGGGGGTGTGAGATACACTGTACATGTATCCCAGTGGGCACGACGAGCCGATAAATAGCAGATCGTACCTACTGGCATACAATACTAGAGGATAGTAGAAATCAACATGTTAGGTAAGCATAATTAAGAAGCGAATAATTGATCAATATGTAAAGCAGATATAGATTTCAACAGAAGTAAACTGAAATAAATATTGAAAGGAACTGAACAATCATAATAGAAAAGCATGCTAAACCGGCACTATGCATCAATAACTGAAACAACAATTTACCCAATCATAGCCACCATATTGGTCAACAAGACCTCAGGGAAAACTCGCCGAACCTAGCACCAACCTGGCTGACATACTCTGGCACCCTCGGGCACTAACCTGGGAGTCAACACTCCGGCACCCTTGGGCACTAACTTGGGAGTCGCGGGTCGTATACCAGACCACTTTACCGGTAAAGAACATACACACGGGGAGCGACCCCGCTTATGTTCGTGAAGTACAGCAGTGCGGGCGATCAATCATGCGAATGCTCAAGCTCACGGTCCACAGACCGGGTAATCGGCAACAAGCCAGGAAAATCCCAACAGGGATGCAATGCAGAATAGCCAACTGAATCTCAACTCATGGTAATCGGCAACAAGCCGGGAAAATCCCAACAGGGATGCAATGCAGAATAGCCAACTGAATCTCAACTCATGTGCAGAATATAATCAACAACTACTATAACATGGATCAGGATATACTGATAATCAATAAGGTGTGCAAAACTAGCTAATGACCAAGCAGGCATGGCAATGTCCAGAATAATGTCATAGTAACTGGAAGCAACTAAGATCAATCATGCAAGGCATCATATAATCAGATAACTGATAAGGATCATAAATCGGCATATAGCAGTATAAAACTGATCAAAAGAAAGGCAGGCTCAAATATACGTCTAGGCTACAAGAACAGGGGTCCAAACCAATACCATACTCCAGAGGGCCGAACTGATAAAGCTCGGACCGAAGATAAACCCACCTGTTGTTTGTAGACGACTTGATTACACCAACGGTATGCTCGAGGGCTGGTGTCAAACCGTGCCAACCTGAATCAAAGATGCTGATCAGGGAAAAACTCACACCCAAACCACTGACTCTCTAACCACTAATTCTGGATTTACGCAACTCGCCGGAAATCCGCCGTTCGGCCCACTTTGACCCGAACAACATCTTCAGATTTCTGAAACTAACGAAACCTGACGTGCAGCCTCGGGACACTAAAACACTAATGTTTGTCAATTAACATTTTACTGAACACGTCCCTTTGATCAAATGTTGGCATAATTACCAAAATGCCCCTCCCGAAAATTCCATTTGGATTTTTCGGGAGACACGGGCTTTAACTCTTTGCCGCTGGCTCAACCAGATTCTACTGGGACTCAACAGACAGCTAGACGGAACCGCCGCAATTGCCCGAATTGCGCGATTGCCACCGGGGCGCCGTTAAACCGACGATTTTGCCGATTTACGGACCGATAACCAATTTCCGCTCAACAAGAGCCAACGGAATCACTAGCAAAAAGCTTAGAGATTATATACACACTGCCCGAGACAACACATGAGGCTACAATTGCGTTTTGACCCCTAGGGTTTCCAAAAATCGCACTTTTATAGCAATTTGAGAGCCGTTTTCGCTCGTTCTAACTATCGGAGCGTCATTTTAACGAACCGTCACCTCCAGTAGGTGACCCTCGACTTGCTGGTCACCATGCTCACCATTTGGCAGTAGCACAGAACCCGAGAAAAACTTCGGGTCATGAAATTCCTTACTAACATAGGCTTAATCGCACTATTTTAAATTCTTCGGCTTGACCAAATCGAAATCTAAGGTGAGCATCGCATTCAGTGACCACAAATTAGTCTATGGCTCACTGTTGCGAAGTTGCGCACTGCTCAAAACAGCCCCAAGGCCAACTAACCATCCAAGAGCTTCAACTTGCTCCAACTTGAAATCTAATTGTGCAAAGTTTTAAACTAACTTGTTCATTTATCTCTGGACAGCACCGGGACTCAGAGGCTTGCTATTTAGCAGCCCAGAAATTGCTGGATCAAGAGATCCAAACCCCTTGCTCTCTAACTTTACAACATTGCTCCACACACAAATCCACACAGACAACTTTTGGTCTAAAGTGAGCATTAAGCTCAGGGGACAGTGTGGAGAAAATTTCATATTTTGCTGGATGCCAAATTCTGCTCCAGAGTTCATTGGGGCATTTCATCAAACAGGTGATGGGCACATTTTCTTTACATGCAAACAACCCAACCAAGGCTGCAAGCAGAGCAAGGATGGGATCTGGGGACTTCTAACTTGGATGGAAAGTTGCTACAAGGAAGCAGGAGCAATTCCATCAAGTCTGGGCCATCTTTGCACACTCGGGTTGGCCGCGGGCATGCATAAGGAAGAAGATGAGCTCAAGTAGACCAAAAATGGCAACTTGCTATTTCTGGTCTCTGGGCTTCAAGCAACTGCACCATAAGGTGCCTTTCATCACCACGGACCTACTTGAACAAGTGCCCGGTGACAGGACACATCGGCGGCGGCGGCGGGGGGGCAAAGCTCGGTTTGGAGCTTCCACCATTAATGGTGAATTTTCACCCGGACAGCAAGGAGCCCATGCAAGTGCATGGCTAAGTTATTCTTGGTCCCAGAAAACTTCCCGACCTTTCCTTACCCGTCTGCGACGGCCGGAAAGCCGGCCACCGCGGCGTGAACCCGATCTCGGGTCATCCATGGCACCCAAGGTTTCGGGCTGCATGGATGCCATGCAAAGGCATGGATGCGTTCAACTCACTCCCAGGAAGCTTCCCGGCCATGTGCCCGGCGGCGAGGAACCTCACCGGCGCCAGAGCAAAAAGCTCAGCCATGGTGCAAAAAACCCGATAATTAGTGTTTGAGATTGCGGTGCGGTTTCTTGATCAAACTCCACCAAATTTGGTGGAGATGATCCTACACTCCTACAGTTTCTTTCCATCATTTTAATTTTCCATTTGGTCGAGTGGTTGTGTCACTAGTTCGAGGCGGAGCAAGGATAGGTTTCCAGCGAGAATCTTCTCCCGCCGGCAACCGGGACCACCACAAGGGCTAGGACTCGACAGGGAGCATCCTTACAACCTATAGAGGCTACCTCCTAAGGTCATAATGGCTAAGAACCAGAGAGAAGAAGAGACTCACCTCGCCGAAGTTGGAGAAGAAGGTTGCGGCCGGTTCTCCTCCCCCACGTTGCGCAGCCACCCAGCAGGCTCGGGCTCGGTCATACGACGCAGGAGATCACTCCAGGAGCCACCAGGAGCAAGTTGGAGCAACTCTTTCCTTTTTTTTTTCTCTCTTCTCTCCCACTCTCGGGTTGCCTTCAATGGGTGGTGCCTCCTTGGCTATTCCAGCACTCTGGGTTATGGTGGAGTTATGCTCTGGGGTTAGGAGGTCTCAGGAATGCTTTGGAATCCTACTTGACCCCTCGTGCTCCCTCCATGAAGACCAAAAGCCATATATGATTTTAATGCATAGTTTAGTGCAAATTTCAGTTTAGCCCTTCTACAACTAACCTTATGCCTTTAGGTCCTCACTGTAGCTCACAAATGCCACCAGGACCCTATACTTTAAGCCCTAAAACCTATGGTCCAAGAAAAGTATAAGTTTTTACAAAAATAATCGATTTTTCGACACTTTCCGAGCATATCGAGACGAACGGTTCGTCGAATTATGAAACGGACTTCACCACGATGTCCGGCTCGTAGAGACCTATCAAATAGTGCCCTTGTTTGTTTGATTTGGTGCTCGAATAAAATCTCGGGCCATAATATACTGTAGGCTGTACTGTAATGCACGCATTTCGATGCACCAGAATCGCCAAACGTGAATTCTGTCAGTGCCATTGCGCTCAGAACGTCAAAAATAGCTAGAAACGACTACTCATACTCCTATGTTTGAATCATAGATAGTGGATCGGCCGATGATTGATCGAGAGGACCAAAAATCAGGGTTACTATTCATTTACTATTCATACTTAAGTTGTGGGCTCCGTTTTTCGTTACTGATTTGCGGAAGATCCGACCGTCGGATCGAAAACTTGTGAATATCAATCTTTCATGTTTCGACGAGACGGTCGCACTGGTGATCTCAGATTTTCAAGATCAGGCTCCGATCAAAAGTCAGTATTTTCGGGCCACAATTGCACTACTAATAATCCAGAAAATTTTTTAAACTTAGATTTTGAATTTCAAAAATCACGGTTACTACATTTCTGCGCTGAATCCAAATATGACCTTGGATTAGCCTAAAGCCCTTTATAAATTCTGACAAAAATAGCCGGAAGGCAGGCTCAATCCCGAAGCCTCACAGAGTCCGTTCAACGCGTCCATTTGACGCGTTGTGGGTCCGACACACCAACAATAGGTGTTCTACATCATGGGTCATGGGAGAAGCTATACGGGGATCGGGGCTACTACAGTCTATCCCAACGACTCCCGATATTAGAACGAGATCTAGCCTCAACTATCAGACTCCACTCATCCCCCAGGCACGAGCGGGATATGCATCCTACACTACCCCAACCACTCAGCCCACAACCAGGATGAGGACAAATTCTAAATCAGGAAGAAAATGCAAGTATATGATCCAAGTTAAGATTTTTCTAGAGTCTAGTCAAATATCATGCAGCATATGATAGGGATGCTAGTGAGAGTTCCACAACTCTAAAACTATCATAAACATCAATAGGAAGTACTACCACTAGTATGCTGATAGCTACGACAATAGACATAATAAGAAGTCCATTAATTTCGGAGGAAATCCAACCCACCTGGAACATGTCGATCCGGAGTCTGATCGGGCTAAAACTTGGCGTGCACGTTCCTCAGGCTCCTACGGTTCCAACAAACCGAAAAACTCCCAAAAACTCCTGCCGAATTGAGCACAATTGCAAAAACACTGGGTTAGTCGCAGAAATCCAGCAAATAGCTCCATAAGCATTCGGGTATCCAAACTGAACTCATACCTCAACGAAAAGGTGCTGAACTTAGTTCCTAAGTTCCCCTCCAACTTAGGAACACCCAGGAGACCAGAAAAAGCCCTCGACAAGTGCCAAAAATTCAGCGTAGACAAGAGCTCACCGGGCTGTCCAAATCTGTCCCAAAAAAACAGCGAGCGCATTCAGCGAAGCGTAGAAGCTTATCCATACATGATCTCAGACTGAAATAAAAAAAAAAAAAAGTTGCTCACCTTGACCATAAAAATGTGCTCAAACTTTTACATTCTCAGAATAACTCCAAAACATCCACGAAATCTGCTCCCAAAGGTTGAACATCGCAACGAGCTCTAATCACAGAAAACAGAATTACACATCTGTCATAGGGGCTTCAAAAAAGGGTGTATAAATCACCTTCAAAAATCTCAAAGAAAGGTGCCCACGTGTTCCTCTGCGAGTCTAGATGAATTTCAAGCCCTTAAACTTCAAAATCATAAACAAAAAGCCAAGAAAATTCATGAGTAACCCATGCTGTCCAGAAGGTTGCACTGTGCAAAAGGCTTCCAAAGATGATACGAAACAGAAAATGCGGGAATGGAGGGAGGTCATCGATATGAAAGTTGGAGATCTACCTGTGGAGAAGCTCCCCTCCAAATTTCAGCTCAAAACTCTAAGTGGTTTGCTCTGGGAAGCCAATGAAGAAAAGTCGGCGATGTAGCCAACAATCGCAGGGATGAACAAGCTCCTTAAAGTGGGGAAGAAGACGATCCAAATGCCCTCAAATCCCTCCAAGCGAAGAATCCTCAAGAGTGGTGGGAGAGTGTTCTTGATCCACCTCTGGTCACAACTTGCATCACCAAAAGTCCAAAAAGGGAAGAGGAGACTCCCTTTTATAGCCACCATGCAATTCTGTCCAAAACTCAGCTTCAGGGCCAACATTCGGGCGCCTGATAATAGTAAGGGTGCGCCCGAAACCCTGATCGATCGTCCACAGTGCGCCAAGCGTCCCCCCGACCGGGCAGTTGGCGCCAGCCAATCGCGGCGCGCCACGTGGCACGCGGTATGGCGCGCCGGCGTTGACTGCGCCGCGCGCGCCGCTCCCGCAAGGCCGGTCCAATTTCGACTCGCCACGCGAATCGCAGCGCGCCACATGTCCCTATTGACCCGTGGTTCGCGACTCTGTGCTGGTCAATTAGGGCACCCAAATAGGGATATGGGCGCCCGAATCCACTGAAAACACCCAAAAACATGTGTTTTGACCAGATTTTTGCACTGAGTCCGTTTCTCGCGTCTGTTTGGCACGCAAACGCACTTGACACATAAAAATAGGTGTCTACATGCCGCTGACCATGCAGCCAAACATCCACAGGGATTCGGGTCACCATAATATTGTCACTATTAATTGATTAAATATCACTATTATCTGACTACTTGATTTAACAAATTGATTGCCCTCAATATCAATTTTCATTTTGTAAGCCTAGTTATAGAGGGGCACATCCTATGAATCCTAACTAAATGACTATAAACTAAATCGATAAGTTACCAACCATCTCTAGCGTAGGTGGTAAAAGATTTGACGGTTGAAATTTAAGGTTTTAAATTCAAAACCTAATTGCATTCTTAGAGAACAAATATCTATCTATAACTATCTATTATTTCTCATATTTTCTTGCCACGTGGCAACATTTCCTTCATCTTATTCTAAAAAGACGAATCTTTCACTTCTTCACAATACACAATACAATGCGTCCACTCGACTTCCCAGTTGCCTCTTCAACTCCCCATCTCTTTAATTTTTCCAATTACACCACTGCCTCTTCAACTCCCCACCTCTTTAATTTCTACTCTCCTCCACAATACAATACACTGCGTCCACTCGCCTTCCCAGTTATACCATTGCCTCTTCAACTCCCCACCTCTTTAATTTTTCCAATTACACTGCTGCCTCTTCAACTCCCCATTTCTTTAATTTCTACTATCTAATCGCTCACGGAGATCCCACCACATCAACGAGGCCGTTGAGCGATGAGCCTGCTGGCGGCTGCGACCATCCTGTTGACTATCGTCAAGGCCGAAGTCGTCGACAATTGCGCTGAGCCCGCCAACGACTACGGTCATCCAGCCCACTTTCTCGATCTATCCTCCTTCTGTCAATTTACGTTGCATCATCCTTCTTCATCGATTGCCATCAATCCCCGATTGGATCTACTGTATTTTTCTACAATTTTTTTAAAAAATATATATAATTATTTTGACTTTTAAGGGCTCTTCTTCTACTCTGCCAACTTTTTTAGATAGTCTCCTCAAATTTCAATAGGATGAATTGTATGCTTCGTTGCTGAATTTCAGGTGTTTGATGAAATGCTTCCTTCTATTATGAGCCAAAGACATCATCAACCTTCTATTTCCAACCCTATGTGTTACCCGGTAAGTTTTTCTTCTTTCTAGCAGCGTGCAAAGAGAACTCCAAACGAGAACAATTTATTTTTATTGCCAATTTGAGTTTCCTCTCCATTCATGGATTTGATTTTTTTTCCCAAATTTCTTTTGAATAATAGTAGTAACGTTTAATTTTTTTAAAGTTTTCTCTTAAATTTATCCTTTTTTTTATACATTCATTTATATGCTTAGAACTTTATATTTTTATAAAATGTGATTATGGACACAATGATGTTCAATTGAACAAAGTAGATCATGGATTATTTTTCAACATTTTGATATATTTTTTTTTTTGAGAGAAAGGTAGCATGCTACCGCTTCGTTTATTTTTTAAATAAACTTAGCTGGAAATGTGAAGCAACTAAGGCTTCGAACTCGGGTCTCGGGTATCAACCACCAAGCCCTTTGCCACTTGCACTAGAGACGGTTGATCATTTTGATATATTATGTGTGAACTTTGCTCTTTTCTTTTTAGATTATCACACATATTACAAGTTTTTCTTTTAATTTTATCTACTTTTTCAATTAAAATTTAGTTGCTACTCTTTGTAATCCTACACCATATTAAATATTTTTTTTCTATACTTTTTCAATTAGTAATTTTATTTTATTTTTTCTAATTCACTACTAGCCACATCGCGCGGGTTACTTCACTAGTGAATCATTAAAGACTTTAATTTCATATACATATATACTAGCACATCTGCTATGAGAATAATATTTTGGGGACTTGTAACAGTACTAATATTGGCTATTCATTATGATTACTCAAGAGCTCTAATAAATACTCTTTAAGACTAGAAATTATTTCTTACATTGATGTATACGTTTGCTCCTATACAATTTAATGGTTAATATGTTGAAAATTTAATATAATAGATGGGATTTACAATATGTAATTAAAGAGTACATGTATAAAAAGTAATAATTAATATTAGTACCCAAGCATCATGTAACCTTCAAAATTAGGGATAATTTTATACATATCCTTGTACAAATTTGAAATTATGTAATTATCCCTACAAAATTTTAATTATCAGATATATCCCTCTTAAGCTATGAAATATGTAAATTTGTTCCTACAAATTGACTTAGCTTAGTTGACTATCAAATATTTACCATTTAGACTGTTATGCCCTCGTAAATAATATTTTATCAAAAAATTCATTTAGGATTTATAATCTATGGTGAGATAAAATGACAGAAAAGTTAGAGGGAAAAAAATAGAAATGATGTATGATGTTAAATATAATTAAAAGATATTTACCTAAGATAGAATAGTCATTTTGTAGAAAAACAGTCAATTTTAAACGGTCAACTAAGAAAGAGGGATATATTTGAAAGTTATGCAACTTTGACCGGATACATTTGATTACTAAAATTATGTAGAAATAATTGTACATTTTTTTGTAATATATATATATATATATATATATATATATATATATATATATATATATATATATATATATATATATATGCAATCAACCCTACAAATTTAAGTGTAAAATAAGTATCTAAAATTTGTGACTTCGATATAAGTCTTTATGTCGTATATATGTTACATTCTAATTTCAAGAGATAAATATCTCTCATGGAACTTTAAAATATGGTATATGAAATGGATAAAAAATAATATATTTATGGTGTACGAATTTATAGATGACTTAGGTGCAAGCAATAATTTTTACTCTACAATAAAAACTAAAATAAAATATTATTTAAAGTTCAGGAAGGAAAATAAAATCTTATATAAAGTTCACGTTCTTCAATGGCAAAATCTAAAGTTTGAAAACCAAAATAAAAACTTAAAAGTTCATGGCCAAGAAATGCAATTTACCCTTGAATTAATTGCAAGAGTTTTGCTAACACTTTGTAGGTTACAATTATACTAATTAAATATCTTAATTAGACTCTCTCTCTCTCTCTCTCTCTCTCTCTCCTATTTATATCCCCTTAACACTCACTCTCACAAAAATTATCAATCGATCATTCATATTCAGACGTATTTTTACTCTCCCTAAATACATTCTCCCTACAAGCACGCTAAGATGAGAGAAGAGCTACAAGGGCTAAAAATTGTGTTATTCTTTGTAGTACTGTGTGGTGTAATATCCATCACAAATGCTAAACCTGTATACCAGCCTAAACGTGGCGCATATATTCCCGATGAATTTTCAAACATCACTAACTTATCAGATCCTGTCGTACTAGACTGTTGGCAACCTTTTCTCAAGCCTAGATTCTGCCTTCAAGATCTTCTAGACATATATTATAAGAGAGTAGATTGGATGCATAGCCCAGTCGGCCCCAAGTGTTGTCGAGCTCTTAACACTCTACCTTGCAAGAAACTGATGCTCCCCAGCATGGATCCTATCGTGAATCCACTACTAGATCTATATTTTGCTTGCATCTATCACGGGTATCATCCAAAAATACATTTGCGCAAGCTTCTTCCTCCATTTAAAAATCATCATGAGTGAGTTAAACTGTGATCCTTCTTGGAGATCGATTGGCTATTTGAAATATATATATATATATATATATATATATATATATATATATATATATATATATATATATATATATATATATATATAATTGAGCTCCTATGTTTGTAAAAGCACAAAGTTATTTGTACTTGTGAGTTTTTTATCTTTTGATGTAGGAATGTACGGTTAGAATGATGGTGGGCCCTTTGGGCTTAGTGGGTGGTTGGTAGAATAGTATGATCTAAGGGATAGAATTAATCAAAGGATTAGATCTAACGGTAGAAAACTTACAAGCACCAATTGCTTGGTGCTTGTACAAGCACAGTAACCAAAATCTCTCTCTCTCTCTCTCTCTCTCTATATATATATATACTAATTAGAGAGTAGATAATTTGTAGGATGAGATATTAGGGATACTTTATAAAAAATAGAGACTGAAATAATCAATTACTAAAAAAATTTAAGTTGTTAGAAATTAGTGCTTTTACTAATTTTCTTCATGCCTGGGCTTGAGAGTTTTAATAGGCCCACGATATGAACTTCAGTTGAATACAATGAAATTGAATATAATGAAATCGAGAGTTGATAGGATTCAAAGTCAATCGAAATCTTATGCTTTAATACTATGTAAAATAGTTAATTATTCTAAAAACTTTTAAGAAATAGTGTTTTTACAAAATGATAAGTTATCACGGTATTCTGATAGTTTTGTTATGTAATACCAAGAGTTTTCATATTTTACAAAATATCTTTTATCCACGCATCTGCCATTGCACGCTTGTATAATCATTACAACAAAATATGCCTTTAGTGGCAATTTAATAGCGACCATTATGAAATGACCGCTATTGATTAATACCTTATTATATTTTAGCGACCATTATTTTAAACATTAAACTTTATCGACTAATAATTATACATATTTAATATATCGATTAACTTCAACTAAAACCCAACCTAAACCCATCCGATCCTTTTCCCTTGCCCTCCCCTGCGCCATCTCTCACGAACGCTTGTCTATGGATCCTGCCCCTCTTCTCTCGAGCGCGAGCTCGAGCTCTTCCCTTCCCTTTCTCTTCCCTGCTCCATCTCTACTCCTCTCCTCCTCCCTCTTCCTCCGTGACGTCTCCAAGCTCCGATCCCATCCTCAAATCGCCCTCCGCTTCTTTCGATTCTCCATATCCGACCTCGCTTTCGCCCCCGACCTTCGATCCTAATCGACACCGACCTCCTCGACCCCACGAGGGCGATCCTCGACCCGGCGATCTGGTCCGAGCCCTTGGTGGTGCCACTTCTCAACTCGGTGCTCCTACTTCTCGATTCAGTGCTCCGATCCATTGGTAAGAGCTCTCGATCTCGAATCCTCAGTTTCATCCTTGAATCCTACTCTTCTGTATGGTACAAAGTTTTATTTTTTTGTTTTTTTGTTTTTTTAGTGTATTATAAAGTATTTCTTTAATGTGGCAAAGATCAAAAGATGGAATTAAATAGTGATAGGAGTAAGCAACAAGTTATAGTACTACTTCAGGGTGTGCTTGGGATGTCACTTCTACCTTTTACTTTAGATAGGCATTTCCTCGCTCTCTTCTCATGCAGTGCAACCATGTCCACCTTTAGCTCAATAGTCTGATGCTGAACAATGAAACAAATAAAAGTACCTAAACATGCAAACTTTGATGCCGAGAAACATAGAGTCCTACGTAAATATACCTTCAAAACCTGTAGTTTGGGAATGAGATTGTGGGAGGCTGAGATAATGAAGTTTCCGAAGGAGAGCTTAGTTTGGGGGAAATTGAGGTTTAGAGCTAAAAAGGAGATGAAGAAGATTATATTCATGTAGGTTTGGATAGACAACATTCACAAGCAAATAAGAACAAGAATTCATCAAGCCTCAGTTTATTTACACATTTAACCAGTTCTTTCAACATGTTATGCAGTTGAATTTGCTACAATGAAATATTGCTAATTTGCAGTTAATTTGTGATTAATACAGGGTTTAAAAACATATTTTTGTAGCACGTTGCCTTTTTTTTTTTTTTCCCGGATGTTGCTATTCCTTCATTTTATATTTGACTTGTTGGTTGGCTGTCTCATGAAAATTCCTACTATTTTCTTTCCCTTTGTATACAACTTTAATTTCAGGATATAGAATTGTCAAGTGGAATGTTGGGCTTGGAACCCGTATTTGTTTTTAAAAAAATTAAAATTCTTTTTATAGACATACAAGATGTTTTTTAATTTTTTTTTGAGATAATAGTAGGTTTGGATTATAGAATTTGGAAAATGACATATAATTTTTACATAAGCGATGAAGTTAATTTAGGTTATTTAAAATTGATGCTTCAGAGGCTACATTTATCTGATTGTTCTTGTGTTATATATAAGAATGGCAAATTTTCTCTGCTAGAACATTTATTTCGTCATCTTAATTAGTTGACTCCTCTGCATTATGTGCTAGTATTTTTTTTTTCACCAAATTTTTTTTTTTTGCTTGTTTCCATTGAGTAAAATATTGGTGATCATTTTCTACATCAATTTGCAGTAAAGCTGCTTGTAATGAATATGAGAAGCACCTTGAACAAATCAGGTATTCTTTTGTAAGATTTACTTAGGCATGTTTTTTTTTTTTTTTCCGATAATGCTCATAAGAATTTCAATTAGGACTTTGTACTCATAAGAATTTCAATTAGGCTTTCGTAGAACACCGATACTTTGTTAAGTACCATATGCCTTTAATTCTTCAGCAGTACATACGCATGATTTACATATTTATATCGGTAAGTAGAAATTCATGTAGTTGAGCAGAAATTGATCCTTACCAAAAGTTGATTTACTGATAAAAGAGCATGTAATTAAGTACTTACAAACATGTTTGTTACACATAGGATTCAATTTTTAGTACTGAGCAACAACAAAAAGACTATGAATAAGGTATTAACTACAACCTAACAGGAAATCAGAGAAGTTAGAATGGATCACATATAGTTCTGACAGATTGCTTTGTTGGTCATTGACCTTTTGGTTCAACTTGAAAGGTTGATGATCAGAATCAAATATAACAAAAAATTTGAGTATTACTAGTGCAATCAATGAATTTTTTCCAGAAATATAAGATTGATGTTTAAGGATGGTCGAGAGAAACAATATGAACTTGCCAAAAGGAGCAGATACCAACATTGAGATTCTGAACTATCAGAAACTATGTTATTCTGCCAAGATACTGACATCATTAAACCAGATAAACAGTAGAAATAGTAGCATTTGAGCTTTACACTGCTCTAATTGATGCTCATGACTTAAAAAGGTTGCAGCTTTCAGGGTTTGATCCAGCAACATGTACATAAGATAGCTTCTTGCGGTCTCTAAAACTCCCAAATGCGTGAGAAAATGTACGTAATAAAGAAAACCATAATAAGGGATTTGAAGAGTTAAGGGCGCATTACCTCCATGTAGAATCTCAAGTAGGAGAAAATGAGCGCTAATTAGTGTTGATGAAGGAAGAAGAGAAGCAAAAATTAGAAGGCATGAAAGCTTGTGCCAGTATATGAATGATACACACAACAAGCAAAGATAGAAAGCATAAATAGTGCATCTGGGGGGCTAGCCTATAACTACGTACAAGAAGGTGGTCATGGGAAAATGAGAAGGGTAGGATGAGGGGAACAAAGTGGGTCCATAAATTCAAATATTGTAGTTGCCTTAAATTAGGCTATTTTGTAAGTTATCGAAGAAAAGAACAATATCATATTTGAATTATTTTGTGCGTCGTGCCCCTACTATTGCATCTCCAACTTGGGCATAGTTTGAGATGTAGTAGCTGAGTCTCCAATTATAGGTCTAATTGCAACATGTAAATGCAAATAAAGCAAACCACAAGTAAAATTTTTAAATTTGTTGTAATCCACTTACAATACAACTTGAAATGTGAATTACTTAAGGTGTCAGATATCACCTGCTCAAAGTTCTTTTTTTTTTTTTTTTGGTAATTTTTGCTTCATTAAATAAAATTAGCAAACAAATGTTGACAGTTAGAGAGCAGGCAGGGCAGTTCATTTTGATAAAATGACCATCAAATTTAACCAAATCCCCAATTCATTTGAAGGAAATAAATTAATCCTGAAAATAAAAAAGGTCAAGTTAAAAGGCCTGTTTCAAATTGGCCTAAAGTTTAGGGGGCTACATGCATTTTTAAATAAGTGCCATGAAGAGGTTGCATAAGATTTTAAAAGCATTATTCTCCTTTATGTTGGACAATTTAGTGAAGGTGACAAAAACAATTGTAATTGAGCTTTTGTTAGCTAGAGAAGTTGATGAGTGACTGACTCATCATGCATGACTACATATATGCAAGCATGCATGTACAAATATATATATCTACATGCATGCATATAAACCATATTATATGGATGGAATGTATATAAGCAGTTGAACTAATAAGCTTCTTTCTCAACAGATACACATACACTTAGCTTAGAATAGAGAAACAGCACATAAAAGCAGACTTAGGAAAAAGGTTATTATAATAGATGGTGTTTCATTAATGAGACATAAAGAAAGTCTTATAATTCTTTGAATTTAATATTCTAAAAATCGTTAGTTGTACTGTATAGTGAAAAAAGAAATAGAATGAATAAGAATTGTAATCTTTAAAAAGAAAGAAAAGCAAAGAACAAATGAGAAGGGCACTCTGTTCTTATTGAAATTTGAAGACTGAACAAGTTGTATATTAATTTATATTGTACGATTAATTCGTTAAATTGTTCCAGAGATATAATGTTATAATGGCATGCTTTATTCTGGATTTATACAAATATGGCAGGATTACATGGAGGATTATGAGGTGATGGTACCATTCAAGTCTCTTCAAGCTCTCGGCTGCCATGTCGATGCAGTATGCCCCAATAAAGGAGCGGGCGACAAGTGTCCAACTGCTGTTCACGACTTCGAAGGTGACCGGACCTATAGTGAAAAGCCGGGCCATGATTTTACGTTGACTGCATCCTTTGATGGTTTAGACGCTTCAGGCAATGACGCACTAGCTATCCCGGGAGGGCGAACCCCCGAGTACCTTGCATTGAATGAGAAGGTCATTGCACTGGTGAAAGAATTCACTGGTCAAAGAAAGTCGGTTGCATCAATTTTCCATGGGCAGCAGATCTTGGCGACTGTGGGAGTTTTGAAGGTATGTATTATTATTCTCTGTTTTTCTCTTTACGCATCTAAAATGGCAATAAAATGCTGAATAGGGCATACTGTTATAGAACAGAAAAACTAGATAACTTCAGTTTTTCTTGCCTGAATTTTATACAAAATCCATGCTATACTTTGTATTCTCATTTCTTACTTTCAAATTTAAACAGCTTCCTGTTATTACCTTTTCTACCTGATCTTCAGCTATCATTTGAATAGTTTGTTTTTCATCTTAATATTTCATATGAAACAATGTACAAATTTTGATGATCGCGGTACATGTGATAATAGGGAAAGAAGTGCACCGCATACCCCACTGTGAAGCTCAATGTGGTGTTGGCCGGAGCGACATGGTTGGAACCCGACCCCATCAGCCGTTGCTTCACCGACGGCAATCTGGTTACAGGCGCAGCTTGGCCAGCGCACCTTGAGTTCGTTTCGCAGCTCATGGCTCTGCTTGGAATTAAGGTCTCTTTCTAATGCATCACTACTATCCTTGTTATTGTAAATGGAATCTGAAATGCTCTGTTCCTTACAGAACTGTTTGTGTCTCCACCTATACTGCTTGTTTTTCTAGAGAAACTTCCAGAATTTTGGTGTTTAGTGTTTGTATCATGGATGCTATCTTTGTTATATTAATTTTGCTTGTGGTACTTGTTTTCACTTGAGTATTGTTTTATTGGAGGGAAATTTGGGAAAGCCTTCAAACTTATTCCTCTAAATATAAAATATCAATCTTATTTGTTGGATCAATTTTTTTTTTTAAACAAGTTTTTGTTGCAATTAAGCTTCAAAAAATGAGTGTGGCCTTTACTGATAGGTGTTACTAGCCCTAAATCATGCAGGCCTTATTGGGCCAGTTGGAGGTCCGAAGTTCTAAATTATATGGCTTCTAGTTTGGTTCTATTTTTAAACAAAAATTCGGTGGCAAGTGACAAAAAGAGATTAATGGTTACATCTGAGATCTCAAATTCAAAATTTAGTTATTTCATATTTCTAGCTAAGTTCATTTGTAAAAAGGGCAAATAAAACGGATAGCATGCTATGCTATCTTTCTCTCCCAAAAAAAAAAAAATGCAATGAAGTATGCAGATGAATTGTGGATCAGTGTTTACAACTTAGACATCTACTAAGTTTGTTTAACAACAAACTGCAAAATCTTTTTGTTATTTGAATTACATGATTTTGTTTTCTTTCTGTTAGCTAGAGTTCTGCACGATAGATTACTACTTGGTGATTTAGAGAACAAGAGCCTTGATTTAGAGAACAATCTTCTAAATTTTTGATTTAACCATAAAGAAATGATAAGATCCATGGCGTAAATGTTTTTCCAATGCAACAATTTTGATGTTTTGATGAATCAGTTCTATATTTTAACTCTGCTATACTCTTACTCTTATCGCAGAAGGGTCTCATGCAGAAGAGATGAATGAGAGGCTGCGGTTTTTCATTGAAGAATGCGACCATATTCAGGTTGTTTCTTCTCCTGTGCAAACTCAACTATTGAAACATGGCATGTATAATCTTCCCTTATATCAAGCTACTACTGGCTAAGTTCCACTTTTGATGTTAAAATTTATCTAATCTTTTGTGCTGTTTGTCTGTACGGTAATTGGTGGGCTTTGGTCATGCTTGTCATAAATTGTTTTTCATAATTGCAATATCCTTATAACCCATCTACTATGTTTAGGGCCAAAGTACTTGGTTGGTCCTTGTCATACCTGGCATCAGAGTTTTGTAATTTCTATACTAGCATTCTACCTTTTTGTTAACATACAAACTGTACTTCTTTATTTGAGCTCTGCTTTTGCGGGAAGTGTCTAAATTCATTATGCATTACACAACAGCTCTGTAGGCCACATATTTTCAGCTAGATAATTTTCTGGTTATAATTGTGGTAATATTCTGCAAGTTCTGAATTGTCTGCTGCTTTTCCACGGTATCCAGTTCATTCTAAAATGGATTAATATGCTCTATGCGATTGGTTGAAAATGAATTTACTGCAACAGATGGGCAAATTTGAAGTTAATGCCCTATAGCTTGACCCCAGCTATTGTAACGTCACATTAGAAACTTCCTATAGAGCTTTTTAAATCATTTGGGACTAAAATGGAAAGGAACAGTGTTCATGAATTCGAAAATTCAGTGCACTCTGCCTATAGCTTAGGCAAGCCCCAATCACATGTTGTTCTTGTCATAGATTGCATTAACATGTCATCCATTCTTGCATGTTGGTTATACATGTTTGATTTTAGTTTTTTGCACTTTCGATGGGCTTCACTATTTCTCACGGAACTTAATCTTTAGTATTTACACAATCATCTTTTTAGAAGTTTGATAGACTGAAAAGTTTCGAAATTTGCCTGCAGCCCTTAATTTTAGTGTTTAGTGCGGACTTTTAAACTGACTATCTAATGCATCAGATGTATTTGCTTTCGGTTGATTTAAAGTTCATGCATACCATGCATCAGAAACACCATATTCTGGATACGCCTTTGTACTTGTGACTCTTATATTTGATAATTGATAATGATACTATCTTTTTGAAAATACAGTCAAAAATGCATTATTTGGCATGCAAAAACTACAGCTCTAATCTAAAATTGTCTCTGCTTTTCTATGACTCCTTAATTAATTACCACTTTTGAAACTCTTTTTATACAATGCATTGATTTTTCTTGTTTCCTTTGCAACAGGGAATCTGAAGCATAAGGACTTGTACAGTCAGGTGTTGAGCTCGCAAGTGTACAACAACGGAGATGATGCCATTGACGAAGCATATATCTTTTGCCATAATTATTTGATTATATAGGGAGACACCAATCTGTGCCTTCGATACGAACCTTCCCGTAAACAAGTAATTATTTGATTCTGGTTGCTTTTATGATTCTCAAGTCCTAACCTTTTTTATTACTTCTGTCTTGAACAACATGATAAGAGGTCTAGTATTTCGTAATCATTAGGAGAATCATTGCACTTCTTATAGCTAAAGCTTGAGCATCTGTTGCATCAATTTCATCTGACTTAAGCGAAATGTTAGCATGTGATCGTCTTAGGTAGTTCAAAAAGCACTTGTTATGTAATTGAAACTATCTGATTGTGATCGATGTTCACTTCTTGAGCTTAAAGAAATCAGTAAGGGGTTAAAACTTTTTTTTTTACCTTTCCAAGTATAAGATCTAGGACAATAGACTTGCAGAACCACCACACTATAATATCTGTAAGTGCCATGTTGTTTCCTCAAAATCTTTTTGTAGAAGTTTGTAATGTCGTAATTTGACGTCGTCAAAATGATCGAGGCCTATAAAGCTTTGATTCAAACTCATGCATTTATGTGGTATATTAAAATTTTGCTATTATGGAGTTTGACATTCCCATGCACTCTCATGTCTAATACAACACTGTGTGTACATAAATTTATACATGGATTTATAGATCTGCAGAGCTGCAATCGAGGTATTAGTTTGTTGGATAAGCTGAAAGTAGAGTTTCCTTTTCTACAGGATTAGAAGAGTTTAGTATGTTTCCGCTCGCAGGATGAGATTGGTTGGTGTATTCGCTGTTTGAAGAATGAAAAAGGTTATCTGAGTGCAATTCATCGTATTTTTCTTGGCTAAAAGAAGATGTTGTAAGTGCTCATTATTATATTTTCTTTTTGTTAAGAAACAAGCATCTTCTGTAGATACTTCCTGATGTTAGTTAGATATTGTTCAATGCTTTATTTCTCAATTTAGTATTTTAACTTCTGCTCTCTAAAGCTTATGCAGTTATTGGTTGTGTGATGCAGTGTTGAGTGATAAATTGTTATGAGAAACAAATTCAGTATCTTCTTCTCTGTATGTATGCTCTCTCCCGGTTATAAGAATTTTGCTTTGTCTGAGAATTCTGAGTTGTCTGATTTGTTATTTGCAGATGTTTCAATTACTGGCCAAAAAAGAGTCAACATCAGCTCTGAAGAAGCCTTCTCCATCAACTGCACGTTTGGGAGGCTAATTGAAGTTTGGAATTATCTCGAAATTGACTAATATGTTTTAACAGTCTGCCAACTTTCAGATTTTGATCCATTTAATTCACTTGTCACTAGGTGTAATCGTGGCAAAAAATTCATTAAATCATCCTACTTATTTCTATTGATCACGGTATTTTGACAGTTATATTTGCTGTTTGTGCTTGCCTTGCAATATGAATACTGTTTAATTCAAGTAGCTAGTGCATATCTAATCTGATGTGATGCTTGTCTCATGTCTCATGTCTTTTTAATTGCCGCTATAGATCCTATTTACTAGTTAATATGTTTTTAGTGGCAATTATAGATAATTATAGTGGCATTTATAATAGTTGCTATTATATAGTATTTAGCGGTATTTGTTTAGGCTTTTACCAACCGCCGAAATAAATGCCGCAATAATTTTTAGCGATCCTACCAATAGCGGCAATTATTATAATTGTCGTAAAAGTATTTAGCGGCAATTATAATCGCCGGAAAGTAAAAAATAATTACCGCTAAAAGCCAGTTTTGTTGTGGTGAATAGAATAAATTAATATAAAACTATATGAGAAAAAGTATAATTTTTTAAATCACATGATCACAAAATGAAAATGAGCTTAACTAGAAGTGCAATAATTAAAGTTCTCCCTCAAATATAGATCAAGCTAACAATCATATGGTGGCGCCCAGCTTCCCATAGTATTAAGCCCCGATGCCGTCATCAAGCTCGAATACACTTACAAATACCAAGCGTGAGACTCATCTCGCTAGTTTTAGCCGATTTTGTGAAAAGTTGCACTCCACTCATAATAATCATTAGTCGGGGAGCCACGCTCTACCCGCTCTATAACCCTACCTCAGGCAAGACGTATTCATCTAACACTTTCGGTTGGTGATTAGCTCTGCTACCAATTGTGACGCCATGCTTCCTGAGATCACCCATTCTAGAACTACTCTAGTTCTAGTACGCTTAACTTTTTTTGTCTCGTATTGATTTATCTAACATGCACAAACGTTTCTAAACGGAGAGAATCATCATAGTTGATCATGAAGTACCCAACCTTTTCTTCCTCAAAATCAACTAGCAGCTCCTGCATGTGTGAGCTCGACTGCTTCCCAAGCCTAAACAATGTGAAGACCCAAATCCCAGTTGACTGGTTGGTAAGGTGATCAGTGGCGTGTCGACACCTTCATCGTGTGTCGGAGACATTTGTGTACAAAACAGACGTGAAAAATGAATTTCATGCGAAATTTTGATATAAAAACACTAAATATGTGTTTTTGGCAGTGCATACGGGTGCCCAAAAGGGAATTCGGGCGCCCGAATAAGCTTGGTCGTGCCGGCGTTGACCGAGGTCAACTGGGGACAGGTGGCGAGCGGTGGCAGCGCCGCGTGGCGCACGGGCCCGCCGACGTGAGTCGTCGCGTGGCGACACATGTCGCGCAGCGGGAGCGCCCGGGGAGTGATCCGACGCGCTCTCTACGCAACGTGTGGCGGGGGTGATTCGGGCGCTGGGTTTCAGGCGCACCCAGTGTTTTTAAGCGTCCGAAACCAGCCCCTATGGCTATGGTTCATGATATTTGTTTGTTGTTTCGAGGGTGCATCTTATCCAATCCTTTGGACTATAAATAGGGTCATTTAGACTTCAGAGGGTTCTTTTCCGTCCCTCTTCACTTCCACCCTAGTTTGAAGGCAATTGGAAGCACCATCTTTTTCTTCTTCCTCACTTCATCACCATTGTTGAGCTTGGAGCATGCTTGCAGTTTTTGGCAAATCCATCAATGTTTCTTCCTCGGCTTTCCCTGGACTGTAGAAGTAGAGTTTTAAGTTGATTTTTGCAGGAAAATCAACAGCACTTGGAGATCTACAACTTTCATATTTGTGAGCAACTCCAATTTGGAATACAAGCCAGATATTTTAAGCCATCTTTGAGACCCTCATGCATAGTCTGGATTTCTAAACAACACTTAGTGTTTTTCTTCCCCTAGACAGAATACTTGGAATTGCGAGCTGATTTTTGGAGGGGAGTTGCACCTTTGATAGCTCTAGACGTTTGCGACTGATGAAGGTGGCCAATTCCTGCATTTAAATAGGTAATTATGCCCATCTTTGAGCTTCTGTGTACAGTTTTCAGATTCTGGACATATTTGAGTATTTATGGAATTTCTTTATCTTTTTCTTATGAAATGGAGGATTTCTGTGAGGACCCGAATCCCCGCGATAGGATTACTGTTGGATCAGCAGCTTCTGGAGGCTTATGTTGAGTATTGGAGGCTTATGTTGAGTATTAGAGGTGTTTATGCGTAAATTGGACACAAGTGATGGACTCAGTGTGAAAAATGGATCACGAGTGTATTTGGATGCCCCACTGAATTTTAGAAGTGGAATTGGGCAAAACGAACATCGGATTTGGACTTAGCGCGCGAAAACGATGGAAATCGACTACTTGGTTATATTTTTCTGAGTCCGGACGCCCGAAAACGGATACCCGAAAGTTTTCTTGTGTTTGTGGGTGCACGGTGGACCGGTGGACCGACGGTGTGCCACGTGGTGGCTTCTGATTGGCGCCGTACGCCACGTGGCGGAGCGGGGGTCGCGGCGCAATGGGCCCGCCCCACGGGAGCAGGCGTGGGCAGCGCGAGGGCGCGGGCGAGCGCGGTGCAGCGGGAGGAGTGTGCCACGTGGCATTTTTCTACTGGTTCGCATTGGATGCGTGGCAGCAGGGCAGTAGCTGGCGCAGCAGGCGCAGTCCACGGAGCAGGGCGATAGGCCTCGGGAAGCGTGCGTGGCAGGGGGGCGCAGGCGGCGCGCACGTGGGCGCGGTGACCGACGCGTTGACGCGCAGTTCCCGCGCGTGGGCGCGCCACGCGTCAGCGCCTGCGCGGGCCACGCGGCGCTTGGCGGGTGGCGGATTCGGCTGTCGCCTGTTCGGGGGTGACGTGGCGCAATCAGGCGCTTCCGGGTGCGGGATGGACGGCCGGATCAGGTGCTACTGTTGGCGCCTGAAAGTTTCGGGCGCCTGGAAAATGTTCCCCAAAGTGTATTTTCTTCCGGATTTCAGCCTATAAATAGGCATTAGGTGCCCTCTTGTGCGGGTTTTGGAGATTTTTCTGGAGCTCCCTTTTGAGCAGAGCCCTCACCCCTTTGTCCTCTACTCTCCGACGGATCTAGGATATTTTTGGAGGCCGCGGCATCGGCGTTTTCTGCGACGCGGCGCACTTCGACGCTACTTCGTTTTTGGGCTTCTACCGTTGCTTTTCAGTCCGAGAGACCCCCTGGACTACCCCGATGGACTTTTGAGCTGATTTTTGCGGCAGCGCGTCCACGAGAGGTACGTTTCGATTTCCAAGTTGATCACTTCGCCTCATTTTGGGTTTTTGGCATGATTCTCGAGGCTTTTCTGTGACCCTTTGTACTGCTGCGAGGTACGGGACAGCGATGGAGTATTGTTGGATTTTCTCGGTGTCACGCCCCGGGGTCGAAACTGCGACCCGGGCTCACCAACAGATCCGCCACCTATGCCAAACCCCGCATAGGCGAAGCGTCCAACCTGCAAGTAAAGTGCTACAGCTAACAGATATCAGAGCTATAAATGAAAATCTGCTGTAACTAAAATCAACTACTATACAACTGGAAATAAAGCAACAATATCCATCTCCCGAAATGATAATCATACAATATCCTCATATACAAAAGGGTCGAGACTCAACAGGGAGATATCTCCAATAAATACATCAGTGTACAGGCTCTCAATACATATCATATCCTCACTACATCAGTCTCTCAAAAGAGGAAATAAAATAACTAATCTACTGAAGCTCTCCTCTGAAGGGGCACCGCTACTCTCCAAACATGGGTAGGGATCTAGCTCGCGACTCCCTCGCCTCGATCAACAACCGCAGAATCAGCAACACCCGCTAAGACTCTGCAAAACAAAGGAGAGGAAGGAAAAAGGAGGGGGAAAACCCCCAGAGGGTGTGAGAACTACACCAAAAAGGGAGTTCTCAGTGGGTACCACTGCCAGACTCGACGGTCTGCCCACTAAGTCCTCAAGAGACAAAAACTAACCAAAGCCGTAAAGACTGAAATAAGGAAGCTGGAGCCTCTCAACAGCTATCATGCCTCTAACTAAATGCCCAAACGGGGAGAACTAAAGAATGGTAAGCAACCACTAGCACAAGAAATGCACAATCGACCCAATCGATAGACTAGTAATCACTAGCACTGCCTGCTATGCCTGCCCTGCCTGCCATGCCTGCCATGCCTGCCATGCCTGCTATACCTGCCATGCCTACTATGCCTGCCATGCCTGCCATGCCTGCCATGCCTACTATGCCTGCCATGCCTGCCATGCCTACTATTTCTGCCATGCCTACTATGCCTGCCATGCTTGCTATGCCTGCCCTGCCTGCTATGCCTGCCCTGCCTGCTATACCTGCCATGCCTGCCATGCCTACTATACCTGCCATGCCTACTATACCTGCCATGCCTACTATACCTGCCATGCCTACTATACCTGCTATCGAACTCAAGAACTCATCTGCGGAAATACTGACCGACTACTGACCGGTACGGTCGCACACTAAATGAATGACAGACCGGCTCCTGACCGGCACGGTCGCACACTAGATGAATGACAGACCGGCTCCTGACCGGCACGGTCACACACTAAATGAATGACAGACCGGCTCCTGACCGGCACGGTCGCACACTAAATGAATGACAGACCGGCTCCTGACCGGCACGGTCGCACACTAGATGAATGACAGACCGGCTCCTGACCGGCACGGTCACACACTAAATGAATGACAGACCGGCTCCTGACCGGTACGGTCGCACACTAAATGAATGACAGACCGGCTCCTGACCGGCACGGTCACACACTAAATGAATGACAGACCGGCTCCTGACCGGGACGGTCGCACACTAAATAAGTAGGAAACTCCGCACACTAGAGAAACCTGATAACCAATCTGGTGCATAAATAAATGTCCGGTCAACCGCCCAATATCCGCGGTTGCCGCAAAGCCCCACAACTAATCCAACCTGTCCCAGACACCAAGTCCTGACTACACTACCCAGAACCCCTGCTCGAACCCGAGCAACACTGACCACTTGACTAACAAAGAAGGAGAAAGGAAAAGCATGGTTTCTCCTAAGTCAAGTTCCAATATATAGTGTAGCAATAAAAGATGGCCTAACTAGATGACCATACAAGCATGCAAATGTCCTTCACATAGGGTAAGTCCCTTAGGTAAGCATTTACAATTCGTCATCATGAATATATGAATGCTGCAAATTCTCGATAATATTTAATATGAATATTAATCTTGCGATTCCCTTTATCCAGTCATCCTTCCTAGCTTACCTCCCAATAACATACAATTATTGTACCTTAAACATGCGTGCATTTTAATATAAGAATTAAAGAACCGTCCATCGGTTCTGGGAACAGAGCACCCACCTGAAGTGCTCAAACCAAGGCAAACCTGGGGTCGGCGAAGAGCGTGGCCACTTGCTCGCACAATCCGCTGAACCCGTATCCAATGTACATGTCGTGCAAACCTCGGCTCCTAGCAGTGTTCCAAAACACTCGCGAACCCTCCTGGGTACAACAAAAGGTCCAAAGTTACACTTTATGCTAAAATATCCAAGTATACACCATCTGCTGAAATCAGTCCCGAAGATGTGCAATTTTCACCTGCATAACGGACTCTGAAAAATCCACCAAAAATACGGATGCGATCGTCGCGTCGAGCCCTTCGAAACGAGTACCTGCACGTCAAAATCCGAGTCCCGGAGGCCAAGTTACAAATTCCACAACGCGGTGAGCGCGAAAGTCCACAATAAACACAACTGTAATACTTCGCACAGTAAAGGGGAAAGAAGTATACCTTCGGGCGAATCTCAGAAAATTCCCCGAAAACACGACCGTAATCCTTGCGACGCGTAGATCCAAAAGTGAAAAGGCACGCCTCAATTCGAGTTCGTACTATAAGTTGCACGCAAAACGGTGCACACAACGAGTCCGCGTGCAAAAAGATGCGCGGCTACCAAACTTGCACGCAAAACGGTGCACGTCATTAAAACCCGCACGCAAAACGGAGCATGCTTCCCACCTTGTGCGCTCCACGGGGTCCACGGCGCGCTCGTGCGCCCTCGAAAACCCCGCCCCGAATCGCCCTCTCCCTCTCCTGGTACGCTCGGGCGAAGCCAAAGAGGGGAAAAGGAGGAAAAAAGGGGCCATTCGGGCCCAAATAGGCCAAAACCCAACTTTCGGGCGCACCTTTCGGGCGTCCGAAAAGATTCGGGCGGCTACAGTAACCGCCCAGCCGCGGTCCACCGGTCCACGCTGCGCCAGCTGGGCGCCATGTCACCCTCGCTCGGCCAACCAGGGGATGACACGTGTCCCTGGACCCGTGCACCGCGACCACCGACCAGTGGCAGCCAATCAGAGGTTGCCACGTGGACCGCACTAGCGCCCCGCGCTGACGCCGGCCGCAGTGTCGCGTCGCGTCGCGCTGACCGACCAGTGGGAGGCCAACACGTGGCCTCCCCGCTGACACCGCGCCAAAGGGCCAGCGCGCCTTCCCCGCGCGGGTCTGCGCCTCTGCCAGGCACGCGCCCCGAGGTGAGCCGCACCAGTTTGGTGCACCGAGCGCGCTACACTGCACCTATCGCAGGCCGCCACGTGTCCACCCTCCGGTGCACGCCGGCGCCGTGGACCGCGCGCCTACCCGCGCGCCCGCGGGCTTGCCCGCGCGCCTGCCCACGCCCCCGCGCCTGCCCGCGGCCGCTCCGCCGCCTGCCCGAGCCCACGCCGCCGCGCTCCGCCGCTGCCCGCCGCTGCCGACGCTGCCCCCCGCCGCCGGAACAGTGTCCATTGCCTTGAAAATCGTGCGCGTCATCCGGGCTCCGAAAAAAACAAGTGAATAGTCCATTTTCATCGTTTTCGCACGCTGATGTAATGACACGGTATTTTGTAATATTTAACCCTCCTTCTATTTTAGTACTCTTTTAGTACTCCGAGAATATTACTTTTGATTTGTCGGTCGGTGTGTGTGGTGCTTGTATTTTTCTGCGAAAGAGCGCGAAAAATAATGACCGACGGTGCGATCGGATCGAAAATCCGATGTCGGGAACCCCCGGAACGGGATTTTTAGTAATGCGGTGATTAGTCGTGCATCGAAACCCGTGCAAAATATCTTGCACCCGTTTGTGGATAATGGGGGTTATCTCGTGTGGATAATTAATTAATTAAGCTAATTAATTAATTATCCGGTGATGGGGAAATTAGATTTTTCCCTACGTATGATTCGGAAAATAACAGAATTGGGGAAATTAAAGATTTAAGATAATTGGATAATATAAGTATTTCCCCCTCGTTAAGAAAAGAGAATTCTAAACCTAGCCGTAAGAAAAGAGAATTCTAAACCCTAGCCGTAAGAGCGGAGAGAAAAGAAAGAAAAGAAGAAGGGCGAAACCCTAACCGGAAGAAAGAAGGAAGAAGCGGAGGAACCCGATCGTCCCGATTTACGTGCCGGAGATCGGAGAACGAGACGCCATCGTCTACGGGGAGCGGATCCGGATCTCCGACGACGCGAGGACCAAGATCGGTTCTTTATTTTCCGATTAAGTGAGGTTAGTGTTTGTAGATCATTTCGTAGAATTTAATCGGGGGTTTTTCGTGTTCTTGTAAGATCGTACATCACGAATTTTCGTCGGGTTTTGATCCGTGTCTTTCTTGTTCTTGATTGGGGATGATCGGTGTTTTTATCGAATTTAACCGATGGTTTTTAATCGGTTTCTTTTTGACGGACCTCCGATCGACGTTTTGATTGTTCGTCGGTCGTCGGTTTAGCCGTTTGAATTACCGGGAATTTTTCGGGAATTTTTGGGGCGACTTTGTCGGAACATAGTGGGTTAACGGGAGGCCGCCGCCGCCGTTGTTAGACGGGAGGCTGCCGCCGTCGTTACCATGTTCGCGGGGTCGTCGCCGGGATCGCACGGGAGCGAAAACGGAGAAGAGATCGCGAAACGGGAGCGAAAACGGCGTGAAAACGGCGAAAACTAGGGTTACTGTTGCTATCCGTACGGCGCGGTCCACGGATCCCGGGCGTGCACCCGGTGCACGCCCCGCAACCCCGGAAGCGCAGACCCGGCGCACGAAATCGTGCGCCTGGCTGCATCCTGTGCGCGGTGCACGTCCGAGGCATGCACCCGGCGCACGCGCTTGCGCCCTGCAACCGTGAACCCGGCGCGCGCAAAACCCCGTGCGCGGCCCGGCCCATCTCGGTGCGGTGCACGCAACGGGCGTGCACCCGGTGCTGGCGCCGCGACCCTCGGCCGTGAGCCCGGTGCACGCCCGGGTCGTGCACTAGCCCGGCCCAAAGTGCGCGGTGCACGCTTTTTGCGTGCACCCGGCGCATGCCGCAGCCGCCGGTTGACGTGAACCCGGTCCATGGTTGCCCCCGTGCACCATCCGACAGCCCGGGATTCTTTTGCTCCGTTTTTGCCCGTTTTTCCACATTTTTGAGCGCGGTTTTCGCCGTTGGGATCGTTATTTCCGTGGCTTTCATGTCATGGCCGCCTTGGACCTTCTTGGTCACTTTTATTTATTATGATGGGTGTCGTTTTCGCCGACGCTCCGCGCCTCGACGAAATTGTCGGGGGCGCGCCGTCGGGACTCTTTCCTCATCGTTTTTGCCGTCGGGGCCCTCCTGGTTTAACCTTTGATACCCCGAGTGGGCTATCGGTTGAGGAATGGGTTTTGTTGGGTTCCGTTAGCGGTTTTGGGTTTCGACGGAGTCCGCGACGAAGTGGTCGCGGTCCGGTTGTTGATAGTCTTCGATGTTTTCGGTTTTACTCGATGGTTTTGACTTGTTGGTTTTCGATTGACGTCGCGGTCCCCTAGGTATGATGATTTTGGTTTTGAGGGTTCATTGTTGCAGTGGGTGGGGACCACTGATTTAACCTAAGTAGGGTAAGGTGTTAATTTGACCTTGTGGACTTTTCTTAGGTCCAGGTGTGCAGCGGGAAAGTGCCCGAGACTCGTAGTGCCCCGATTTTTCCGCGACCAGGTGGGTTCTTTGCATCAAGGGCTGTAAGTGCATTGAGTGCAACATGTCACTAAAATGTTTATTGCTAACCGGTTAATAAAGTAGATGACAGATGCTAATCCTTCGCATATTTTTGTAAAAATTAATCTACGCCGATTTTGGCATCCCTGTTTTGAATGCTACACGTACACTGACGGAATAGGCCCTCGCAATGGTGTACTTGTCACGCCCCCGGGGGTTTTTGAGTCATGTGAAGCGGAAAAACGTGTCTATTTTTTTTTTCTTTTTAATAAGGAAAACATAATCTTCAACCCCGGTGCGTGCCAGACCGCCACATACGCAAATTCACTCTGTCCACGGACAGAGTCTCCTTTGCATATGCACGGCGTCTTATTTACAACATGTCATTCAATCACAAATATTATGCATCAATTCCCAACCAACAACCATACCGTAGACGTTCACCATCAATTATAGCAAGTTAATTAAGCGGCATCACTGTTTGGAAAGGATAAAGCCCAGAGTTGAAAACCCGTGCCCACACGGCACTTCATTTTGAGAAAACATTTTCGCAATCCTTTAACTCATCATGAAAACATGCCGCACATAAGAACACTACTAATAGTATCATACTATAACCTACACCTCATCCACAGAGCTAATACGAGTTCACAACTAAGCCATCCACAGGCAAAATAAAGATTCATGCATAAGGAAATGAGTTGGAGTCAAAAGAATCAAGATAACCAAGTGTCCGACTACGGTCCTCACTACGCAGTCCCACCGTCACCCCGGCTGACGCACCTAATAGCAGTACCTGTCACGGAGTGGGTAACGTCAGTGACAAACAAAGTAGATGTCTAATAGTAACAAGAAGGGAAAACAAACCGAATACACCGAGTACCCCGTAACCTTTCGTTAAACCCCCTGTGCATATTTTAAGCTGGGCACCAGTCCCAGAGTACCTGTCGGGGTGACTAAAGTCCCCCCTCGTGCACAAACACCTTTTTGATGCTTTAACCACTTCACGGGGCTAGTGCGGCCCCTATAGCAGCCGTGAAGAGGTCCTCACGGCTCCCACTCCTTTGTGAGGCACACGGGTCAAAAAGACCACTTTTCCGGAAAAGTACACCATGCGGTGGCCCGGTCCGCCAGTGTACGTGCAGCATCCGTCACCGGATTGCCAAAATTGGCGTGTAGTGAGCACCGCGACCGCAGCCGCTTAAATTGTCAGATAAAATATCTTTAATCGAAAGGTTAGCTTACCATCTACTTTGTTAGGTAAATTAAAGAATACTTTAATGGCGATAAATGCACTTACTGCACTTGTTGCACTTATGGCAACTCTACCCACCTGGTTGGAGAGAAGACGGGTCACCCGAGCCCTTTGCACTCTCCCGCTGCGCACCCGGACCTATATAAAGTCCGCACGGACACTAAGGTCAGAAAATATACTAACATATCGCAATAGAAAAATACCCCACATTATTATTTACAAAAGTCCGGCACCGTCCCGCTGTCCGGCGGGGCACCCATGCCTTGAACGGCCGTCACCGTCCGTCGGAGCCGCGCATGGCGGGGCTCCGCGGACGGCGTCCTCACAGCACACAGCGCGGCGTTCGCGCGGTGCTCGTGCGGACACGGGTCCGCGCGGCGCCCGCGCGAACGCCCGCGCGGCGCCCGTGCGGCACCCCGCGCGGGTGCCCGGGCGGCACCCCGCGTGGCTCCCCGCGCGGGGCCGCCCGCGCGGCACCCCGCGCGGGTGCCCGCGCGGCACCCCGCGCGGCACCCCGCGCGGGGCCGCCCGCGCGGCACCCCGCGCGGGGCCGCCCGCGCGGGCCGCCCGCGCGGGGCCGCCCGCGCGGCACCCCGCGCGGGTGCCCGCGCGGCACCCCGCGCGGGGCCGCCCGCGCAGGGGCCGCCCGCGCGGGCCCGCCCGCCCGCGCAGGGCCGCCCGCGCGGGGCCGCCCGCGCGGCACCCCGCGCGGGTGCCCGCGCGGCACCCCGCGCGGGGCCGCCCGCGCGGGCCGCCCGCGCGGGGCCGCCCGCGCGGCGCCCCGCGCGGGTGCCCGCGCGGCGCCTGCGCGGCACCCCGCGCGGGGCCGCCCGCGCGGTGGCCGCGCGGTGTCCGCGCGGCGCCCGCGCGGGTGTGACCCGCGCGGCGCCGCCGCCGCTTGCGTTGGCGCCCGGTCGTCCGTGTGTTTCTCCCCTTCACCCCGCGCGATGCCCTAGTGGCACCGCGCGCCTCCTTTGTCCATTCCGTTCGTCTAACATAACTACGATGACGACGACGGTAACGGGGACGGGGGAGAAATTCAAGAAACCTAAAACGGGCGACTAGGAAAATTCGGAAAAATTATTAAAAAATATAAAACTAACCGGAGATCTTCGGGAAAGTGTCCGGTCACGTTTCTTGCCCTCGGGTCGGCGTTTGGGACGATTGGTTCCTTCTCCTTTCTCCGGTTATGGATCCGTTCTCTCTTTTCTCTTACTTTTCCTCACCGGTTGGGGGTTTCGGTAGCACGAAAGAGGAGGGTTTGAGGAGGCGGTAAAATAAGAATAGGGTTTCGCTCGGCGCTCGGTAAACAGGAGAATAAATAGTTCTCCCATTTACTTATCCAAAATCACGCCAAAAATCCCTTCGGATATTTTCGGTTCGATTAATTAATTTATTAATTAATTAATCCCTACCGATAACCCTATCTTTAACTTCCTTAATTTTACGTACGTAGGAAAACCCGAATCTCCCCGTTTCTATCTCTCACATAAATATCGGCTGACGGGATATTAAATCTTAAAATCTGACCACCGGTTATTTAATCACCTTAAATTCTGACCACCCGATTATTTAACCACCCTTATTAAATTTTAGTCACCGATTATTTAATCACCTTTATTAAATAATCTTGTGGGAAACAAATCCCCGATTTAAATATCCCGATTTTATCTCTTATCTAATGCACGAGATAAAATCCCACAATTTAAATCCTAAATTAATTCGTACGTAGGAGGATTTAAATTTCCCTCACCGGATAATTAGTTAATTAATTAATTAATTACCCCTACGAGATAACCCACCTTATCTCTAACGGGTGCAAGATATTTTGCACGGTCCCCGATGCGTGACTAATTACCGCAACGCTAAGGATCCCGTTCCGGGAGATCCCGATATCGGATTTCGAATCCGATCGCACCGTCGGTCATCGTTTTTCGCGCTCTATTGCAGAAAAATACACACACCTAGTCCCGGCCGACTTAAGAAAATTAAATAAATTTTATTTCGCTTAAGGCCTAAGCGATTACATGTGAGTTCAAAAATACCCGAAGGGTCGGATCACTACACCACTCACACTTTATAAAAAGTTTCGTCCCGAAACTTAAACTCAAACCTCACTAAACAGTTCGGGAAAACATTCCCTCATTTTCGACTCCAGTTCCCACGTCGCCTCGCGCTCCTCGTGGTTGCTCCACTGGATCTTCACGTAGGGGATCGTTCGGTTGCGCAGCTTCTTGTCCTCTCTTGCCAAAATCCGCACTGGCGTCTCCTCGACGCTCAAGTCCTCTCGCAACTCAATGGTGGAGGCATCCAAGGCATGAGAGGGGTCAGCGAGGTACTTCCGGAGCATCGAGACATGGAACACGTTGTGGACTCGTTCGAGGTTCGGGGGCAGGGCTAACCGGTACGCCACCGGTCCCACGCGCTCTAGGATTTCGAACGGTCCTACGTATCTTGGGCTCAATTTCCCCTTTATGCCGAAACGTCGGTTTCCCTTGGAGGGTGAGACCCGGAGCAGCACGTGCTCGCCTACCATGAATTCTAAGTCTCGGCGTCTGTTATCTGCATAGCTTTTCTGTCTGCTTTGGGCGGTCAGCAGCCTTTGTTTAATTAATCGCACCTTTGCTTCGGTCTCCTCCACCAAATCTGGGCCCAGGAACTTTCGCTCGCCTAAGTCATCCCAGCATATCGGAGACCGACAGCGGCGCCCGTACAGTGCCTCGTACGGCGCCATCTGAATGCTGGCCTGGTAACTGTTATTGTAGGCAAATTCCACCAGGGGCAAACACCGTGCCCACCCTTCGCCCAAGTCCAGAACGCATGCTCGAAGCATGTCCTCCACGATCTGTATCACCCGCTCTGATTGTCCATCGGTTTGCGGATGAAAGGCTGTGCTGAAGTGCAACTTGGTTCCCATTGCTCGTTGCAGACTTCGCCAAAAGTTCGACACAAAACGTGTGTCTCTGTCCGACGTGATGGATGTTGGTACACCGTGCAACCTCACTATCTCGTCGATGTACGTTTGCGCCAGTCGTTCCCGAGTCCACGTCGTGTGTATGGGCAAAAAGTGGGCCGATTTCGTCAAACGGTCCACGATCACCCATATCGCATCGTGTCCCTGTGGCGACCTCGGAAATCCGGTTACAAAATCCATGGTAATCATGTCCCATTTCCACTCGGGCACCGGTAAAGGTTGCAACTTTCCTGCCGGCCGTTGATGTTCGGCCTTCACCCGTTGGCACACTAGGCAGTGCGCCACCAATCGCGTTACGTCTTCCTTCATTTTCGGCCACCAGAAGGTTTGCTTGACGTCTTTGTACATCTTCGTTCCCCCGGGATGCGCTGTATATGGGGCATTATGCGCTTCCCGCAGGATCTCCTCCTTGAGCTCCGGTAGATCCGGCACGCAAATTCGTCCCCGAAATCGTATCGTGCCGTCGGAGCTCACCATAAAGTCGCTCTCCTCGTCTGTGTTTATCCTACTTCGCACCAGCTGGAGCTGTTGGTCAGTCGATTGGCCTTCGAGAATCCTGTCCAGCAGAGTAGGTCTGACCACCAGCGTCAAAAGTCGTGCGACTGTCCCTGCCGGGACTACCTCTAGTCTTAATCGCGAAAATTCCGCAATCAGGCTGTCCTGCCGTGTGATGGAGCTTACATCTACCTCCACGGCCTGTCCTTTGCGGCTCAAGGCGTCGGCCACCACGTTGGCCTTTCCCGGGTGATAGTGGATCGTCAGATCGTAATCCTTTAATAGCTCCAGCCACCGCCTTTGTCGCAGATTTAGCTCTCTTTGGGTGAAGAGGTACTTGAGGCTCTTATGATCCGAATACACATTGCAGTGTGCCCCGTACAGGTAGTGCCTCCAAAGCTTGAGCACAAACACCACCGCTGCGAGTTCCAAGTCGTGCACGGGGTAATTCCGCTCATACTCCTTGAGCTGCCTTGACGCATAGGCTATGACCTTTCCCCGTTGCATGAGCACTCCACCCAATCCATTCCGTGACGCGTCGCAGTATACTTCGTAATCCTCCCCAGGCTCTGGCAGGGCGAGAATCGGGGCTCGCGTCAACCTATCCTTAAGCTCCTCGAAGCTTCTTTGACACTTGTCCGTCCAGACAAACTTCTCCCCCTTTTTCGTTAAACGGGTTAGGGGGGTGGCTATCTTGGAGAAGCCCTCCACGAAGCGCCGGTAATACCCGGCTAATCCTAGGAAGCTTCGAATTTCCGTCACCGTGGTCGGTCGGGGCCAGTCCGTTACCGAATCTATCTTCTTTGGATCCACCGCGACTCCGGCCGCTGAGATCACGTGCCCCAAGAACCCGACCTCTCGGAGCCAAAACTCACACTTTTTGAGTTTGGCGTAGAGTTTCTGTTCCCGTAGGGTCTGGAGGACTGTGCGCAGGTGTTCTTCATGTTCCTCGTCTGTACGGGAGTAGATGAGGATATCGTCGATGAAGACCACCACGAACAAGTCCAAGAAGGGTTTGAATACCCTGTTCATCATATCCATGAACACTGCCGGGGCATTTGTGAGCCCGAACGGCATTACCGTAAACTCGTAATGGCCATAGCGAGTACGGAAAGCCGTTTTGGGAACGTCCTCCCCCTTGACCCGGACCTGATGATAGCCCGACTGTAGGTCAATCTTTGAGAACACCGTCGCCCCCCGTAACTGATCGAAGAGGTCATCGATCCTTGGTAGGGGGTACTTATTCTTGACCGTCACTTTATTTATCTCTCGGTAATCGATACACAACCGGAGACTCCCGTCCTTTTTCCTTACAAACAGGACGGGTGCGCCCCAAGGTGATGCGCTTGGTCTGATGAATCCTTTGTCCAGGAGGTCCTCCAACTGCGCCTTGAGTTCCTTCAGCTCCGCGAAGGCCATCCTGTACGGTGCCTTGGTGATGGGCTTGGTGCCGGGGAGCAGTTCAATTGGGAAGTCAACTTCCCGCTCCGGTGGCATTCCGGGAAGCTCCGCCGGAAATACGTCCGGGAAATCTCTTACCACGGGACCGCTAAGCCTGAGTTGGGAAGCGGCCCTGAGCTGCATGACAGCCCACCAAGTTTTCGGTAGCAAGGCTTCGGGCGGAGCCCATTTGTCCCTTGCGCGGCCCTTAGCGGGCCCCGAAAACACTGGATTTTTTTTTTTTTTTTAAAACTTCGAAACCCGCCCGTGCGCATAGGCCGGGGGAGGTTTCGCCTAGCACCTAAGGTTCTTAGAGAGGGAGAGAGAGAGTCTAACGAGTGTAACTGGCTAAGGTGTAGTCGGCTCTTTAAGCAAGCGAAAGAGAAAAAGAAAGAAAAAATAACTGAACAGTAATCACCTGCCGTCCCTAGGTCTGGGACGTCGCGTCCCCCGCTGCAGTATCCCGGGGAGTCCGCCCACAGCCCCTGGGCCAACGTCGCACGGCGTGCCGGGGAAGGGGTCTAACATCTGAGGAGTCTGAGGAGTCTGTGGGGTCCGAGGGCTCCTGGTCGTCGGGCGGATCCCTTGGCTGGACGGGAGCCGCGGCACCGTCTGCACCCTTTTGCGGTGGCGGCATAGGGGCAGCGGCGGCGGGCCTCTGAGGGCAAACATCCTGAGTGTGATCCGGCAACCCGCACTGGTTGCAGTAATGGTACCTCCAAGTGCACTCCACTACCGGGTGAGTACCCTGGCAAATCACGCACGGTCCCTGGGGTGGTCTCGCGTCCTCTGCTGGAGCCTGTCCTTCCTTCCGCGCCCCCTTCGGGGGTCCCCTTCCTCGGTCTCCTCGGGCGGGGTCCCCTTGGGGAACGGGTGTAGCAGTCCTCTCTGTCCCCCTTGTTCGCGGTGCCGGAGGCCTGGTGACCCCCGGTTTCCAAGGGCAGTGATAACGGTTATGGCCCGGCCTGCCACACCGATAACAATGGTCGTATCTCCACGGACACTCCGTCACCTGGTGCGCTCCCACACATATGGGGCAAGGCCTCCCAAACGGTCTGGGTCCTGCTCCCGCCACCCTTGCGAAATCGCTTTCCGTCCTCGGGCGTTTGTGTACCGGGCCCTCCGTCGGTCCGGGATAGGCAACTCTCTCTCGCGCGCGCATCTCGGCTAGTTCCTGCTCTGCTCGCAGGGCTAACATAACTGCCTCGTTGAAGGTGGGGAATCCGGTTGGTGGCATCCCCCGAGGGTAGGGGTTGTCCCTGCCTCCCCCGCTGGGTGTGATCAACACCTTCAAGTTCTCGGATCAGTAAGCCCAATCGTTCCGTAAGGGTCAGCATTTGTCCTGCTATATCGCGCAGCTGATTTAGGAGTAAACGGCTGGCTGCTGCTGCGGGATCCATCTGTTCGTTACGAATCGATTAGTACTCGGTGGCCAAACCTTGGCCGTCTGCTGCTGTAGACAAAGAAACCACGTCAATCCTATGGCTATATCCCTAGCACATCGTCTCACGGTTTAACCTATGTTACGTTCCCGTTTCCCCGTACTCTCTCGTACTACACCTACACCTTGGTTATCTCATTTCCAATTTGCTTGTGGTACCTAGCACTGTGGATGTAAATCACGTCTACTATGGTTGTGGTTGTATCTCTCTGATACCATTTAATCTGTCACGCCCCCGGGGGTTTTTGAGTCATGTGAAGCGGAAAAACGTGTCTATTTTTTTTTTCTTTTTAATAAGGAAACATAATCTTCAACCCCGGTGCGTGCCAGACCGCCACATACGCAAATTCACTCTGTCCACGGACAGAGTCTCCTTTGCATATGCACGGCGTCTTATTTACAACATGTCATTCAATCACAAATATTATGCATCAATTCCCAACCAACAACCATACCGTAGACGTTCACCATCAATTATAGCAAGTTAATTAAGCGGCATCACTGTTTGGAAAGGATAAAGCCCAGAGTTGAAAACCCGTGCCCACACGGCACTTCATTTTGAGAAAACATTTTCGCAATCCTTTAACTCATCATGAAAACATGCCGCACATAAGAACACTACTAAAAGTATCATACTATAACCTACACCTCATCCACAGAGCTAATACAAGTTCACAACTAAGCCATCCACAAGCAAAATAAAGATTCATGCATAAGGAAATGAGTTGGAGTCAAAAGAATCAAGATAACCAAGTGTCCGACTACGGTCCTCACTACGCAGTCCCACCGTCACCCCGGCTGACGCACCTAATAGCAGTACCTGTCACGGAGTGGGTAACGTCAGTGACAAACAAAGTAGATGTCTAATAGTAACAAGAAGGGAAAACAAACCGAATACACCGAGTACCCCGTAACCTTTCGTTAAACCCCCTGTGCATATTTTAAGCTGGGCACCAGTCCCAGAGTACCTGTCGGGGTGACTAAAGTCCCCCCTCGTGCACAAACACCTTTTTGATGCTTTAACCACTTCACGGGGCTAGTGCGGCCCCTATAGCAGCCGTGAAGAGGTCCTCACGGCTCCCACTCCTTTGTGAGGCACACGGGTCAAAAAGACCACTTTTCCGGAAAAGTACACCATGCGGTGGCCCGGTCCGCCAGTGTACGTGCAGCATCCGTCACCGGATTGCCAAAATTGGCGTGTAGTGAGCACCGCGACCGCAGCCGCTTAAATTGTCAGATAAAATATCTTTAATCGAAAGGTTAGCTTACCATCTACTTTGTTAGGTAAATTAAAGAATACTTTAATGGCGATAAATGCACTTACTGCACTTGTTGCACTTATGGCAACTCTACCCACCTGGTTGGAGAGAAGACGGGTCACCCGAGCCCTTTGCACTCTCCCGCTGCGCACCCGGACCTATATAAAGTCCGCACGGACACTAAGGTCAGAAAATATACTAACATATCGCAATAGAAAAATACCCCACATTATTATTTACAAAAGTCCGGCACCGTCCCGCTGTCCGGCGGGGCACCCATGCCTTGAACGGCCGTCACCGTCCGTCGGAGCCGCGCATGGCGGGGCTCCGCGGACGGCGTCCTCACAGCACCCAGCGCGGCGTTCGCGCGGTGCTCGTGCGGACACGGGTCCGCGCGGCGCCCGCGCGAACGCCCGCGCGGCGCCCGTGCGGCACCCCGCGCGGGTGCCCGGGCGGCACCCCGCGTGGCTCCCCGCGCGGGGCCGCCCGCGCGGCACCCCGCGCGGGTGCCCGCGCGGCACCCCGCGCGGCACCCCGCGCGGGGCCGCCCGCGCGGCACCCCGCGCGGGTGCCCGCGCGGCACCCCGCGCGGGGCCGCCCGCGCAGGGCCGCCCGCGCGGGGCCGCCCGCGCGGCGCCCCGCGCGGGTGCCCGCGCGGCGCCCGCGCGGGGCCGCCCGCGCGGTGTCCGCGCGGCGCCCGCGCGGGTGTGACCCGCGCGGCGCCGCCGCCGCTTGCGGTGGCGCCCGGTCGTCCGTGTGTTTCTCCCCTTCACCCCGCGCGATGCCCTAGTGGCACCGCGCGCCTCCTTTGTCCGTTCCGTTCGTCTAACATAACTACGATGACGACGACGGTAACGGGGACGGGGGAGAAATTCAAGAAACCTAAAACGGGCGACTAGGAAAATTCAGAAAAATTATTAAAAAATATAAAACTAACCGGAGATCTTCGGGAAAGTGTCCGGTCACGTTTCTTGCCCTCGGGTCGGCGTTTGGGACGATTGGTTCCTTCTCCTTTCTCCGGTTATGGATCCGTTCTCTCTTTTCTCTTACTTTTCCTCACCGGTTGGGGGTTTCGGTAGCACGAAAGAGGAGGGTTTGAGGAGGCGGTAAAATAAGAATAGGGTTTCGCTCGGCGCTCGGTAAACAGGAGAATAAATAGTTCTCCCATTTACTTATCCAAAATCACGCCAAAAATCCCTTCGGATATTTTCGGTTCGATTAATTAATTTATTAATTAATTAATCCCTACCGATAACCCTATCTTTAACTTCCTTAATTTTACGTACGTAGGAAAACCCGAATCTCCCCGTTTCTATCTCTCACATAAATATCGGCTGACGGGATATTAAATCTTAAAATCTGACCACCGGTTATTTAATCACCTTAAATTCTGACCACCCGATTATTTAACCACCCTTATTAAATTTTAGTCACCGATTATTTAATCACCTTTATTAAATAATCTTGTGGGAAACAAATCCCCGATTTAAATATCCCGATTTTATCTCTTATCTAATGCACGAGATAAAATCCCACAATTTAAATCCTAAATTAATTCGTACGTAGGAGGATTTAAATTTCCCTCACCGGATAATTAGTTAATTAATTAATTAATTACCCCTACGAGATAACCCACCTTATCTCTAACGGGTGCAAGATATTTTGCACGGTCCCCGATGCGTGACTAATTACCGCAACGCTAAGGATCCCGTTCCGGGAGATCCCGATATCGGATTTCGAATCCGATCGCACCGTCGGTCATCGTTTTTCGCGCTCTATTGCAGAAAAATACACACACCTAGTCCCGGCCGACTTAAGAAAATTAAATAAATTTTATTTCGCTTAAGGCCTAAGCGATTACATGTGAGTTCAAAAATACCCGAAGGGTCGGATCACTACAGTACTTTTCCGGAGAAGTGGTCAGAAGGACCCGTGTGCCCCACGTGTGATGATTGGGGACCACTTCACGATGGCTAAACGTGTCGCCCACGCATCGTGAAGGGGTTAGAGCTTCAAATGTTCCGTGGGGAGGTCGTCGACCTACCCTGACGAAACGGTGTGAAATTAAATAAAGAACATGAGTAAGTTAATTTCAGGACGTTGGATAGCGAAGGTTCCGGTGCAGTGTATTTCCTTCTAAACTCTTGTTTAATATTGTTAAAGCATCTACTTTATTTGTCACTGACTTTACCCACTCCGTGACAGGTCCTAATAGGTGTGTACATCGGGACGGTGGTGAGGTGCCGCAGATTTAGCGTGGCCGAATGAGGCCCTTTGTTGAGACTTTTAGTTTGGTTATGTCACGCCCCGGGGGTTATATTTTAGCGGAAACGGTACACAGAGGTAAGCGTAAGGTGCGTACAAAATTTTTTCTTTAAAACCTCCTTCCCCGGCGCGTGCCCAGACCCGCCACATATACAGATTCACTCGAAAGTCGGGCAGAGTCTCCTCTGTATATGCACGGCGTCGCGGCTATTACAACCGTCAAACACAAGCAATCACTTCCAATTAATCACAACAGTTCGAAGTAGTATGGTGCATGAAGACAAACAATACCCGTGGCCAGTCAAGTTGAAAGTATAAACTCACTGTTTTGAAAACAGACCCACACGGTCTGAGGTTTTGAAAACCGATTTGGAAAACGGCATAAATCCACAAGGTTTGGGAAAACGGGCCCACCCGACCCTAGACTTTTGAAAATAGTTTACGAAGTCCTTTTTCTTTTGTTTTCTAGTTGATTTGTTTAGAAAACGGCCAACCGGGAATGATAAGGAAACAGTAGTGCGTAACCAGAATGAAAGTACTCAACATCCACACGACCCCACGAGGGTATCGAGAACCACACAATAACCTACAAATCCGAATGAAATGCAGAGAAAGTAAGTACAACAGCATACTAGGGCCGCCTCGGCCCGACTGCTACCGCCTCGGCCTCACCGTCGCCTACCTCTACCCCCTGGAGGTACCTGTCACAGAGTGGGTAGTCAGCGACACTATCACAAAAATAGTACTAAAGCAGTAAAGTAGTACCAAACCATAAAGTAAGACTAGCCGAAATAACCGCTCTACTCGTAACGGTAACTCGCAACCACCTGTACCACCTGTAACATCTGCAACCCCGGTAACACCTGTAACACCTGACCGCGTCGGGATCCAATCCCGGCGGTCCCACACCTGACCTTATCGGGATCCAATCCCTATAGGTCCCACCGCTCGCACCTTCGTGCCTCAAACCCCACACCTACGGGGGCCCCACTACGTCACCTCGTGGGTAAACACGGGTCAAAGACCGCCTTTCCGGAAAAGAGCACCCTTTGCGGTGGCCAAACCGCGGATGCGCGTGTCGCACTCGAGCATAGTAACAAAACACGGGGTAATATAGTAAACCATAGAGCCATCAGTGTTAGTACAGGTTAACATAATATTTAATATCCTCCCCGGAACACTAACATTACTAAACCTCGGGAGAAAAACCCACCTTGTTGTCGCGCTCCTGACCGATGTTAGGTTCTCTCGCGTCTCGGGTACCCGCCCGGGCCTACACGAATCTCGATTTCGTTGGCTAGGGTTGAACGAGGGAAGACTCGCCCCGTCTGGTGTGCCCGGTCCCAAGGCAAAGGATATACGGTGTTCCTCCTCCTCCTTGATTGCTCCACCGGTTACTCCACGCCGATTGACAGCGGTAAGGAAGGTTTGGGGAATCGAAAGTTTGGGAAATGGTTTTCGCTTTTCTTTTGGGGTTTCGTACGCAGGGGGTTTAAGGGGAGTTGTGGGGAAGTGGCCGGTAGTTGGGGGAAGTGGTGGGAAGTGGGGCGGTTAGTGGGTAGTTGTGGGGAAGTGGTGGGAAGTTGGGGCGGTTAGTGGGTAGTTGTGGGGAAGTGGTGGGAAGTTGGGGCGGTTAGTGGGTAGTTGTGGGGAAGTGGTGGGAAGTTGGGGCGGTTAGTGGGTAGTTGTGGGGAAGTGGTGGCGGTTAGTGGGAAGTTGTGGGGAGGTGTGGGAAGTTGGGGCGGATCGTGGGGAGTCGTGCGACTGGGAAAACGCGGGAGTGATATAGGTGGCGGGAACGGTTAAGTTGGAAATGGGAAAGAACCCTGTTTTAAATCAAACGCGGGTACGAACCGGGGTCCGGTCCGCCTCGTAAACCGTGCTGGTTGCCTAAATTGTTAGCCAACTTCCGGAATTTATTCTGGAAGCACCCGGCGTCGGAATTCAAAACCGATTGCACCGCCGTTCTCCGTTTCGCGAGCTCTATTAACTAAAAATACCCGCGAGTCCCGACGATCTGGCCGGGAACAAGAAATTATGGATCGCCCTCCGAGTCTAAATGAAAATAAATAAAACCAAAAGTGGACCCTAGCAATTATTTTAAACCGGCGGTTACTACAGGTTATCTCTCTCTTTCCTCATTATGCTATTTTGAGTGGTTATGTGGATCATGCTGGATATGTGGACATGTGTTTTTAAAATGTTTAGTTATGGTTAGGTTTCATGTTAACTGTGCGGCCGTTTTACGATGAAAAAGAATTTCGAAAACGCTTTTCAAAATAGGGTGTCATGTGGGCACCACTTTGAAAACCCTGGGGATTTATCCTTTCAAAACAATGTAGCCGCCTGCATATGAATGTTAGATGTTTTAAAAACTTGGGTGTCGAGTGGACACTGTTTGCGAACTCCTAGGTTCTTTCAATCAACATGGAGTCAGTGTAACTCTAAGATAAAAGTGGAACAGGAAATTAGAGTCCACGCAACTCTAAGTTAATAATGGAATAGAAAAATAGAGTCAAGTTAACTCTAGGATTCAGTAAGGAATCGGGAAAATGGGATGAGACCCCAAGGTTAAAAGAATTAACAACTACAACCCTAGAGAGAGTCATAGGGTGTCCGGGTAAATGGACAATAACTTTAACTTCAATTTAAGTTAAACAAAGAAAGTAAAATGTGAACGAGTCCAGGAGACTCTGGTTACCCGTGTGGCAAGACCTAGGGTAAGAGATGAAAAAGTGGTTAATAAGCAAGACAAGCAAATTGCTCAGGATAGAGCTAAAATTGGTTAATAAGCAAGACAAACAAATTGCTTAAGATAAAGAGAATGTAAATGGCGCCTTCGAATTTGAGACTCGTCAAGTGGAGCAGGACTCCCTGGGCAGTGACCCGTCGGACGAGGTACTTTCGGAAGGCTTAAAGTGAAAGCAAAGTGCTAAATGCTCAAAGGAAAGAGCGATGATAATTGCCAGTGGCAATGTGAGCTGAAGGCTCGAGTGAGAAAGAAAAGTAAAGCAAATGTTCAAAAGCAAAGAGGCTAAGAACTAAAGTGAAAAGAAAAGAAAAGAAAGAGAACATAAAAATCCTCGGTGGAGCCAACCCAGGTTGGAGGTACGGGCAGTTAATCCCTCTCCCGGGCAGTGGCCCGTTCGGGACGCTTCAGCCGGAGGACAAAGCAACTGAAATACAAAGATAATAAAACGGGCGTGCCTTCGAAGGTTGAAATGTGGCTCTGTGGGACGTAAAAGGGCTTGCCCTTTCCCCGGGCGCATCAGGATCGGACGCAGGGAAGACCCCCTCCCTCCGATAGCGGTGGTCCGAAGAGCACATTTACTTCGTAGGACGGGGTAACACTCACGGGTGTTATCGGCAACCTTAGAAACCTTATCTTATGGTAGCAGGACTACCGGGCTCGGGCCCGTTGGATAAGAGTTTCTGAGGGTTAACTTGAACTAAAGCACCAGAATCTAAAGAACAAGGAAAATAGAGTGGCCAAGGTGGCCGGGTTAGTTGAACCCTGTGTACAGCGGCATAGTGGCCGAGTTGGTGCTTAGCAGCCTAGTGTGGCTAGACAGATTAGTGCTGGGTAGTTGATTTTACACAGATAGTGTAGTGGCATGTTATATTGCATAGCTGCATGTTGATATTGAGGATTTTAGTTTCCTAGCACTATTATTATTGCTTCCATTGGACCAAGTGGTGTAGGACATTTCTTCTCGGTGGTTGAACCCACTGGGAACTCGCTCGAAAGTTCTCACACCCCTTGGGTGACCCCCCCCACAGGTTCAGCTTTGGATGCAGCGGTCGAGACGGTTCAGATGCAGACGGCGAGGCATACGTCAGGGGCAAGAGCCCAGCAGCATAGAGACCTAGAGGGTCTAGCAGAGGTACCTTTCTTTTATGTTTCGAGTGAACCATGTATTGTGAGGAAAAGGTTGTAATATTATTTATTTGCAAGTTCAGAGTTGTAAAGTGTAATAAAGTTTATTATGGTTCACTCTTATCATGCTTTCATTTCCGCTTTAACTATTTGTTATTGAATGAAAGTTTTAAATTATAGTGATTTTACTCTGATATTAGCTCTCCGCATACACTTGTTGTGATTCGAGATGGATGTTACCGTTCCTTTCGGGTAGCGAGAGGTCGTGCCCGATTGGCGGGTCTGTTGGCGTGCCCGAACCGTACAAATTGGCGGACCCGGGTCGTGACAGATTAGAGTGGTATCAGAGCCTAGGAATAGTCCTAGGTGGTTAGCAACCTTAGGGAGACCCTAGGGATTAGCACGAGAGAGCGTGTGATTGTTGGGCGAAAGTACTTGATTGGGTTTCTGTCGTTCCCAAAAAGGTTGTTGGGACTGATCGAGGGCAACGAGCTTTCATCCTTCGGATATTACGTTGGGCGGCCGACAACGTAATGTTGGAGATGAAAAGGAGTACCCTCTTATACTTTCGCATGATTTGGTCGACGAGCCCTTTTGTCGGTATACGGGCTGCGCGTTGCTCAAATGGCTAAGTTTGGGCTGGTTGTTTCGTTGTGGTGTGCATAGTAGCGATGACACCACATAGGAAAACGCACCTGTTTGGCTCGAGTTTCTAGAGGGCTCGGGGTCAAACGTGGTATACGAGCTGCGATGTCAGGTGACCGCTCTTGTTGATGTGGTCCAGCAGCAGACCGATGCTTCTTGCCGATAAGCGGAGGTCTTCCGCCGGCAGGGAAGCGGATTACGACGCTTAGACGGGCGAGTGTCATGATCCCAAGAAAAATGGGAAATAGATCAAGCTAAGAGGCAACAGTACGGAGTGTGGCAGGTGGCCGCCGAACCTTTGTCGGCGCACCCTGCACCTTCTATGAAAGATGCCGTAAGCTTGTGTCAGCTGGTTTGCCGGCAAAGTATAGTTGATGAAGTCCAGTGAGAGACCGACTCATGAAACGCCGGTGATTGCTTTGTTGCGAGAGCCAAGTTACTGTGTCCTAAGGGTTAGGGCAAGAAAGACTTATGGGCCTAGTGGCGAAAGTTCGCCTGATGACGGTAGTGACTGTGTGGCATGTCGTCATGGCTGAGTGCCGCATAGTGGGGTTGGTAAGACCCAGGATAGGTTTTGAGATTTGAAAACCTCGCAAGTAAGCGGGAGTTTATGGCGCCGGTCTGAGGGGTCGGCTTAATGGCAAGGGTTGCCACCGCAGGGTTGCGTGTTAACCACCAGAGTTGGTGGACAGTATCGTGGTGCCTCGACCTAGTTGGGAGAGTTGCACGAGAGCCGTGGTGTGCCTAAGCAATCCCTTAGCACTTTGGATCACGCAAGTTAGCGCGGGGGCGTAGGACGCCCAACTTTATGGGTGCTCATGGAGCACAAGTATCATTTAGCCAGAGAGAGCTGATGAGGTGGCACGTTAGCCTTCGCCAAGTGTGGCCAATGTTGATAGAGAGTTTGGGTCATGGATTGACGACTTGTCAGTTGATCTTGCTCAGTGAGCATAGTGGTCGCGTGGCGACGATTAGCGGGTTCGCTTGGGGACGATCCGTGCCTGGACCATGTTTGTGGACTGTGGGCCTGTAGCCCAGTGGGCAGGCGCAGTCAGCTGTGAGAGACAGCGGCCCGAGACCTGACGGTGGGGCATGATAGAGATCTGGTCGGGACGGTAGTCCGAGCGATGACCCGAGAACGTGGGATACCACGTGTGAGCATTGAGACTGATAGTACACTGAGAGTGTGATATGATCAGGCCGTAGGGCTAATGATGATCGAGGTACTGTAGCTCCTGGTAGGAGTATTGGTGTGGTAATCCTAAGTGTGGACCTACCCATATGACGATTGGGCCTGTGTGCTAGTGAGAGCCATTGCACAGTACTGGATTAGTTCTGGGCTATAGACCCTATTGGACCGTGGTCTGTGGACCCATTAGTAGTCCGAGATATCGGGTTAGCTGATAACCCGTAGACTTAGAGCGCTAGTGGCGTGTCAAATAGCCGAGGACTTGAAGATTGGCCCTTGCACCCCACATTAGGTAGCGGAGTGACCGGAAATTGCGGTAACTGTAATAGGTTGCAGATGCAACCTTATTGTGGAAAAATGATGGCGGAATTAGAGTAGAAATTTCGCCAGATAAAACTTCGTTATTTGTGGCAATTGAGAGAGCAAGTGCTCGAGCGTGTCTCTTGCCTAATTGGTGAAAGTGGCCAGACACCAGGTCTGAGTTGTCCCTGAGTTGAGATAGGGATCCAGGAATGAGCTGCTCGTGTAATTGTGGGCGAGCAGGCAGTGTAATGCCGGTCATGAGGTTCAGTGAGCCCGATAGTGAGGGCAAAGTTTCTCCCTCTTGATTGAGTAGGAATCGAGGTGTGACTCAAGTTTCGAGGACGAAACTTATTTTAAGGGGGGTAGAATGTAGTGAACCGGAATTTGGAATATAAATAGATGTAAATAAAATGGTATGAAATACTATTTTATTGAGTTAGAATAGTACAGGATGACCTGGAAATGAATCGGGCCCAAATCGGGATTAAAATAAGATATCTAGAATCTTATATGAGAAAGTGGGCCCAGATTGTAAGTGAAAAATTCACAGTCTCGAAAAATTCTGAGAAAATTACGAGAGCTCCGTAAATATGTTTTAAAGCCACAGTAAAAGTTTCGCGTTGATCGGACACCCGGATTGAGAGAACGGGCTCCGCCAGCGAACTTAAAGACAGTGGGACTTTTGGCAAATCAAAAAGGGGCCAAACCGAAAAGTTTAAGTACCATGAGGTAAATCAAGTTAAACTGTGGCTGCCCGTCAAATTTGAGCGAAAACGGGCGAAGAACGGGCGAGAACGGACGAAAACGGGCGAAACTGGGCTTTGGCCCAAGTTTCGGGCGCCCGAAAGTGAGTTCCGGGCGCCCGGAAAATACTGTAGCAGGTGGGCTTTCGGGCTGCAGTGAACCGGGTTCGGGCACTGTAGCGAACCGGTTACTGTAGCAGCCCGGTCCGAGAAAGGGTGCTCCCGAATGTTACTGTAGCGGCCCGAATCTCGAGACAGCAGGCACGAATCCCGAGGCAACGGGCACGGATCCCGAGGCAGTGGCACGAATCCCGAGGCAAGGGCACGGATCCCGAGGCAGTGGCACGGATCCCGAGGCAACAGGCGCGAATCCCGAGGCATGGCATCGCGCGGGACGCGCTGTGGCGCGCGGTTCGAGGCGAGCGTGGTGGGTGGAGACCGCCACGTGTCGCGTTGCCATTGGCCGCTCTGACCGTGGGCTGCAGGCGTGCGCGGGGAAGGCGCGGCGGCACTGTAGCGCGTCAGCGGGGACAGGCCACGTGTCGGCCTCCCATTCGTCGGTCAGCGCGACGCGACGCGCTGACGCGACGCGACGCTGCGGCGGGCGTCAGAGCAGGCGGTAGTGCGGTCCACGTGGCGGCCAACGATTGGCCGCCGATGTTCCGTGGTCGCGGTGCGCGGGTCCATGGCCACGTGTCGCGCGCAGGTTGGCCGAGCGGTGCTGACGTGGCGCCTCGCTGGCACGGCATGCGCGCGTGGACCGCGGCGGGCCGGTTACTGTAGCCGCCCGGAACTTTTCGGGCGGCCGAAAGGGTGCGCCCGAAAGTCCGGAAACGGCCTATAAAGGCCCAAACCGCCCCATTTTTCCTCCTGTTTCCCTTTTTGGGCTTCACCCGAGCGTGCGGGAGAGGGAGAAGGCGATTTCGCCTGGGGTTTTCGAGGGCGCACGAGCACGCCGTGGACTCCGTGAAGCGCGCAAGTTGCTCCTAAAAGGCTAATGGACACCATGGGCGTCACGGCATTAACAAGGTAGGCCCCGTGTGTCGCTCTTGCGGTATTTTTGGCACAGTTTCTACATTTCCTTTTGGATTTTGGATTTGACCCCTTTGCCCACATGCATGTTAGGGACCCAACTTTTCTGTGCCGTCTTACTGCTCGAGTTTTGCGGGCGTTTTTGGCGCGTCTCGTTTTGCGTGCCGATACGAGGTATGTGCTCCGTTTTGCGCGCAGGTTGGACTAACGGGCACCGTTTGTCGAGTAGACTCTAACAATACGCCCCGTTTTGCGTGCAGGGTCGGTAAAATATGCACCGTTTTGCGTGCGACCCTACAGTCAAATATGCACCGTTTTGCGTGCAGTTTCGAGGTACGTGCACCGTTTTGCGTGCAGTTCGCGTTATCGCGCATCGTTTTGCGTGCCGGTTCTAATGATTCATCTCGTGTTGCGTGCAGGACCGAATGAAGGTGCACCGTTATGCGTGCAACCCCACAGTCAGATGTGCACCGTTTTACGTGCAGTTTCGAGGTACGTGCACCGTTTCGCGTGCGGTTCATGTTAGCGCGCACCGTTTTGCGTGCAGGTTCTAACGATTCATCTCGTGTTGCGTACAGGACCGAATGAAGGTGCACCGTTATGCGTGCAACCCCACAGTCAGATGTGCACCGTTTTACGTGCAGTTTCGAGGTACGTGCACCGTTTCGCGTGCGGTTCGTGTTAGCGCGCACCGTTTTGCGTGCCGGTTCTAACGATGCATCTCGTTGTGCGTACAGGACTGAATGAAGGTGTACCGTTCCGCGTACAACCCTACAGTGGAGCGTGCACCGTTTTGCGTGCCAATTTCAGGTATATGCTCCGTTTCGCGTGCAGGTCGCGTTGTCGCGCACCGTTTAGCGTGCCGTCACTAATAGTGTGCACCGTTTTGCGTGCAGGGCATGAGAGATCGCGCATCGTTTTGCGTGCAACCTTCAGGGAAGCATGCTCCGTTTTGCGTGCAAGCTCGAGGTACCAAGAGGAGCCGCGTGGAGGCCAATTGCAAGTGTCTACATGCAATTGGGAGGAACAGGAGGTAAAGTGCGGAGACCAATTGCAAGTGTCTACAAGCAATTGGGGACACCACAAGGTGGGGAATTCTGCCGAAAAGGGGTGACCTCTCCCCTTGCTCCTTTTCTTTTCAATTCGAAGCATGATAGTAGCCTGTTAGAGGCGTTAGGTAATTATAATTATGATTGCCTGTGTAGATGGATACAGATGGAAAGTGCAACTGTTGGTTGCCAGAGATAGAGGAGTAAATGTGCCTGTGTAGATGGACACAGAGGAAAAGTGCAACTGTTGGTTGCCCAAGATATATGATGAATATGCATGCGTAGAAGTAATTACTATTCTATGAATAAGATGTAATAATTGCATGCATGAAAAAGATTAGCTATGATGACTGTGATCATGTTAGGGTATAACCCTAGGAATCATGTGACATAAGGAAAGGGAACATGTTGGTAGTAAGACTAGGAGAAAACCTAGTTTCAGGGTTCACCGAGTGGCATCAAACTTAGGAATTATCCTAGGATTGAACGAGTGGCACTGTCTTAGGAAAATAACCTAAGGACACTGGATAGAGTGATCAACATAGAGTCACGGGACTCTAGAATGAGTATGATATGAAACTTAGGTAAAGAGAACCTAAAGTGAACTAGTAATCAACATGGAGTCAGTGTAACTCTAAGATAAAAGTGGAACAGGAAATTAGAGTCCACGCAACTCTAAGTTAATAATGGAATCGAAAAATAGAGTCAAGTTAACTCTAGGATTCAGTAAGGAATCAGGAAAATGGGATGAGACCCCAAGGTTAAAAGAATTAACAACTACAACCCTAGAGAGAGTCATAGGGTGTCCGGGTAAATGGACAATAACTTTAACTTCAATTTAAGTTAAACAAAGAAAGTAAAATGTGAACGAGTCCAGGAGACTCTGGTTACCCGTGTGGCAAGACCTAGGGTAAGAGATGAAAAAGTGGTTAATAAGCAAGACAAGCAAATTGCTCAGGATAGAGCTAAAATTGGTTAATAAGCAAGACAAACAAATTGCTTAAGATAAAGAGAATGTAAATGGCGCCTTCGAATTTGAGACTCGTCAAGTGGAGCAGGACTCCCTAGGCAGTGACCCGTCGGACGAGGTACTTTCGGAAGGCTTAAAGTGAAAGCAAAGTGCTAAATGCTCAAAGGAAAGAGCGATGATAATTGCCAGTGGCAATGTGAGCTGAAGGCTCGAGTGAGAAAGAAAAGTAAAGCAAATGTTCAAAAGCAAAGAGGCTAAGAACTAAAGTGAAAAGAAAAAAAAAGAAAGAGAACATAAAAATCCTCGGTGGAGCCAACCCAGGTTGGAGGTACGGGCAGTTAATCCCTCTCCCGGGCAGTGGCCCGTTCGGAACGCTTCAGCCGGAGGACAAAGCAACTGAAATACAAAGATAATAAAACGGGCGTGCCTTCGAAGGTTGAAATGTGGCTCTGTGGGACGTAAAAGGGCTTGCCCTTTCCCCGGGCGCATCAGGATCGGACGCAGGGAAGACCCCCTCCCTCCGATAGCGGTGGTCCGAAGAGCACATTTACTTCGTAGGACGGGGTAACACTCACGGGTGTTATCGGCAACCTTAGAAACCTTATCTTATGATAGCAGGACTACCGGGCTCGGGCCCGTTGGATAAGAGTTTCTGAGGGTTAACTTGAACTAAAGCACCAGAATCTAAAGAACAAGGAAAATAGAGTGGCCAAGGTGGCCGGGTTAGTTGAACCCTGTGTACAGCGGCATAGTGGCCGAGTTGGTGCTTAGCAGCCTAGTGTGGCTAGTCGGATTAGTGCTGGGTAGTTGATTTTACACAGATAGTGTAGTGGCATGTTATACTGCATAGCTGCATGTTGACATTGAGGATTTTAGTTTCCTAGCACTATTATTATTGCTTCCATTGGACCAAGTGGTGTAGGACATTTCTTCTCGGTGGTTGAACCCACTGGGAACTCGCTCGAAAGTTCTCACACCCCTTGGGTGACCCCTCCCACAGGTTCAGCTTTGGATACAGCGGTCGAGACGGTTCAGATGCAGACGGCGAGGCATACGTCAGGGGCAAGAGCCCAGCAGCATAGAGACCTAGAGGGTCTAGCAGAGGTACCTTTCTTTTATGTTTCGAGTGAACCATGTATTGTGAGGAAAAGGTTGTAATATTATTTAATTGCAAGTTGAGAGTTGTAAAATTGTAATAAAGTTTATTATGGTTCATTCTTATCATGCTTTCACTTTCGCTTTAACTATTTGTTATTGAATGAAAGTTTTAAATTAGCAGTGATCTTACTCTGATATTACATCTCATCATACACATTGTTCTGATTCGAGATGGATGTTACCGTTCCTTTCGGGTAGCGAGAGGTCGTGCCCGATTGGCGGGTCTGTTGGCGTACCCGAACCGTAAAAATTTTCGGTCCCGGGTCGTGACAGAAATGGTGATAGCAGGACCTTGAACCCAGACTGTTTTTGGACACACATAACGTTAGGACCCGAAATTCCTACGTAAGGATTACTGTTGCTTCAGCAGCTTATAGAGGCCTATGTGGTGTGTCGGCGGTGTTCGTGTGCAAATTGGACACAAGTGATGGACTCAGTGCGTAAAATGGATCACTAGTGTATTCGGATGACCCCGTCGAATTTTAGAAGTGGTTTCGCGCGAAACGAACATTAGATTTGGATTCAGCGCGGAAAAACGATGGAAATTGACTACTTGGTTGTATTTTTCTGAGTCCGGACGCCCGAAAACGGACACCCGAAAGTTTTCTAGTGTTTTCGGGTGCATGGTGGACCGGTGGACCGAGGTGGTGCCACGAGGCGGCTTCCCGTTGGTGCCGTACGCCACGTGGCGGAGATGGAGAGGCGGCGCGGTGGGCTTGGCCCACGGGAGTTGGCGCGGGCAGGCGCGTGGGTAGGAGCTCAAGCGAGCGCGGTGCAGCGGGGGGCGTGTGCCACGTGGCGTCTTCCTATTTGCGCGGTGTGGACATGTGGCAGCAGATGATTCGCTGGTGCAGTGGGCGCAGTCCACGGGCTGGCGCGGCAGGCCTCGAGAAGCATGTGCGGCAGGGGGCGCAGGCGACGCTGGCAGCGCGCACGTGGGCGTGGCAGGCGGGCGTTGACCGGGCGGAGCTAGGTGCGCGCCACACGTTAGCGTGGGCGCGGGCCACGCGGCGCAACGCGGGCGGCCAGTTTCGCTGTCCGCTGTTTTGCGGTGACAGGGCGTAACCACAGCGATTCGAACGCTGTGCGGTACAGGGTTTTCGGCGGCACTGTTTGCGCCCGGAAATTCCGGGAGCCCGAAAAATGCACCCAGAAGTGTATTTTCTTCCAGATTTCAGCCTATAAATAGGCATTGGGTGCCCTTTTGTGCGGGTTTTGGAGATTTTCTCGAGCTCCCCTTTGAGCAGAGCCCTCACCCCTTTGTCCTCTACTCTCCGACGGATCTAGGATATTTTTGGAGGTCGCGGCATCGGCGTTTTCTGCGACGCAGCGCACTTCGACGCTCCTTCGATTTTGGCTTCTACCGTCGCATTTCAGTCCGCGAGACCCCCTGGACTACCCCGATGGACTTTTGAGCTGATTTTCACGGCAGCACGTTCACGAGAGGTATGTCTTCTATTTCCGTGTTGAGCACTTTGCCTCATTTTGGGTTTTTGGCATGATTCCCGAGGTATCTTTTGACCTCTTGTACCGCTGCGAGGTATTGGACAACGGTGGAGTATTGTTGGGATTTCTCGGCCTACGGGCATCGAGTCGGGGCGTGTGAGGACTCGATCGGCATCTACGCTTCGAGAGGAACGCGCTTGTATTTTTACTGGAATTTTTAGAGGACTCTTCGAAGGTGATAATTAAGCTTTTTTGTGGCTGGTTTTCCGCAAATTTGGGTATTCTGGATGTTTTGGCCTACGGCGATGTTCTAATTGTATCTTAGCCTACAGGTGTCGGAACGAGGTGTATAAATACTTGATTTGGATCTACTCGTTGTGAGGATCGCAACTGTGAATTTTCTGGATTTTTCGGAGAACTGCACGCAGGTGAAAAGGCCCATTCTTTATGCTGGTTGGTAAAAACAGCAAGTGCTGTTTGGGTGTTGTTGGGGGTATTGATTGTGTTGTTGGTTATGTTGTTTGTTAGATCAGAGGCTTGTGCGACTGTGTACCGAGGGTGCGGTTTCGGTGGATTTTGTTAGCGAGTGGCTACGCACTTCACCGACTTCGGCTTTGCCTGCGGAAAGTGTTTCAGGTGGGTTGCTTTGTGCCCAGAATAGGTGGACAGTTCTCTAATTCTATATGATAGAATGCATGCATGTTTAGGGTATATTGTTTGTGATTTAGAGGTAAGCTTAGTAATGATGATTGTCTAAGAGAATTGCAAGATTAATATTCATGTGATATATTATGAGGACTTGCAAGATTCGGATATCCATGTTGGTGATTAGTGAAAGCTTACCTAAGGGATTGTTGCCCTATGTGATTATTAGCATGCCATGTTAGCACATAGCCTTTATGAGATTTGATTATGCGATGGGGCAGGATTATATATGTAATGCCCCGGGTGTAAACCAGAACCCGGACTCGTCCACAGACCCGCCGTGCACCCGGTATTTATCGTGTACACGAAGCGCTGGTAACCTGCTCAGATATATGTAAATACAGTAGTGTAGGAGCATAAACAGAGCTATACTAGAATTGATACATCTCAGACAAAAGCTAGAAATAAAAGTACAATACACTCTCAAATAGCTACATATGTCTCTCCCAGCTCACGCAGTATATACAACTAGCTGGCGATAGCCAGACCCAAAATAAAAGAAAAGTACAACTGTCTGAGTGTCCAGGGTACATCGAAACTACAGACTCGGCATCGGGGAAGTAGCTAGCTAATCCGCGATCCTCTTACCTCGCTCCTGGGCAGAGGGTCCCGCAACTCCGGCAGATGACTCTGCAAAACAAAGGGAACAAAAGAAAAGAAAACAGTGGGGGTCAGAGCTACTATAAAAACAGTAGCCTCCCCTAGTGGGTAGACCTCAGAACTCGGACATGCCCACTAGGACTATCAGAGGCAAAGAAAATAAAAGGACAAGGTGGTAAACTGTAAGTAACCCTACTGATGCATAGATACCACTAATAAGCCTCTAAAATGCCTAGCTAAATAATAGCTCAAAGTATGTATCATAATGTCAAAGCCTGCTTGACCAAACCCAATCAATACACCAGTGAACACTGGTACTGCCTGCTCTGCTGTCAACTCAAGAACCCAGTATCTGATCGGCACACGGCACGATCCCAAGTATCCAATCGACCGGCACACGGCTCGGCCCTAAGCCTACTCCGGAGTGGCACTCGAGGGGAGCGACCCACACGAGTAAAATGTGTAACCATAAGTATCTAATGTAGCAGGACTGGATCAAGACTCTAAGTAAGTGGGTAAGACCATCTACTAAAGACGCCCGATCCCTCACCTCCAATCTAATGCAATAATACTAATAATAATAATCCGGTCAACCGCCCACAGTCCGCGGTTGCCGCAACACCCAACCGTCAATCCCCAACTGTCCCAAACTCGGATCACCTGACTACACTATCCTCTAAACTGAATAACCGGAGAAAATAAACAGCATGGTTTCTCCTATGTCTGTTCCAGCATGATAATGTAGCATAAAGAAAATAGCCTAACTAGATGACCATATAAGCATGCAAAGTCCTTTACATAATTTAGTGATCACAATGTTCCAATTCTTAACAGAATTACAGTTTACCTTGGTTGGATTATCATGAGTGTGGACATGGCACAAGTTAATCAGTGTACTTAGTTAAGTCCCCAAATAACACCTAAAGCATGATAGAAACTTGAGCCTATTGTGATCAAGATGTTAAGCATTTATTTCCCTTTTTTATAAATTAATGATACAATCATTTGAGTTCTCTAATAATGCCATTGCTAACAATTTACTTATTTGAGCATGCTGAGTCAATGTACTATTATACTTATCACATGATATTAGAGTAGTTCCAATAGGCCTAGTGGATTATCACAAGTCGGAGGTTTGCAACGGTACCCACTTCGAGCGTTAAATCCAGACTTCAAAAGTGAAGTCCCCGCGCTGTCCAAGTACTATCCTCAACACTGTCACATTCCCAGAAAAACGAATACAATTAAATATACACTATTCCATCCAAACTCTGCCAACATAGACAGTCCGAAGTTTCACAGTTTTCACCTGCGGAAAAAGTGCCCGGGAAAATCCACGAAATATACCGTCACGATCCTCGCGACAAACCCGTCGAAATGAGTACCTGCACGCTCAAATCCGAGCTTCCTACACTTAGATACAAAATTGGCAAGGAAAGCACCTCAAACTAAACTGTGCCAAAACACTGTATTAAGAGCTCGGGAAAAAAGGAGATTCTCACCTTCGAAGAGCACTCAGGAAATTCTGAGAAAAATCTAGGAGATTCCTTGCGAAAAGTAGATAAATTTTGCCTTTTGAATTACCTCGATGCGATGCCTGTGCGCAAAGATACGGCAACAACTCCGTAGTGCTGTCCAAAAATCCGCGAAGAAAGATGGGTCAAATGAAAGCCCAAGAAACTCCAAGATCCGAAGGAAAACCAGGAAAACCCAAAATACTAAAGTTGGAGTCCTACCTGTTTAGAGTCTAACGGCGCAAGAATCGCTAAAAACGGAGATCGGAGTGAGTCGGGGCAGTCTGCGCACTAAAATGCGACGAAACGGGTCGTCGGAGTAGAAGCGTCACTGTGCGCCGCGTAGCAGAAAAGACCGGAATGGTGATCTCCAAAAATCCTCAAGATCCACCTAATGATGCTGAACAGTGAGAGGAAGAAGTTTACTTAAGGTTGCACAGTGGAAATCCCGAAGAAAAGGAGAGAAAAGAGGGCATGAAACCTCTATTTATAGGACCACTCAAAAATCCCCCTTTGGGTCGGATTCGGGCGGAAGATTCGGGCGCCCGAATCCGCCCAAAGGGTCGGACAACCCCCGTGCGACGCGCCCGGAAGTCTGAGGAGCCGCCACGTAGCCCTGCAACAGCAAACAGCTGTGCAGGGCCCATCGCAGCGCGCCACGTCGCCCTCTACGCAGGTAGTGGGGTAGGTGGGGCGGAGCGGCCGCGGGGCGACGCGTGGCGCACTCGAGTGCGGGGCGCCACGTGTCGGCCGGGTCGCTGCCCCGTACACCCCCGCAGAACCCGTGGACCGCGATCACGTGAGCCCGCTAATGCCAGGCTACCACGCGTCATGCTCCCGGTCCACCAAGCTGCACTCTTTTTCCCTGAACCGCGCCGCGCACGCCCGCCAATCCGCGAATGACATGTGGCCCACGCGTGGTCCATGCACTAGCCGCGCTTCCCCGTGGACCGAGCGGTGTGAGCCGGCCCAATGACAGGCCGCCACGTGGCTCCGGCCGGTCCACGGCCACCCCCATGCACCAGATTTTTCCGAAAACTTTCGGAAGCCCGTTTTTAGTCATCCGGACTCCAAATTTAACAAGCAAATAGCCGTTTTCGAGCGTTTTTCTGCGCTGAATCCAAATCCAACCTCTGTTTGGCCTAGTTCTTTTTCTAAAATTCGGCAAACACAGCCGAAGGCCGAATCAGCTAAAATATCACGCAGGATCCATCTGCGGCATCCCTTTGATGCCCCGTGGACCAGGAACACCAATACTAGGTGTTCAATCACACTGGATTCAGCGGAAAAGTTGCACGGGAAATCTGGACCCCTACATCCTCCCCTACAAGAAAAAAGTTTCGTCCTCGAAACAAAAGTCATACCTCAAGCCGGGGCCTTGAACAGGTAGGGGTAAGTATCCATCATCGCTGACTCTAGCTCCCAAGTGGCCTCATGCTCATCATGACTGTTCCAGAGGATCTTCACATAAGGAATGGCTCAGCTGCGCAACTCCCTAATCTCACGATCCAAGATCCTCAACGGCCGCTCCACATAGCTCAAGTCCTCAGCAATCTCCAGAGGGGCATAATCAATGATATGCGACGGGTCATATACATATCTCCTCAAAGTCGAAACATGGAACACATCATGAACACCTGCGAGTCGGGGAGGAAGTGCAATCCTGTAGGCAACCGGCCCTATGCGCTCCAATACCTCGAAAGGACCAATATAACGAGGGCTCAGTTTCCCACGAATCCCAAATCTCCGAATCCCCTTCGAAGGCGAGACTTTCAAAAAGACGTGATCGCCCACCTGAAACTGCAAGTCTCGCCGTCGAGTGTCAGCATAACTCCTCTGTCGACTCTGAGCAGTCTCGAGATGTCGGCGTATGAGTTTGACCTTTTCCTCTGCCTCTACTAGAAGATCAGGACCCAAAGTCTTTTTCTCACCCACGTCACTCCAATATAGGGGCGACCGACATTTGCGTCCATACAACGCTTCAAACGGAGCCATCTGGATGCTCGTTTGATAGCTGTTGTTGTACGCGAACTCAACTAATCCCAAATGTCGGTACCACCCTCCTCCAAAGTCCAGAACGCATGCTCTCAACATGTCCTCAAGTGTCTGAATAGTGCGCTCTGACTGTCCATCGGTCTGCGGGTGGAATGCTGTACTGAATCGGAGCTGCGTCCCCAGAGCTACCTGCAAACTCCTCCAAAAATGCTAGACGAACCTCGGGTCTCTATCTGATATGATGGAAACAGGTACCCCGTGCAATCTGACCACCTCTGCCAAGTACACCTGTGCCAGTCGCTCCATCGGCCAAGTCATCTGAATCGGTATAAAGTGGGCGGACTTGGTGAGCCTATCCACGACCACCCAGATCGCATCTGCCCCAGCCTGTGCTCGCGGTAATCCGGTGATAAAATCCATAGTGACATGCTCCCATTTCCATTCAGGGATTGGGAGACTCTGCAACTTGCCAGCAGGTACACGATGCTCAGCTTTTACTTGCTGACAAGTTAAACAGTGTGCTATGAATCTCCCAATGTCTCTTTTCATCCCATTCCACCAAAACTGTGCCCTGAGGTCCCTATACATCTTAGTCCCACCAGGATGGATGGTATAAGGTGTATAGTGAGCCTCTCTCAAGATTTGCTCCCGAATCTCTGCGTCCATGGGCACACAAGCTCGGTCCCGGTACCGTAGTACTCCCGAAGCATCCACTGAAAAGTCCCCTCTCACACTAGTCTGGATCTGCTCTCGAATCCTCATCAGATGGGGGTCCTCACTCTGTTTCTCACGAATCCTGTCCAACAGAGTGGGCTGCACGACTAGAGACATAAGTCTTGCAGAGACCCCAGGGGACACTACCTCGAGCTCTAACCGCCGCATCTGCTCAAGTAATGGCGCCTGATCCGTAATCATCAAAGATAAACTCTGTACCGCTCTCCTGCTCAGTGCATCGGCAACCACATTAGCCTTGCCAGGATGGTAAAGGATGTCTACATCAAAATCCTTTAATAATTCCAACCATCTTCGCTGTCTTAAATTGAGCTCTTTCTGTGTAAACAAGTATTTCAAGCTCTTGTGGTCAGTATAAATTTCACAATGCTCCCCATACAAGTAATGACGCCACAACTTAAGTGCAAAAATTACTGCAGCTAGCTCCAGATCATGGGTAGGGTAATTCTTTTCATAATCCTTTAGTTGCCGAGAGGCGTAAGCAATTACCCTTCCCTCCTGCATCAGCACACAACCAAGCCCACTGTGCGATGCATCACTATAAATCACGTATCCTTTTCCCATAACGGGGAGGGAAAGGATAGGAGCTGTCATCAATCTGTTCTTTAGTTCCTCGAAGCTCCTTTGGCAATCCTCACTCCAATGAAACTTGATTCCTTTTCGAGTCAGACGGGTGAGGGGTGTGGAAAGTTTCGCAAAACCTTCCACAAACCGACGGTAATATCCTGCTAAACCCATAAAACTACGGACCTCAGATACCGTCGTCGGTCGGGGCCAATCCCGGACTGCCTCTATCTTCGCCGGGTCTACTGCCACTCCTGCGGCTGATATCACATGGCCCAAGAAAACCACCTCCCGAAGCCAAAATTCACACTTGGATAGCTTGGCATACAGCTTCTTCTCTCTAAGAAGCTGCAGCACAATCCTCAAATGCTCCTCATGCTCCACATCACTCCGGGAGTAGATCAGTATATCATCAATAAATACCACCACAAACCGGTCTAGATAGGGGCGAAAGATCCTGTTCATTAAATCCATGAAAGCAGCAGGGGCATTTGTCAATCCAAAAGGCATGACAGTAAACTCATAATGCTCGTACCGCGTCCGGAATGCTGTCTTTGCAATATCCTCGGCCTTCACCTTCAGCTGATGGTAACCAGACCGCAAATCAATCTTGAAGAAGACACAAGACCCTTGTAGCTGATCAAAGAGATCGTCGATGCGCGGCAAAGGGTACTTGTTCTTGATGGTCACTTTATTCAGCTCTCGATAATCAACACACAGTCGAAGTGAACCATCTTTCTTCTTCACAAATAGCACCGGCGCTCCCCAAGGCGATACACTGGGCCTTACAAAACCTTTGTCCATTAAGTCTTGAAGCTGCGCCTTTAATTCTCTCAATTCAGCCGGTGCCATCCGGTAAGGAGCCTTAGAAATTGGCGCAGTTCCTGGAACTACGTCAATGAAAAACTCGATCTCCCTATCCGGCGGCATGCTAAGCAGCTCTGGAGGAAACACATCCGGGAATTCATGGACAATAGGGATATCCGTGAGTACCGGTGCCGCCGCAGGCTCCTCAACCACAGAAGCCAAAAAGGCCACGCATCCACTGCGCATCATCTGCCTCGCACGGGAAGTCGAAATGACTGAGGCGAAAAAGGAACTCTGGCAACCCCTATAAACAAATACCTCCTGGCCTGGCTCGCTAAATGTGATAGTCCTCGCAGCGCAATCAATCGTCGCGAAACAGCGAGCCAGCCAATCCATCCCCAGTACCAAGTCAAAATCTCGCAGCTGACTAAGGACCATCAGGTCCGCTGGCAAAATCCAAGACTCAAGCTGTACAGGGCAAGACCAACAACACTCCTCTACATGTAATGAATGATTAGGGATCTGTACCTCTAATGCATGTGGCAACTGACCTAACTCTAATCCATGAGATAATGCAAATACTCTACTGATAAAAGAATGTGATGCACCGGTATCAAATAAAGTGCGAGCTCTAGTACCAGAAAGTAAAGCGATACCTGCCACCACATGGTCGGCTGCTGAGGAGTCCTCTACCTGGGTGGCGTAGACTCGCCCGCTCTGAGCCGGAGGTCGGTAGTCTGTAGAGTGAGGAGAAGGAGCCCTGCTCGCTGGAGCATACGGCCGCTGCCGGGGTGCCGAAGGTACTGATGCCGAAGAAGGAGCCGTCGACGCCGCAAAAGGGCAAGTAGCCCGCAAGTGACCAGACTGTCCACAAATATAACAGCGTCCCCAACGCTGATCGCAGGTACTGGGAAAGTGCTGCCCCCCACAGAATATACATCTATCAGACGCCTGGGGCTGTCGAGACTGCTGCTGTGGCCTCCGGGACTGCTGCTGCTGCTGTCGCTGTGACTGCCGCTGTGACCCCTGCTGTCGAGACTGCGACCTCTGCTGCTGCGAGTGCTGCTGCTGTGGAGGCCTCTGGGATCCCCCAGACCCTCGCCGCTCCGAACGCCCTCGGCCCGTAAACTGAGGCGGCGGCAGTCGGGGCGGCCTCCAAGAGCTGGTCTGTCCCCCATCATCTGGCGTTGGTCGCTTCCTCTCAGAACTCTGAGCAACCACGCCCCCACGTCTCGCTACAACATGATCCCCTCTCTCTACCCACTGTGCATGGTCAACTGCCTCTGACAGGGTCTGAAGCCTCTGGGCGTGCACCAAAGTATAAATCTCCGGGCGCAAACCCGTCTCAAAGAGCTCCACCTGGTGCGGCCCGTCCCTAGCAACATAGGGTACACAGTTGAGCAACTGCGTGAACTCCTGAAAATAATCCCAAACCGCCCGGTCACCCTGCTGTTGGGTTATACTAATATGGATCTAAATAGGGGAAAAAACACCTAGAGGGGGGTGAATAGGTGTAAACAATAAACACTCAAAAAATTATTGCGCAATAAAACCCAATGCGGAAATAAAAATGAACACGCAAGATTTTTACGTGGAAAAACTCCAAACCGGAGTAAAAAAACCACGGGACCGATAACACGGTGAAATCCACTAGAATTAACACACGTACAAGGTGATATAACGTACTCACAGACGACTCAACCTTTTACCATACGCTCCTAGTAGATCTTCTCCGCTCGCTGCACGACGCTTCTCGAATCCACGATCTGCGCCCAACGCCGAATCCTCAGCGTCCAACGTCGAATCCACGACGTCCGACCGAATCCACGGTCTTCACCCAGTAGCACGCTTCGAATCCACGAACGTACCTCGCTCCGAATCCACGAGAGCGGTTGCACCTTGAATCCACAAGGCCACGCGAGTCCACGCGCCGATTTGGGGTAAATCGTTGTTTTTGGGTGGTGATGATCCGCCGAATACTTAGATTAGAAATAGATCGGAAATACCATCTAAGTATTCATTGATTTGATTCTACTCAAAATCTGAGTTTGGAAAACCTAGAATCAAATCAATCAATATAGATGAAGAAACATAGAATTAATCTATTGATTTCCTTTCTTCTCTATATGTGGATTTTTCTTTCGGTAATATTTTTCTATAACGTCCCGTTATTTACCGATGTATGCGGATTATTCGGCTTACCCTAAAAGATGAATCATAGGGTCTATTTATAGGTTAGAAACCATTGGAAGAAGATAAGGATCAAAAACAACCTTTTCTGGAAATTTTACGGACGGCGATCCGGATTGGAATTGGGCGATCCGGATTGCAGTAGCAAGAAAGACGGTTTCCAGAAAAACACTAGTTCGGGATCCGGATCGAAGTTCCCGATCCGGATCGTTCATACAGTTTCACCAAACATCAACGTTCGGGATCCGGATTGCAAATCCTGATCCGGATCGTGCAAGTAAAAAGGTAAAACTAGTGTTCGGGATCCGGATCAGAGGATGCTGCGATCCGGATTGAACCAGTGTATGAACGAACACCCTTCGGGATCCGGATTGCAGAGCCCGATCCGGATCCTGAACATGTCCCATGTCCAGTTTTTGATTTTTATGCAATTAAAAGTTCTTCCAGGTGTTTCTACACTACAAGAAGTATTCGGATCATCAAAATTCTTTAGTTAAACATACCTGATCCTTTTGAATTCTTCTTTCTTGAGATTGAGGTATATGATCCAAACTTTTCTCATCTTCAATCTTCAAGACTTAACACTTTCACGAAATACGCCAACTCAAATTCCGTAACAATCTCCCCCTTTGGCGGTTTCGTGACAAAACACAAATCCACAAAAGAAAATTCAAAAAGATATTTTTGTTGCTATCACCATACAACAAAAATTTACAATGGAGATCCAAAAATTTTAAAAACATGAGATAAACTCCTAAAACAGACTCTAGACTTAGACATCTGTACTCTCTGCAAAAATAAATCATTCTTGACAAAAAGAAATCGTTAGATACCTCAAGAATATTTAGCATACAAAACCAAATACAGAGATAGAGTTTATATGATCATCATGACATTTGAGAATTCAGATATGTAAGAGAATCATAGTAAAAAACCAACATATCTTCTATGCATTCAAAAACCAAATGTCACAAAATGTTAGTCCAACATCAACTTGTTAGTCATATTACATGCCCAAATAGTTAGTCGAATAGTTAGTAGGGACATGCAACAAATCACAAGATAAAAGCAAAGTTGAAGTTGAAGTCATACTTACCTTAATGTTCACACATTCACATCATCATTGTTCAACATCATTGTTCAAGTTCTCTCTAAACTCTCTCCCCCTTTTTGTCACAGAAACGAGCCAAAATTACAAAAATAAGGAGAGTTAACAGTTCAAAATCAAGAAATACCTGAGAACTAAATCTAAAGGAGAAACTAAAAACTGAACATTAAGAACCTAAAAAGCTGAAATCCTGCACAAAAAGTTAGAAAGAAAGTGATTAGTCGGAGGTGTCAGAACTGGTGCAACTGAGCTTGCTCAGGATCCCTTTGAGCATTTTTGATATATGTGAGTACTTCTTCTTGATTTTCTCATGCTCAGATGAAATGTGCCGAAGTTCTGTTGAAAGCTTTTCTTGTTCAGCAGAAAGTTTTTGCTGTTCTTGGCGAATGGATGCCAATGCATCTGTTTCAGCAGACATTCTCTTGGAGGTTGATGGATGCTGCGTAGATGCAGATGGTGCATCTTGGCCCTCAATCCATGGTGATTTACTCTGTTGAATTTCAGAAAGTGAGCGTGCTCTAGTAAGAGGCCCAGTAATCTGAATGCCGCTTCATTTGACATTTTTCCGTCTTGTATATTGTCTTGTCGTTGAGGCAGATTTCTTTAGCTTTTTGTTCTTCACAAATTGCCTATCCTCCTCATCAATTTTTTGTTGGACTTCTTTGAAAAATTCTTCCCATTCTTCTTCATCATACTCTGAGCTGTCTTCAACGGCTTCTTTCGTCTTGTCTCGAGTTGAATCATCCTGTTCCTTTTTAACAGTTGTACACGTGTGCACCATTGTGACCAACAGTAAGATGATCCAAGAGAAATCCATTGTTGAATGTGCTTTGAGTTTAGAAAGTGTCCTGTGAGACCAACTCAAAAACACATGAAAAATTGTTAATTTTGAAAAATTTGAAAAATTGTACCCAAACAATCATAATCATGTAGAGAAGCCAAGAATCAAATTAGTTTTGCAAAAAGAATTTTAAAAGTGGATCAATTGCATGATTTTCAAAAATTCCTCTTTTATGCCCTAAAAACAGAATTTTTAGAAATCGAAGCCCAAAAATTCGTTAATCTTGAGAAAACCAAGCATATAATCAAAACTAATCCATTCAGAGTCCTTATTTCAAAAGAAATTTGACCAAAAACCATTCACAAACGAAAAAGTTCCATAATTTCTACTCACGTTTTGAGCAAAATAAGGAAAACAATGAAAAACCGAGATTTTGATCAATAAAACTTACTTGGATTCGAAGAACTTTGAGTTTGAAGGCTCCAAGATGGAAGAAATCTAGAGAGAGAAGCTCTAGAGACTTGAGAACAAAAGATTGTAGCAAAAGAAATCAAAACCCTCTTGTTCTTATTAAAACCCTAGCCGTGATCCGGATCGGATCGTGAATGTGATCCGGATCGGCTACCCGCAGGAAAAAGCCTGCGTTCGGGATCCGGATCACTTACCCCGATCCGGATCGGCTTCAACTTTTTCTCCAGAAAAATTTAGAAAAATTCAATAAAATCCAGAAAAAGTATGTAAGCACTTTAGCATATCAACTTTAAACAAAAATCATCGTTTCATACAACAAGAAATAGATTATACAAATCTATCAAAAATACTCAAAAATGAAACGAAAATTTATGGAAATTAAAACTCTTAAAGTTGAACAACTTCAATTACATCTAACCTGATCTTATGCGTAATGCCTTTATCAAATCATCAATTTTGGTAAAGAAAATGAAATACCAAGATCAATAGATGTTTGAAATCCCAGATAAGTTAGATAATATATCTAGACAATCTGTTGAAGAGAGTGGCTCTTTGAGCATCTTTTATCAAAAATCCCACCTTATACCAACCTTGAAATTTGACTGAGTCAAGTATTTCAATATGCATTTCATCAACAATTTTTAAAACAAAAATTTGCTTTGCATTCATGGGGTATCTTTTTCTTTTTCTTTTTCCTCCATGTGGTGGTAGTTTTCACACTCCTCATTGGGATGTAACTCTTTCCACATCTTTTGAGCATTTTACTTTTCTTTGACTCCCCCTCAATTGGCTATCAATTATTTAATATATAAGGTATTCAACCAAAAATTGATCTCGCATTCATACTCGACTAAGCAATCAAATAAGATAATGACTATACCAAGAGATCATTGAGAGAGAAATTGACTTTGATCACTTAAAAGATGACTTAATTAACATAAATGATCATTGCAACATTGAAATATTATGATATCAAAAGCATAATAAATTTCTAAATGCGTGAAAGGATGCAATTAAAGTCAATTATGATTTATGCTCAATTAATGTCCTATGCACAAACATAGATAATGAACAAAACAAAACAAAAACAAAACCTAACCTAAGCAAAGGTTTCAAAAAGATATTATTTCAAGGAAAGCATTCCAATTGCTTTACGCAAATGAATAAAACGTTTTTGATCCAAAGGTTTTGTTAAAATATCAGCTAATTGATCCTCAGTTGAAATATATGAAAGTTGAAGAATATTTGATTCAACTAGCTCTCTAAGAAAATGATATCTAAGTTCAATATGTTTTGTTCTAGAGTGCAACACAGGGTTTTTGGAAATGTTTATAGCACTAGTGTTGTCACATAGAATGGTTACCGAAGTTGCTGAAATCCGGAAATCGCTCAACACGCTTTTCATCCATATCAATTGGGTTGAACAACTTCCCGCAGAAATGTATTCCGCTTCGGCAGTCGAGAGTGCTATGCAATTCTGCTTTTTACTGTGCCATGCAACAAGGCAATGGCCAAGATAGAAGCATGCACCACTCGTGCTTTTCCGGTCATCCACTGATCCTGCCCAATCGGCATCTGAGTATCCAACAATGTCCAAACTTGTTCCCATAGGATACCAAATTCCGAAATTTATCGTTCCTTTGATGTATCGGATGATCCGTTTCACCGCTTTCAGGTGAACCTCCTTCGGTGCTGATTGATATCTCGCGCAAATCCCAACACTGAAGGATATATCCGGGCGACTAGCCGTGAGGTACAGTAGACTTCCAATCATACTTCGATACAGTTTCTCGTCTACATTCTCACTATGTGATTCACTTCCAAGTCCCTTATGGCTAGTTCCCATTGGAGTCGGAAAATCCTTAGAATTTTCTAAGATCAAATTTTTGACCAACTCCATTGCATACTTGGATTGACACAAGTGAATACCTTCATCATTTTGTTTAACTTGTAATCCAAGAAAATAAGTCAATTCGCCCATCATGGACATCTCAAATTCGCTTTCCATGGTCTCCGCGAATTTAGAAGCATCATTATCTCTTGTTGCACCAAATACAATGTCATCGACATAGATTTGTGCTACAATGAAATTGTTTTGATAATGCTTCACAAAGAGAGTCCTGTCAGCTCCCCCTCGAGTATAGCCCTTTTCCAAAAGGTGCTTTGTCAACCTTTCGTACCATGCTCGCGGTGCTTGTTTCAGACCGTAAAGAGCCTTTTTCAGACGAAAAACATGGTTAGGTAGTTTATGATCCACAAAACCTTTCGGTTGAGCCACATAAACTTCCTCATTTAAGAAACCATTTAAAAAGGCGCTCTTAACGTCCATTTGAAATAATTTGATTTTAAAATGACAAGCAATAGCAAATAGGATACGAATGGACTCGAGTCTAGCTACAGGGGCGAAAGTTTCATCAAAGTCTATACCTTCTACTTGAGAGTAGCCTTGAGCAACTAAACGTGCTTTGTTCCTGATGATAGTACCATCTTCATTTTTCTTGTTCTTGAAAATCCATTTGGTACCTATCACATTGTGTTGCTTCGGAGGCTTCGTTAATTCCCAGACTTTGTTTCGCTCAAATTGATGAAGCTCTTCCTGCATTGCTTCAATCCAGTAGTCATCCTGAAGAGCTTCATCGACATTTTTTGGTTCGATTAAAGATACGTAGCACGCGAATCCGCAAACCAATTGTCTCCGAGTTCTAACTCCTTCTTGTGGGTCTCCAATGATGTTCGATTCAGGATGATCCTTGGAGATGCGTAACGTTTGAGGTAATGGAGTAGTCGGAGGTACTTGAGATGATTCCTGCACATCAGATAAACTTGAAGAACCGTTAGATGCATCATTATTATCGAAAGAATTGTTATGAGAAGATGCATTAGCAGGTGTATCATCATCAAGAGAGATATCGAGGGTAGATTTTTCAGATGCAAAGTGAAAAGCTTCATCTACTTTAACATTTATCGATTCTACGATCGTCTTAGATTCTAAGTTAAAAACTCGATAAGCTCTACTGTTTGTAGAATAACCCAAGAAAATCCCTTCGTCACTTCGAGAGTCAAATTTTCCAAGATTCTCGCGGTCACGCAAAATAAAACACCGACTCCCAAAGATGCGAAAATATTTGATGTTTGGTTTTCTACAAAACCATAGCTCATATGGTGTATTTAAAGTCCCCGGGCGCAAATACACTCGATTAATTACATAGACAGCCGTGTTCACCGCTTCAGCCCAAAAATATAACGGTAGGTTCCGGCTATGAAGCATAACACGAGCCATCTCCTGTACGACCCTGTTTTTGCGCTCGACTACACCATTCTGTTGAGGTGTATAAGGTGCAGAGAATTCATGTTTAATGCCATTTGAAATGCAAAAATCAATGAATTTAGAATTTATGAATTCTCCGCCTCTATCACTTCTAACACGAGTAATCTTTTCATTCTTTTCAATCATAATACGATGGCAAATCTCGTGAAAAGAATCAAAAGTATCAGCTTTCTCTTTTAAAAATGCTACCCAAGAGTATCTAGAGAAATCATCAACCAATAAGAAAATATACCATTTACCTCCCAAAGATGGTTGACGAGTTGGCCCCATTAAATCCATGTGCAAAAGTTCCAAAGGCCGTTTTGTACCTATGTGGTTCAAGTTCTTGTGTGCAGTCCTAGACTGTTTTCCCTTTTGGCAACCGCCACACACAATGTTTTGTTCAAAAGAAAGTTTAGGAACCCCCTTAACCACATCTTTGTTTGAAATTCTAGCAAGTTCCTTAAAGTTTATGTGACCTAGCCTTTCGTGCCAAAGAGTTTCATTTTTCAAAGAAGCTAGGTTACACTTTTCAGAAATTTTATGAGGAACTACATAACAATTGTTTTCTGATCTAACCCCTTTTAAAAAGAAGACATGGTTCTTGTCAGTTACAGTACATTCATCAGATGAAAAATTAACTGAAAAACCATTGTCACAAAGTTGACTTATGCTTATGAGGTTAGTCTTAAGGCCATTAACAAATAACACATTATTTAGAACCGGGCCATCCGGAATAGCGATAGTTCCCTTTCCAACAATCTTGGAAGACCGACCGTCTCCGAAAACAACAAGTCCTCCGGAGATTTTCTCAAAGGTTTGAAAACAGTTTTTGTCACCGGTCATATGACGGGAACACCCGCTATCCAGATACCAAGACGAACTATCATATGCATGCAAGGAAACATTAGTAACAAGACAAGGGAAAATTTCACCTTTGCGCACCCAAACCTTTTTGGAATGCGTCGGTAATGGTCGTGAAGTTAATCGCCGAGGTGAAAGCGTCTTGTTAGAGCGATTGCTGCTCCTTGATGAAGTCGTCTTGCGTGGTGAACTACCAAGGCTCTTTTCCTTCAATTGATTCGCAGTTGATTTCTGAGGAATCACCTTTTTGGTAGTCATTGCAAGAGGTGCTTGAGGTGAGCGTTTGGCTCCCATCTTGCAATTTCTTCTTATGTGCCCTGAAAAGCCACAACGAAAACATACCTTAGTTCTTGACGATCCCGAGGAGGATGAAGTAGGCTTGTTGTCGTTGCTTGTCTTGAATTCCAGTGTCGGAGGAGGAGGTACCGACTGAGGCACAAAAACTGTCCCACTCGAACTTGGACTGATTCCAGTTTGAGTGTATCCGAGGCCGAACCGATTTGTTTGACCAAGACCAAGAAGCCTATCCAACTTACTCCTTCCTGAAGAGAATCGCTTTAAATCGTCCTTTAGTTGGAGAATGGTCTTTGTCATTTCCAGGTTATCCTGTCGAGCCTCGTCGTAGAGTTTTGAGAAATGATTCGCTTTATCCACCAATTTCTCATTTTCTTTCTCAAAAAGCTCATTTTTCTCTTGAAGGGAAACATTTGCTTTGACTAGGTTATCCCTTTGTTACGGAATTTGAGTTGGCGTATTTCGTGAAAGTATTAAGTCTTGAAGATTGAAGATGAAGAAACTTTGGATCGTATACCTCAATCTCAAGAAAGAAGAATTCAAAAGGATCAGGTACGTTTAACTAAAGAATTTTGATGATCCGAATACTTCTTATAGTGTAGAAACACCTGGAAGAGGTTTTATTTGTTTTAACATCAAAAACTGGACATGGGACATGTTCAGGATCCGGATCAGATCTTGCAATCCGGATCCCGAAAGATGTGTTGTTCATACACTGCTTCAATCCGGATCACAGCCTCTGCAATCCGGATCCCGAACATGGTGTTTTGGTGAAACTGTATGAACAATCCGGATCGGGGACTACGATCCGGATCCCGAACAAGCATTTTTCTGGAAACCGTGTTTTATGCTTCTGCAATCCGGATCGCCAAATCCAATCCGGATCGCCGACGGGATTTCTTTCCAGAAAAGTTTGTTTTTGATCCGAATATTCTTCCTAGGGTTTCTAACCTATAAATAGCCCTCTTATTCATTTCTAGGGTATGAAGAATAGAAAAAATTGAGCCGTCATTATCAAATATCATTTCATACGGCCTTAGATCCACATATAGAGAAGAAAGGAAATCAATAGATTCATTCTATGTTTCTTCATCTATATTGATTGATTTGATTCTAGGTTTTCATACTCACATTTTGAGTAGAATCAAATCAATGAATACTTAGATGGTATTTCCGATCTATCTTTGATCTAAGTATTCGGCGGATCATCACCACCCTAAAAAACAACGATTTATCCCAAAATCGGCGCGTGGACTCGCGTGGCCTTGTGGATTCAAGGTGCAACCGCTCTCGTGGATTCGGAGCGAGGTACGTTCGTGGATTCGAAGCGTGCCATTGGGTGAAGACCGTGGATTCGGTTGGACGTCGTGGACTCGACGTTGGACGCTGTGGATTCAGCGTTGGGCGCGGATCGTGGATTCGAGAAGCGTCGTGGAGCGAGCGGAGAAGATCTACTAGGAGCGTATGGTAAAAGGTTGAGTCGTCTGTGAGTACGTTATATCACCTTGTACGTGTGTTAATTCTAGTGGATTTCGCCGTGTTATCGGTCCCGTGGTTTTTTACTCCGGTTTGGAGTTTTTCCACGTAAAAATCTTGCGTGTTCTTTTATTTTTCCGCATTGGGTTTATTGCGCAATGATTTTTTGAGTGTTTATTGTTTACACCTATTCACCCCCCTCTAGGTGTTTTTTCCCCTATTTAGATCCTTATTAACCTAAACCCAACAAGTGGTATCAGAGCGGGAATAGGGTTGTAAACAATGGTTGAAGGTGGAAACATCAATCGACCCCCTTTCTTTGATGGAACAAATTATGCGTACTGGAAAGTGCGGATGAAAGCCTTTTTAATTTCCATCGACGAAAGGGTGTGGCAATCAATTGAATTAGGATGGTCTAATCCAACTGAAATTTTAGATGATGTTCGCACCTTAAAACCTAGGTCGAAATGGACCAAGGAAGAGATAGATTATCTTCTTACAATGGCAAAGGAATTAATGCTCTATTTAATGCTTTGTCACAAACTGAGTTCTCTCGCGTCTCGGCATGTGAGACTGCGAAAGAAATCTGGGATGTTCTTCAAGTTACGCATGAGGGAACTAACCTAGTGAAGATTCAGAAACTGCAAATGCTCACGAGCAAGTTTGACTCTATCTCTATGGCAGAGAATGAATCCTTCACTGACTATTACACACGATTGCAAGATATCGTAAACTCATGTGCTAACTTGGGAGAGAAGATTCCAGAATTTAAAGTTGTAAGAAAAATTCTAAGAACTCTTCCTGAACGATTTCGCCCGAAGGTCGCAGCCATTGAAACAATTAAACACCCGGACGAAATGCGTGTAGAAGAATTAGTAGGTGCTTTACAAACTTATGAAATGACATTTCCTACTAACTATTCTTCGGGAAAGGCATCCTCTTCTAAGTCTTCAGGTTACGCATTGAAATCAACTAAAGAAGAAGACGCGGATTCATCCTCCTCGGACGACGACGAGAACCTTTCTATGGAGGACTTTGAGAAGCAGCTCGCTCTCTTGACAAGGAAGTTTCGCCGCAACTTCCGAAGGGGAAATTCAAGCAAACCTCAATCCTTCGGAAAGACGAAGAAAGGCAAGGGTCCTTCAATCACAAGTCAAGAAAGCAAGAGAACTTCTCAAAGGATAAGAAAAGTTCTGAGGGACAAGTTCAGTGTTTCAAATGTCGAGGCTACGGCCACATTGCAACAGAATGTCCCAACAAGAATCCGGCTAAGAAGAAAGCGATGCAAGTTGTTACTTGGGATGACAACTCCACGTCAAATGAGTCATCCTCAAGTGATGAAGAAGACAACGCGACAGCTTTCCACGCGTCCACCAAACCTTCACCCTTCATGTGCTTAATGGCAAGTACATCCGACTCACTGTCCAACTCCACTGTTGAAAAGATTGCAACGGACGATGAATCAGATGATTCGGAAGGTGAAGATTTTGTTTTAGCCTACCATAAGCTTTTGAGGGATTCAAAGAAACTGGCTAAGCAAAACAAGGGGTTGAAAGAGAGATTACAGGATCTTGAAGATGAAGTAAAAAGGGTAACCTCTCTCTCAACCGATCTTGAAGTGGAAAGGGACAATCTATTAAAACAAATGTTTCCCTTCAAGAGTCCAATGAGCAACTCGAGAAGAATTATATGGATATGGTGAACAAAGCGAATTACTTCTTGAAGCTCAACGGCGAGGCTCGACAAGAAAAATTGGAAATGACGGAGACCATACGCCAACTGAAGGATGACTTAAAGAGATTTTCTTCTGGAAGGAGTAAGTTGGACAGACTTCTTGGTCTCGGTCAAGAAATAAGTTCGGCCTCGGATACACTCAAACTGGAGACATTCCAAGTTCGAGTGGGACAGTATTTGTGCCTCAGTCGGTATCTCCTCCTCCGACACCGGAATTCACGACAAGCAACGACAACAAGCCTACTACATCCTCCTCGGAATCGACAAGAACCAAGGTATGTTTTCGTTGTGGCATTTCAGGGCACATAAGGAGAAATTGCAAGACGGAAGCCAAACGCACACCTCAAGCACCTCTTGCAATGACTACCAAAAGGCTATTCCTCGGAAAACAACTGCAACTATTTGAAGGAAAAGAGCCTTGGTAGTCACCGCTCAAGACGACATCATCAAGGAGCAGCAATTCTTCAAGCAAGACGCTCTCACCTAGGAGATCAACTTCACGATCATTACCGACGCATTCCAAAAAGGTTTGGGTGCGCAAAGGTGAAATCTTCCCTTGTCTTGCTACCAATGTTTCTTTGCATGCATATGATAGTTCGTCTTGGTACCTGGATAGCGGGTGTTCCCGTCATATGACCGGCGATAAAAATTGTTTTCAAACTTTTGAGAAAAACTCCGGAGGACTTGTTGTTTTCGGAGATGGTCGGTCTTCCAAAATTGTTGGAAAGGGAACGGTAGCTATTCCAGATGGCCCGGTTCTAGATAATGTGTTATTTGTTCATGGCCTTAAGACTAACCTCATAAGCATAAGTCAACTGTGTGATAGTGGTTATTCAGTTAATTTTTCATCTGATAAATGCACTGTAACTGACATGAACCATGCTTTCTTTTTAAAGGGGGTTAGATCAGAAAACAACTGTTATGTAGTTCCTACTAAGATTTCTGAAAAATGTAACCTAGCATCTTTGAAAAATGAAACACTTTGGCATGAAAGGCTAGGTCACATAAACTTTAAGGAACTTGCTAGAATTTCGAATAAAGATGTGGTCAAGGGGGTTCCAAAACTTTCTTTTGATCAAAACCTTGTGTGTGGCGGTTGCCAAAAAGGAAAACAGTCTAGGACTGCACACAAGAACTTGAACCACATAGGTACAAAACGGCCTTTGGAACTGTTGCATATGGACTTAATGGGGCCAACTCGTCAACCATCTCTGGGAGGTAAATGGTATATTTTCTTGTTGGTTGATGACTTTTCTAGATATACTTGGGTAGCCTTCTTAAAAGAAAAAGCTGATACCTTTGATTCTTTTCTCGAAATCTGCAATCGTATTATGATAGAAAAGAACGATAGGATTACTCGAGTTAGGAGTGATAGAGGTGGGGAATTCATAAATTCCAGATTCATTGATTTTTGCATTTCTAAAGGCATTAAACATGAATTCTCCGCACCTTACACACCTCAACAAAATGGTGTAGTCGAGCGCAAAAACAGGGTCGTACAGGAAATGGCACGTGCTATGCTTCACAGCCGGAACTTACCTTTTTATTTTTGGGCTGAAGCGGTTAACACTGCTGTTTATGTTATCAATCGCGTGTATTTGCGCCCGGGGACATTGAATACACCATATGAACTTTGGTTTTGTAGAAAACCTAACATCAAATATTTTCGTATCTTTGGGAGTCGGTGTTTTATTTTGCGTGATCGCGAAAATCTTGGAAAATTTGACTCTCGAAGTGACGAAGGGATTTTCTTAGGTTATTCTACAAACAGCAGAGCATATCGAGTTTTTAACTTAGAATCTAAGACGATCGTAGAATCGATAAATGTTAAGGTAGATGAAGCTTTTCATTTTGAATCTGAAAAATCTACCCTCGATATCTCTCTTGATGATGATACACCTGCTAATGCATCTTCTTCTAACAATTCTTTCGATTATAATGTTGATGCATCTAACGGTTCTTCAAGTTCATCTGATGTGCAGGAATCATCTCGTGTACCTCCGCCTACTCCTCTACCTCAGACGCTACGCATCTCCAAGGATCACCCTGAATCGAACATAATTGGAGATCCACAAGAAGGAGTTAGAACACGGAGACAATTGGTTTGCGGATTTGCATGCTATGTATCTCAAATCGAACCAAGGAATGTTGATGAAGCTCTCCAAGATGATTATTGGATTAAAGCAATGCAGGAAGAGCTCCATCAATTCGAGCGAAACAAAGTCTGGGAACTGACGAAGCCTCCGAAGCAACACAATGTGATAGGTACCAAATGGATCTTCAAGAACAAGAAAAACGAAGAAGGTACTATCATCAGGAACAAAGCAAGGTTAGTTGCTCAAGGCTATTCTCAAGTAGAAGGTATAGACTTTGATGAAACTTTCGCCCCTGTAGCTAGACTCGAGTCCATTCGTATATTGTTTGCGATCGCTTGTCATTTCAAAATCAGATTATTTCAAATGGACGTTAAGAGCGCCTTTTTAAATGGATTTTTAAATGAGGAAGTTTATGTAGCTCAACCGAAAGGTTTTGTGGATCATAAACTACCTAACCATGTTTTTCGTCTGAAAAAGGCTCTTTACGGTCTGAAACAAGCACCGCGAGCATGGTACGAAAGGTTGACAAAGCACCTTTTGGAAAAGGGCTACACTCGAGGGGGAGCTGACAGGACTCTCTTTGTGAAGCATTATCAAAACAATTTCATAGTTGCTCAAATCTATGTTGATGACATTGTTTTTGGAGCAACGAGAGATAATGATGCTTCTAAATTCGCGGAGACCATGGAAAGCGAATTTGAGATGTCCATGATGGGCGAGTTGAATTATTTTCTTGGATTACAAGTTAAACAAAACGATGAAGGAATTCACTTGTGTCAATCCAAGTATGCACTGGAGTTGGTCAAAAAGTTTGATCTTGAAAATTCTAAGGATTTTCCAACTCCAATGGGAACTAGCCATAAGGGACTTGGAAGTGAATCACAAAGTGAGAATGTAGACGAGAAACTGTACCGCAGTATGATTGGAAGTCTACTATATCTCACGGCTAGTCGCCCGGATATATCCTTCAGTGTTGGGATTTGTGCGAGATATCAATCAGCACCGAAGGAGGTTCACCTGAAAGCGGTGAAACGGATCATCCGGTATATCAAAGGTACAATCAATTTCGGAATTTGGTATCCTATGGGAACGACTTTGGATATTGTTGGATACTCAGATGCCGATTGGGCTGGATCGGTGGATGACCGGAAAAGCACGAGTGGTGCATGCTTCTATCTCGGCCACTGCCTTGTTGCATGGCACAGTAAAAAGCAGAACTGCATAGCACTCTCGACTGCCGAAGCGGAGTACATTTCTGCAGGAAGTTGTTCAACTCAATTGATTTGGATGAAAAGCGTGTTGAGCGATTTCCGGATTTCAACATCTTCGGTAACCATTTTATGTGACAACACTAGTGCTATTAACATTTCAAAAAACCCTGTGTTGCACTCTAGAACAAAACATATTGAACTTAGATATCATTTTCTTAGAGAGCTAGTTGAATCAAACATTCTTCAACTGTCATATATTTCAACTGAGGATCAATTAGCCGACATCTTAACAAAACCTTTGGATCAAAAACGTTTTATTCACTTGCGTAAAGCAATTGGCATGCTTTCCTTGAAATAAACTCTTTTGAAACCTTTGCTTAGATTAGGTTTTGTTTTTGTTCTTGTTTTGTTTTGTTCTTTATCTATGTTCTGTACATAGCACACTAATTGAGCATAAATCATAATTGACTTTAATTGCATCCTTTTATGCATTTAGAAATTTATTATGCTTTTGATGTCATAATATTTCAATGTTGCAATGATCATTTACGTTAATTAAACCATCTTTTAAGTGATCAAAGTCAATTTCTCTCTCTATGATCTCTTGGTATAGTCATTATCATATTTGATTGCTTAGTCGAGTATGAATTCGAGATCAATGGTTTGGTTGAATACCTTATATATTAAATAATTGATAGCCAATTGAGGGGGAGTCAATGAAATGTAAAATGCTCAAAAGATGTGGAAAGAGTTACATCCCAATGAGGAGTGTGAAAACTACCACCACATGGAGGAAATGAAAGAAAAATATCTACCCCATGAATGAAGAGCAAATTTTTGCTTTGAAAATTGTTGATGAAACTCATATTGAAATACTTGACTCAGTCGTATTTCATGGTTGGTATAAGGTGGGATTTTTGATTTAAGATGCTCAAAGAGCCACTCCTTCAACAGATTGTCTAGATATATTATCTAACTTATCTGGGATTTCAAACATCTATTGATCTTGGTATTTCATTTTCTTTACCAAAATTGATGATTTGATAAAGGCATTACACATAAGATCAGGATAGATGTAATTGAAGTTGTTCAACTTTAAGTGTTTTAACTTTCGTAAATTTTCGTTTCATTTTTGGATATTATTGATAGATTTTGCATAGTCTATTTCTTGTTGTATGAAACGATGTCTTTTGTTTAAAGTTGACATGATAAACTGCTTACACACTTTTTCTGGATTTTATGGAATTTTTCTGAATTTTTCTGGAGAAAAAGGTGTAGCCGATCCGGATCGGGTCAAGTGATCCGGATCCCGAACGCAGGATTTTTCCTGCGGGTGGCCGATCCGGATCACATGCTCGACCAATCCGGATCGCGGCTAGGGTATTATATAGAAAACTACAGATTTTTGATTTCTTTACCCTAATCTCTGGTTTTCAAGCCTCTAGAGTTTCTCTCTCTAGATTTCTTGCTTCTTGGTGCTTCAAAACTCAAAGTTCTTCGGATTCAAGTAAGTTTTCTTGATCAAAACTCGGTTTTTACAGTTTTTTATCAAACGTGAGTTGAAATCTTGGATCTTTTTCGTTTGTGATTGGTTTTTGATCAAATTTCTTTTGAAATAAGAACTCTGGGTCAATTAGTTTTGCTTTTATGCTGGGTTTTCTCAAGATTAACGAGTTTTTAGCCTTCGATTTCTAAAAATTCGGTTTTAGGGCATAAAAGAGGAATTTTCGGAAATCATGAAATTGATCTATTTTTAAAATTCTTTTTGGAAAACTAATTTGATTCTTGGCTTCTCTACATGAATATGATTGCCTAGGTACAATGTGTTTCAAATTTTTCAAAATTGACAATTTTTCATATGTTCTTGAGTTGGTTTCACAGGACACCTTCTCAAACCTAAGCACTAGAATCAATGGCCTTCTCCTGGTTAATTCTGCTACTGGTTACGATGGTGCACACTAGAGCAACTAATAAATTAAAAAGGGCCAAGAAACTCCAAAAGAAGGGAGAAGTTGATGTCATTAGTGACACTGAACTTGAAGAAAACGAGAATGAAATTCACTGGGATATGTTAACGGATGATGATGATGATGAGGTATTGCCGACTGCCTCAAGACAAAAAGGAAAGGCTCCCATGGACACTGGGAAAGCTCCTATGTCTGCTCCAACTATCTCTGTGAAACGGAAAAGACTTGCTCGACGTTATGGACTAAGACAGGACACCAGTGTTGACCCGCCAATTGCTCCTGACTCTCCGCCCCGTGTTGAAGAAGTATTTGTTAACAATGATCGTCTTAGAGCGTTTGCACATCGCGAATGCATTGGCGAAAGGCACGTGAACATTGAGGCTCTACGAGGTCACTGCCCTGAATTTGGTATTTTGATTGAACAAGCGAATCTCATTCAAGTGTGTCGCTTCCCAGAAACTCTCGGCTACTGCCTGCACCATGTGAGGACCTTCTATACCAATGCACGGCATCTTCGGGAATTTGAGAACGGTCCTATGGAGTTCTACACGAATATCCAAGGCACAAGGTTTAAGATCACTCCACAATTGATTGGTGAGGTTTTGGGAATGGAAGCCAGCAAGACAGGAGCTCACTACCTGAAAGGAGTAAATTTGACAAACACTTTATGGCGAAAAGTTATCGAGGGAATTTGTCTCGAGGGAACTCAATCAACCGAAAAATCTGTTCGATCTAAAGAACTTCGTCTTGAATATCGCTTCTTAAACTTCATCACGTGTTACAATATACTTCCAAACATGCAGACGAAGGTTGTGAGATGGGAACGGTTGTTGTTCTTGTATCTCATAGGACATCCATCAGAGGCAACGGCATTGAATATCAACATTCCGTACATCATCTGGAATAGAATGGCGCGATATGTCGAGCATCCTCATCCTGCTGAAAGAATACCATTTCCACTGATTATAATGAGGATTTTACAGAAATTTCAAGTTGATGTCACTTCTACAACCTATCATCAATGTCTGGGCATGATAGATGAGTCCACGATTGTCAAATCCCTTCACAAGTTGCCACATGTCACTCAACCTTCTGCATCTGGAACGAAGCCCGGTACAGGCACGACTGCATCACCGTCTCGGCAAGCACCTGGCACAGATGGTGAAGCATCGTTATATACGATCTTTAAGTCACAGCAACAACTATCCGTTCATCTGGAACAAATTTTGAGAGAACAACAGAGGATTGCCAATGAGCTTGAAATAACAACAGCAGCTCACATTACAATCACGAAGAAGATAAATTCAATGGACAAGCGGATGCGAAAGATAATATCTAAGATTGGTTGCACAAGTTCCGAAGACTCCGATTCTGAAAACTGACTTTCTTTTTCTTTTGTGCAGGATTATTTTTTTTTAGATTTCAGTATTATTGATTCTTACTTTACTTTTAGTTCTCAGTTTGTGCATACTATTAGAACTTTACGTCTTTTTACTCTCCTTACATATTGTAGCTCTTGCTACGTTTTGGCTTTGTTTTGTGACAAAAAGGGGGAGAGAGTTAGAGAGTTTGAGAGAGAAAGTTAGAGTCAACAATGAACTTTGAACTATGAGATTGTGAATATCAATGACAAGGTAAGTATGACTTGAAAGGTAAGTATGACTTCAACTCAACTTTGGTTTTTCCTCTGTGATTGATTTTACATGCTTCTATACTAACTATTTGACTAACTATTTGGGCATGTAATATGACTAACAAGTTGATGTTGGACTAACATACTTTGACATTTGGTTTTTGACTGCTTAGAAGATATGTTGGTTTTAATTATGATTCTCTTACATATCTGACTTTTTTCAAATGTCATGATGAGAAAAACTCTATCTCTGTAGTTGGTTTTGAACGTTTCAATTCTTGAGGTATCTAACGATTTTGTTTGTCAAGAATGCTTTCTGTGTGCAGAGATTACAGATGTCTAAGTCTAGAGTCTGTTTTAGGAGTTTATCTCATGTATTTAATTTCTGGATCTCTTTTGTAAATTTTTGTTGTATGGTGATAGCAACAAAAATATCTTTTTGAATTTTCTTTTGTGGATTTGTGTTTTGTCACGAAACCGCCAAAGGGGGAGATTGTTACGGAATTTGAGTTGGCGTATTTCGTGAAAGTATTAAGTCTTGAAGATTGAAGATGAAGAAACTTTGGATCGTATACCTCAATCTCAAGAAAGAAGAATTCAAAAGGATCAGGTACGTTTAACTAAAGAATTTTGATGATCCGAATACTTCTTATAGTGTAGAAACACCTGGAAGAGGTTTTATTTGTTTTAACATCAAAAACTGGACATGGGACATGTTCAGGATCCGGATCAGATCTTGCAATCCGGATCCCGAAAGATGTGTTGTTCATACACTGCTTCAATCCGGATCACAGCCTCTGCAATCCGGATCCCGAACATGGTGTTTTGGTGAAACTGTATGAACAATCCGGATCGGGGACTACGATCCGGATCCCGAACAAGCATTTTTCTGGAAACCGTGTTTTGTGCTTCTGCAATCCGGATCGCCAAATCCAATCCGGATCGCCGACGGGATTTCTTTCCAGAAAAGTTTGTTTTTGATCCGAATATTCTTCCTAGGGTTTCTAACCTATAAATAGCCCTCTTATTCATTTCTAGGGTCATGAAGAATAGAAAAAATTGAGCCGTCATTATCAAATATCATTTCATACGGCCTTAGATCCACATATAGAGAAGAAAGGAAATCAATAGATTCATTCTATGTTTCTTCATCTATATTGATTGGTTTGATTCTAGGTTTTTCATACTCACATTTTGAGTAGAATCAAATCAATGAATACTTAGATGGTATTTCCGATCTATCTTTGATCTAAGTATTCGGCGGATCATCACCACCCTAAAAAACAACGATTTATCCCAAAATCGGCGCGTGGACTCGCGTGGCCTTGTGGATTCAAGGTGCAACCGCTCTCGTGGATTCGGAGCGAGGTACGTTCGTGGATTCGAAGCGTGCCATTGGGTGAAGACCGTGGATTCGGTTGGACGTCGTGGACTCGACGTTGGACGCTGTGGATTCAGCGTTGGGCGCGGATCGTGGATTCGAGAAGCGTCGTGGAGCGAGCGGAGAAGATCGACTAGGGGCGTATGGTAAAAGGTTGAGTCGTCTGTGAGTACGGTATATCACCTTGTACGTGTGTTAACTCTAGTGGATTTCGCCGTGTTATCGGTCCCGTGGTTTTTTTACTCCGGTTTGGAGTTTTTCCACGTAAAAATCTTGCGTGTTATTTTATTTTTCCGCATTGGGTTTATTTGCGCAATGATTTTTTGAGTGTTTATTGTTTACACCTATTCACCCCCCTCTAGGTGTTTTTTCCCCTATTTAGATCCTTATTAACCTAAACCCAACACCCTTTCCACTTCAAGAGCGTTTGAGAGAGAAGATGCCCTTTTTGCTTCTTCTTCGAGATCCTGCAATCTCCCTCTCAAACTCCGGTTTTGCTTTGCCAGTTTCTTTGAATCCCTCAAAAGCTTACGGTAGGCAAGAGCAAAATCTTCACCTTCAGAATTACTCGATTCATTGTCCGTAGCGTTCTTTTCAACTTGGGAGGAGTTGGACAAGGAATCGGAGGTACTTGCCATCAAGCACATGAAGGGTGAAGATGTAGTGGACGCGTGGAATGCCGTCGCGTTGTCTTCTTCATCACTTGACGATGACTCATTTGACGTTGAGTTGTCATCCCAAGTGACGACTTGCATCGCTTTCTTCTTTGCCGGATTCTTGTTGGGACACTCCGTTGAAATGTGGCCATAGCCTCGACATTTGAAGCACTGGACTTGTCCCTCTGAACTTTTCTTATCCCTTGAGAAGTTCTCTTGCTTTCTTGACTTGTAGCTTGAAGAGCCTTTGCCTTTCTTCGACTTTCCGAAGGATGGAGTTTTGCTTGGATTACCCCTTCGAAAGTTGCGGCGAAACTTCCTTGTCAAAAGAGCAAGCTGCTTCTCAAAGTCCTCCATAGATAGGTTCTCGTCATCGTCTGAGGAGGATGAATCCGCGTCTTCTTCCTTTGTTGTTTTCAATGCATAACCTGAAGACTTAGAAGAGGATGCTTTTCCAGAAGAATAGTTAGTAGGAAATGACATTTCATATGTTTGTAACGAACCAACTAATTCTTCTACACGCATTTCGTCCGGGTGTTTAATAGTTTCAATGGCTGTGACCTTTGGGCGAAATCGTTCAGGAAGAGTTCTTAATATCTTTCTTACAATTTTAAATTCTGGAATCTTCTCTCCCAAGTTAGCACATGAGTTTACGATGTCTTGCAATCGTGTGTAATAGTCTGTGAAAGATTCATTTTCTGCCATGAAAATAGAGTCAAACTTGCTCGTAAGCATTTGCAGTTTCTGAATCTTCACAAGGTTAGTTCCCTCATGCGTAACTTGAAGAACATCCCAGATTTCTTTCGCAGTCTCACATGCCGAGACGCGAGAGAACTCTGTTTGTGACAAGGCATTAAATAGAGCATTAATTCCTTTGCCATTGTAAGAAGATGAATCAACTTCTTCCTTGGTCCATTTCGACCTAGGTTTTAAGGTGCGAACATCACCAATAATTTCAGTTGGATTAGACCATCCTAATTCAATTGATTGCCACACCCGTTCGTCGATGGAAATTAAAAAGGCTTTCATCCGCACTTTCCAGTACGCATAATTCGTTCCATCGAAGAATGGGGGTCGATTGATGTTTCCACCTTCAACCATTGTTTACAACCCTATTCCCGCTCTGATACCACTTGTTGGGTTATACTAATATGGATCTAAATAGGGGAAAAAACACCTAGAGGGGGGTGAATAGGTGTAAACAATAAACACTCAAAAAATCATTGCGCAATAAAACCCAATGCGGAAATAAAAATGAACACGCAAGATTTTTACGTGGAAAAACTCCAAACCGGAGTAAAAAACCACGGGACCGATAACACGGCGAAATCCACTAGAATTAACACACGTACAAGGTGATATAACGTACTCACAGACGACTCAACCTTTTACCATACGCTCCTAGTAGATCTTCTCCGCTCGCTCCACGACGCTTCTCGAATCCACGATCTGCGCCCAACGCCGAATCCTCAGCGTCCAACGTCGAGTCCACGACGTCCGACCGAATCCACGGTCTTCACCCAGTAGCACGCTTCGAATCCACGAACGTACCTCGCTCCGAATCCACGAGAGCGGTTGCACCTTGAATCCACAAGGCCACGCGAGTCCACGCGCCGATTTGGGGTAAATCGTTGTTTTTGGGTGGTGATGATCCGCCGAATACTTAGATTAGAAATAGATCGGAAATACCATCTAAGTATTCATTGATTTGATTCTACTCAAAATCTGAGTTTGGAAAACCTAGAATCAAATCAATCAATATAGATGAAGAAACATAGAATTAATCTATTGATTTCCTTTCTTCTCTATATGTGGATTTTTCTCTCGGTAATATTTTTCTATAACGTCCCGTTATTTACCGATGTATGCGGATTATTCGGCTTACCCTAAAAGATGAATCATAGGGTCTATTTATAGGTTAGAAACCATTGGAAGAAGATAAGGATCAAAAACAGCCTTTTCTGGAAATTTTACGGACGGCGATCCGGATTGGAATTGGGCGATCCGGATTGCAGTAGCAAGAAAGACGGTTTCTAGAAAAACACTAGTTCGGGATCCGGATCGAAGTTCCCGATCCGGATCGTTCATACAGTTTCACCAAACATCAACGTTCGGGATCCGGATTGCAAATCCTGATCCGGATCGTGCAAGTAAAAAGGTAATGTCACGCCCCGGGGTCGAAACTGCGACCCGGGCTCGCTAACAGATCCGCCATCTGTACGGAAACTGCCGTACAGACGAAGCGTCTAACCTGCAGAAAGAAAGATCTACAGTATACAGATATCAGAGCTACTAAAAAAAACTGAAATCCAAACCCTGTACAACTGAAAATAATACAATATCCATCTCCCACGTACAATCGTATACAAAATCCGCTGATACAAAACTCAAAAGGGAGATATCTCCAATGAATACATCAGTGTACAAACTCTCGATACAAGAAAATATCCTCACTACATCAGTCTCTCAAACTGTAAAATAAAGTACAACTCTATACCTCACAACAAAGGTCTCTCAACAGAGTAAAAGAAGTAAACTAATCAACTGGAGCTCTCCTCTGAAGGGGTACAGCTACACTCCAACGACGGGTAGGGAACTAGCTCGCGACTCCCTCGCCTCGGTCAGAAGGATCAGCAACAGGAGCACAGGAACAGAAGAAGAAGTCCCTGGGGAAAAGACACCACGACGGGTGTGAGAACTACTTCCCACAGTAGTTCTCAGTGGGTGCCGTCAACAAGCCCAACGGTCTGCCCACTAAGTCTACTAGGGGCAAAAGATAACAGGCAAAGAAATCTGAACAAGAAAAGCTGGAACTACTCTACAGCTACCATGCCTCTATCTAGATACTCAAAAAGTGGAACAGATGAAAGTAAAAGAAACCACTCGCACACAAGGTGCTCAAACGACCCAATCGAACTGACTGCCTCATAGGGTCCAGTCAAACCTGCGCCTGACGACTAGGGGCGCACCTGCCCACTACCACACATCCGCATAAGGACGGGCTTTACGTGGGGCGTCCTGTCCGCCTAACTCACCCCTCGCGCAAAACTGCCTCAACAGGCCAACCACCGCATCCACTGCGGCATCTCAGGGGGCGCGACACCAACTGAGGAAAACGGCGCGGCATAGAGTGTCAAACATTGGCATATGCAGGCTAGTCAAAATCCACGCTCACTCTCAGAACGGTAGGACTCAAGATCCCCAAATATCTCGCACAACAGTCGGAGCACTCTCGACGACTCAGCTGATCGGCTAACTCGAAACACGAGACACTAGCCTCTCCAACAGCTCGCAGCACAGAGCTCACTGGCTGGAGATACTCCACAGCCAGGAACGACCCACAACACAGGGTAACAAAACAGGTCGGACAACACCCAACGACCTGGGACCACCGTCAACCCCAACGGTTCCCAACAATACGGACCGGAAGATACTCGACGGCCCGGGACTACCGTCTACTCAACGGCTCCCTCCCACGACAGCGTAAAAGGGAAACAAGACCTCTCGGGACTACCGTTTACCCAAACGGCTCCCCGCACAGATAAGCAACCCGCTACAACTACCAGACTCCACTCTGCTCCCAAGCAAGAGTGCAAAAGCATCCCACACTAAAAGCAAGTCCCGACCTCTCGGCCCACTACCCGGGCGAGAAAACACTATGTCCAGGGATGAAAGAACAGTGTGGATGTCTAAGCATAAATAACCCTAGCCCAAGTGAAGGTTTTCTACTGGTCTGGTTACACATGCAACATATGACGGGGGTGCTAGGTCAAGTTCCAAGATAACTATATTAACAGATAATAAAAGGAATAACAATTCCTACAATCTAGCATGCTACACAATGAAATAAACTATCATGCATAGTCCTACATCAGTAGAAATACTGTACAGTCCATAAAACTTGGAGATAAGGCCACCCACCTCGGTTTGCCACCAATTGCTCGTAGACACTTGCAATTGGCCTCCACGCGATCCGCACGCAAACGATGCCAGCTGCCGGAGTCCGCATGCAAAACGGGGCACGCCGTCGGAGTCCGCACGCAAAACGGAGCACGCCGCCGAAGTCCGCACGCAAAACGGAGCACGCCGCCGGACTCCGCACCAAAAACGGAGCACGCCGCCGGAGTCCGCACCAAAAACGGAGTCTACACATAAAACGGTGCACGGTGTCAGGATCTGCATGCAAAACGGAGTCCGCACGCAAAACGGTGCACGGTGCCGAAGTCCGCACGCATAACGATGCACGGTGCTAGGATCCGCAAGCAAAACGGAGTCCGCACGTAAAACGGTGCACGGTGCCGGAGTCCGCACGCAAAACGGTGCACGGTGCCGGAGTTCGCACGCAAAACGATGCACAGTGCCAGGATCTGCACGTAAAACGGAGTCCGCACGCAAAACGGTGCACGGTGCCGGAGTCCGCACGCAAAACGGTGCACGGTGCCAGGATCCGCACGCAAAACGGAGTCCGCACGCAAAACGGTGCACGGTGCCGGAGTCCGCACGCAAAACGGTGCACGGTGCCAGGATCCGCACGCAAAACGGAGTCCGCACGCAAAACGGTGCACGGTGCCGGAGTCCGCACGCAAAACGGTGCACGGTGCCAGGATCCGCACGCAAAACGGAGAAAGAGGGTCAAATACAGTCTAAAAGAACGCTCCAGAAATTGTACAAAAATACAGTAAAACCAACACACGGGACCTACCCCGATTGCGCCGCCGTCGCCGAAACGCTCCCCACGGAAAAACTCGCGCGCTTCACGAGGCCCACGACGCCACGCCGCACCTCCCACCATCTCCCTCACTCTCCCTCTCGCTCGGTTGAAGAAGAAGGAAAAGAAGAAGAGGGAAATGGAGTGTGCGGGGAGAAAGAAGAAGAAGAAAAGAGGGAGAGGGAGAGAAGGTGGTCCACGGACCACCGGTCCACCACGCACCCGCCGGTCCACAACACCTAGGCGGGTGCTCCAGGTCCAGGCAGGCGCGCGCCCGCCACGTGGCCGCGTCACCGCGCGCCATGCGGGCGCGGCAATGCACGCGCCACACGGGCGCGTTACACCGCGCCCGCGTAGGCGCGGGACACCGAGCGCACCGCACGGACACGCGCACCCCGCGTCCGTGCGGGCGCGAATGGGGGGCCGCCACGTGGCGGCCCCCGCGCGATCCTTGCCGAAGCGCGCCAGTGCGCACTGCCGCGCCGTACGCTCCTCGAGCCGCGCGCCCACCTTGATTTTCGTGCCGCCAAAACTCGGGATTCGTGCAGCGCCTCGCCTCGAGATTCGTGCCGCGTTGCCTCGAAAAATGCGCACTTCATCCGGGCTCCAAATCAAATAAGTAAATAGTCCATTCTTAGCGATTTCGCGCGCTGAATCCAAAAACGATGTCCGTTTCTCCAAATTCTCATCCGAAAATTTGCCGGATGCCCACTCGATCCGATTTCCGCGCCGGGTCCATTTTTAAAGTCCGATTTGCCAAATTCCCACTCTAAAAATTCCCGAAGGCGACCGGAGAGGTAATCTTTTATTCAAACTTCGTCCGGAGTCCAATTTTGACATCCGAATCGCGCGAAACCACCTCTAAACACCCGACGGGTCATCCAAAATCCCACGGGGTCTCCTTTTAAGCCCGAAGTCCACCACGTGTGTCCAAATTGCGCGCAAACACCAACGACACATCCAGCAGGCCTCCAGTGATGCAACTAAATCCCAAATTGCATCACAAATCCATTTCTTGGGCCCGACACGCGCACAAACACTCCCATCGGCCACTAAAAGCTGCACAACAACCAGCAACTCCTACGCCGGGGATTCCGGGACCTCACATCCTCCCCCACTAAAAGAAAGTTTCGTCCTCGAAACTAGATCAAGCCCATCAGGAGTCAAGAATACCACGGCTAGGTATCTAACAATACGCCTCCAACTCCGTAAACCCCACTCGCCCCTCGTGATTACTCCGCAACAACAACAACAAGTACGGTATGACCCGATGTGCAATTCTCTCATCACTCGAGCCAGAAATTGCAACGGGCGTCCCTCGTACTCCAATAATCACAGATCTCAAAGGGGCAAGTAAATCACGGGCGAGGAAAAAACACATCACTACTGAGCTGAGGCGTGAAAAACCAAAGGGCTCCACTAAAAGGCTGGGGAAAACTGAAATAACCACAAGTGTAACACGCACCAAACCACGTCATGGTGCCAACCTCAACAAGGCGACCCGAAGCAAACCCGCACATTCATCCAATAAGGAAGGGAATCCAATAAGTTGGGGTCTTCACTCGGTTACTTCCCGATCCAAAACCACCCGAGTGGACTACTCAACTGCAGGCTAACCTCAAAGGGATCCTCAAGAGACACAATCCTATGCCACAGTTGGTCACTCGACATGCTATCATAACCCCTAACGGACCCACGGGTCGAAGTCGATCCCTCAACTACAAGAGAACACCCTGACGGGATCCAAACCGTCGGTGAACGGGACTGAAAACTGGCTCGCAAGGCGATCATAAAGCTGATGCCCAAACTCGCGATCAAAAGTCCGAAACATCCCCAAAAACTCTCACCGTTGTGTACCTACAACGTGGCATCACTGCCGTGCACCCACGGCGTGGCATCACTGCCGTGCACCAACGGCGTGGCCTCACTGCCGTGCACCAACGGCGTGGCATCACCACCGTGTATCAACGGTGTGGCATCACCACCGTGTATCAATGGTGTGGCATCACTGCCATGCACCAACGGCGTGGCATCACCGCCGTGCACCAACGGCGTGGCCTCACTGCCGTGCACCAACGGCGTGGCATCACCGCCGTGCACCAACGGCGTGGCCTCACTGCCGTGCACCAACGGCGTGGCATCACCACCGTGTATCAAAGGCGTGGCATCACCACCGTGTATCAACGGTGTGGCATCACCACCGTGTATCAACGGCGTAGCATCACCACCGTGTATCAACGGCGTGGCATCACCACCGTGTACCAACGGTGTGGCATCACTGCCGTGTACCAACGGCGTGGCATCACCGCCGTGCACCAACGGCGTGGCCTCACTGCCGTGCACCAACAGCGTGGCATCACCACCGTGTATCAACGGCGTGGCATCACCACCGTGTATCAACGGTGTGGCATCACTCAAGCATCAAGGCCTCAGATCCTCACAGTCCTATACCCTCGAAAATTCCGGAGCTGAGGAAGGGCCAAAAGATCAATAGGCAAAAACCAGGGCCCCAACTGCACAGGGCAGGACCAACAACACTCATCTATGTGCAACACGTGATCAGGTATCTGAACCTCACGAGCACAAGCTAAGGGTCCTATCTCTAGCCCATACCTCAGTGCAAATGCCCTAGAGAAGAAAAGAATGCGATGCTCCGGTAACAAATAACGCTCAGGTGCGTGAAGGGGAGATAGGATTAATACCTGCCACCACGTGGCTAGCTGCCCCCGAATCCTCATCCTGTGCGACATGGACGCTCTCGCTCGGGGGTGGTCATCCGTCGGACTGCCGCGAATAAGTGGCCCTAACTATCTGGCCATAATCTGTCGAAGCTCCGCCTGTCTGGAAGAGCGGAGGAGGAGGAGCCGAAGCTGCCAATGCGACTGATGACCCCGCTTTAGGACAAGACCATGATCTGTGCCCTGCCTGTGGTCACACTACGGCGCAGAATGCAGCCCACCACAAAGGACACAGTCATCCCGCTGCTGCTGATACACCGGCTGCGGAGAACCTCTTGGTCTCTGTCTCCTCAGAGACTCACGACCCTCAGACTGGGATCGTGGCGGCCCCGGGGGTCACGATCTATTCGACCGTCCAAACACAGGCGGCACTGGATGCCTCTCCCCGGAGCTGGTCCCTGGCGCTCCGTCTCACTCTGACATTATCACTGATCCTCGGTCAACCCGCTAGGTATGCTCAATCGCTGCATCTAACGTTGGCACCCGCCGAGAATACACAAAGTGATAGATATCCCGAGGCAGTCTTTTCTCGACTTGCTCAACCTCCTGGGCCTCATCCAGGCGATATGGGGCATACCGCTCAACAATCGCAAAACCCGCGAGCATACTCCAGAAGAGGTCGACTCCCCTGCTGCAGGAGTCTAAGATCCACATCTAGTTTCTGCTTACACTGTCAGGAAAGAAGGCCCTGAGCAGCAAAGCACGAAACTGGTTCCAAGTCAACAACTACGCTCCTGGTAGTTCAACAGGACGAACTCGACGCCACCAAATCTCGGCGTCCCGTCAGTTCAACTCAATATCAGTAAAGCAACCACCTAGTAACTCGACCAGGGCATGTACCCACCTGGTAACCCGGCCAGGGGTATGTACCAATCTGGTAGCTCGGCCAGTGGAAAGTGTCCTCCTGGTAACTCGGCCAGGACATGTGTCCACCTGGTAACTCAGCCAGGGGTAATGTATCCATCTGGTAGCTCGGCCAGTGGAAAGTGTCCTCCTAGTAACTCGGCCAGGACATATGTCCACCTGGTAACTCAGCCAGGGACAATGTATCCATCTGGTAGCTCGGCCAGTGGAAAGTGCCCTCCTGGTAACACAGCCAGGGAAAATATCCTCCTGGTAACTCAGCCAGGGAAAATATCCTCCTGGTAACTCAGCCAGGGAAAATACCCTCCTGGTAACTCAGCCAGGGAAAATGCCCATCCTGGTAACACAGCTAGAAAAAATATCCTCCTGGTAACTCAGCCAGGGAAAATACCCTCCTGGTAACTCAGCCAGGGAAAATATGCCCTCCTGGTAACTCAGCCAGGGAAAATGCCCTCCTGGTAACACAGCCAGGAAAAATATCCTCCTGGTAACTCAGCCAGGGAAATATCCTCCTGGTAACTCAGCCAAGGAAAATACCGTCCTGGTAACTCAGCCAGGAAAAATACCCTCCTGGTAACTCAGCCAGGGAAAATGCCCTCCTGGTAACTCAGCCAGGGAAAATACCCTCCTGGTAACTCACCCAGGAAAAATGCCCTCCTGGTAACACAGCCAGGGAAAATATCCTCCTGGTAACTCAGCCAGGGAAAATACCCTCCTGGTAACTCAGCCAGAAAAAATGCCCTCCTGGTAACACAGCCAGGGAAAATATCCTCCTGGTAACTCAGCCAGGGAAAATATCTACACAGCCGGGATCGCCGTCACTCCAAACGGCTCCCACAACAACACCCCACTCATAGGCGAGAAGAACCGACTGACGCGGCAAAGATCCAAAAATCCCGATAGACTAGTGTCTAGAACCCCAATCAAACAAGAACAGACTCTAGGCTCAGCCTATCGTAGTCCTCGATACTTTACCGTTTAGGGATTCGGTCCTTCTCGGTTAAAGTTGGAAACTATTTCAACACACAAATTCCTGGGTCTCGCTCAGCTCTGATAGCTCTGCCTCCCGCTGCTCGGGTACTCATCAGATGCGAGGTGTGTCCTCTTCACAACACGACGTCTCAGGGGTATCGCAAACCACTGCACAACAACAAACGTCAGGACACAACAACCAAACGACCCAATCCAGCGAAAGTCTATGACATGTCATCCATTCCATAGCATTATGTTTTCTGCAGCCACATAACCGCTTGGGAAAATACACATGCCAATCACTCATCCCGTCTCTTGGGAGAGGTAAAAACTCAATCAGGACTCTCGCTAAAGTCACGACTCTCACGTAGTCATCCTAATATCCAACCACAAGCCTAGGGTTTCTAAGTCCACAATGACCAACAACCTAGGCTCTGATACCACTCTAATCTGTCACGCCCCGGGGTCGAAACTGCGACCCGGGCTCGCTAACAGATCCGCCATCTGTACGGAAACTGCCGTACAGACGAAGCGTCTAACCTGCAGAAAGAAAGATCTACAGTATACAGATATCAGAGCTACTAAAAAAAACTGAAATTCAAACCCTGTACAACTGAAAATAATACAATATCCATCTCCCAAATACAATCGTATAAAACTGTCCTCTGATACAAAACTCAAAAGGGAGATATCTCCAATGAATACATCAGTGTACAAACTCTCGATACAAGAAAATATCCTCACTACATCAGTCTCTCAAACTGTAGAATAAAGTACAACTCTATACCTCACAACAAAGGTCTCTCAACAGAGTAAAAGAAGTAAACTAATCAACTGGAGCTCTCCTCTGAAGGGGTACAGCTACACTCCAACGACGGGTAGGGAACTAGCTCGCGACTCCCTCGCCTCGGTCAGAAGGATCAGCAACAGGAGCACAGGAACAGAAGAAGAAGTCCCTGGGGAAAAGACACCACGACGGGTGTGAGAACTACTTCCCACAGTAGTTCTCAGTGGGTGCCGTCAACAAGCCCAACGGTCTGCCCACTAAGTCTACTAGGGGCAAAAGATAACAGGCAAAGAAATCTGAACAAGAAAAGCTGGAACTACTCTACAGCTACCATGCCTCTATCTAGATACTCAAAAAGTGGAACAGATGAAAGTAAAAGAAACCACTCGCACACAAGGTGCTCAAATGACCCAATCGAACTGACTGCCTCATAGGGTCCAGTCAAACCTGCGCTTGACGACTAGGGGCGCACCTGCCCACTACCACACATCCACATGAGGACGGGATTTACGTGGGGCGTCTTGTCCGCCTAACTCACCCCTCGCGCAAAACTGCCTCAACAGGCCAACCACCGCATCCACTGCGGCATCTCAGGGGGCGCGACACCAACTGAGGAAAACGGCGCGGCATAGAGTATCAAACATTGGCATATGCAGGCTAGTCAAAATCCACGCTCACTCTCAGAACGGTAGGACTCAAGATCCCCAAATATCTCGCACAACAGTCGGAGCACTCTCGACGACTCAGCTGATCGGCTAACTCGAAACACGAGACACTAGCCTCTCCAACAGCTCGCAGCACAAAGCTCACTGGCTGGAGATACTCCACAGCCAGGAACGACCCACAACTCAGGGTAACAAAACAGGTCGGACAACACTCAACGACCTGGGACCACCGTCAACCCCAACGGTTCCCAACAATACGGACCGGAAGATACTCGACGGCCCGGGACTACCGTCTACTCAACGGCTCCCTCCCACGACAGCGTAAAGGGAAACAAGACCTCTCGGGACTACCGTTTACCCAAACGGCTCCCCGCACAGATAAGCAACCCGCTACAACTACCAGAGTCCACTCTGCTCCCAAGCAAGAGTGCAAAAGCATCCCACACTAAAAGCAAGTCCCGACCTCTCGGCCCACTACCCGGGCGAGAAAACACTATGTCCAGGGATGAAAGAACAGTGTGGATGTCTAAGCATAAATAACCCTAGCCCAAGTGAAGGTTTTCTACTGGTCTGGTTACACATGCAACATATGACGGGGGTGCTAGGTCAAGTTCCAAGATAACTATATTAACAGATAATAAAAGGAATAACAATTTCTACAATCTAGCATGCTACACAATGAAATAAACTATCATGCATAGTCCTACATCAGTAGAAATACTGTACAGTCCATAAAACTTGGAGATAAGGCCACCCACCTCGGTTTGCCACCAATTGCTCGTAGACACTTGCAATTGGCCTCCACGCGATCCGCACGCAAACGATGCCAGCTGCCGGAGTCCGCATGCAAAACGGGGCACGCCGCCGGAGTCCGCACGCAAAACGGAGCACGCCGCCGGAGTCCGCACGCAAAACGGAGCACGCCGCCGGAGTCCGCACCAAAACGGAGCACGCCGCCGGAGTCCGCACCAAAAACGGAGCACGCCGCCCGAGTCCGCACCAAAAACGGAGTCTGCACATAAAACGGTGCACGGTGTCAGGATCTGCACGCAAAACGGAGTCCGCACGCAAAACGGTGCACGGTGCCGAAGTTCGCACGCAAAACGGTGCACGGTGCTAGGATTCGCAAGCAAGACGGAGTCCACACGCAAAACAGTGCACGGTGCCGGAGTCCGCACGCAAAACGGTGCACGGTGCCAGGATCCGCACCCAAAACGAAGTCCGCACGCAAAACGGTGGACGGTGCCGGAGTCCGCGCGCAAAACGGTGCACGGTGCCAGGATCCGCACGCAAAACGGAGTCCGCACGCAAAACGGTGCACGGTGCCGGAGTCCGCACGCAAAACGGTGCACGGTGCCGGATCCGCACGCAAAACGGAGTCCGCACGCAAAACGGTGCACGGTGCCGGAGTCCGCACGCAAAACGGTGCACGGTGCCAGGATCCGCACGCAAAACGGAGCAAGAGGGTCAAATACAGTCTAAAAGAACGCTCCAAAAATTGTACAAAAATACAGTAAAACCAACACACGGGACCTACCGAGACTGCGCCGCCGTCGCCGAAACGCTCCCCACGGAAAAACTCGCGCGCTCCACGAGGCCCACGACGCCACGCCGCACCTCCCAGCATCTCCCTCACTCTCCCTCTCGCTCGGTTGAAGAAGAAGGAAAAGAAGAAGAGGGAAATGGAGTGTGCGGGGAGGAAGAAGAAGAAGAAAAGAGGGAGAGGGAGAGAAGGTGGTCCACGGACCACCGGTCCACCACGCACCCGCCGGTCCACAACACCCAGGCGGGTGCTCCAGGTCCAGGCAGGCGCGCGCCCGCCACGTGGCCGCGTCACCGCGCGCCATGCGGGCGCGGCAATGCACGCGCCACACGGGCGCGTTACACCGCGCCCGCGTAGGCGCGGGACACCGAGCACGCCGCACGGACGCGCGCACCCCGCGTCCGTGCGGGCGCGAATGGGGGGCCGCCACGTGGCGGCCCCCGCGCGATCCTTGCCGAAGCGCGCCAGTGCGCACTGCCGCGCCGTACGCTCCTCGAGCCGCGCGCCCACCTTGATTTTCGTGCCACCAAAACTCGGGATTCGTGCAGCGCCTCGCCTCGAGATTTGTGCCGCGTTGCCTCGAAAAATGCGCACTTCATCCGGGCTCCAAATCAAACAATTAAATAGTCCATTCTTAGCGATTTCGCGCGCTGAATCCAAAAACGATGTCCGTTTCTCCAAATTCTCATCCGAAAATTTGCCGGATGCCCACTCGATCCGATTTTCGCGCCGGGTCCATTTTTAAAGTCCGATTTGCCAAATTCCCACTCTAAAAATTTCCGAAGGCGACCGGAGAGGTAATCTTTTATTCAAACTTCGCCCGGAGTCCAATTTTGACATCCGAATTGCGCGAAACCACCTCTAAACACCCGACGGGTCATTCAAAATCCCACGGGGTCTCCTTTTAAGCCCGAAGTCCACCACGTGTGTCCAAATTGCGCGCAAACACCAACGACACATCCAGCAGGCCTCCAGTGATGCAACTAAATCCCAAATTGCATCACAAATCCATTTCTTGGGCCCGACACGCGCACAAACACTCCCGTCGGCCACTAAAAGCTGCACAACAACCAGCAACTCCTACGCCGGGGATTCCGGGACCTCACAGGTAAAACTAGTGTTCGGGATCCAGATCAGAGGATGCTGCGATCCGGATTGAACCAGTGTATGAACGAACACCCTTCGGGATCCGGATTGCAGGGCCCGATCCGGATCCTGAACATGTCCCATGTCTAGTTTTTGATTTTTATGCAATTAAAAGTTCTTCCAGGTGTTTCTACACTACAAGAAGTATTCGGATCATCAAAATTCTTTAGTTAAACATACCTGATCCTTTTGAATTCTTCTTTCTTGAGATTGAGGTATATGATCCAAACTTTTCTCATCTTCAATCTTCAAGACTTAACACTTTCCACGAAATACGCCAACTCAAATTCCGTAACACCTGCTGGAGATTCTTCAGATCATCCTCTATCTTTTTCTTTACGCTCGTGGAGAAATAAGTGTCAAGGATCATCCGTCTGAACTCTGCCCAAGGTAGCTGTCGAGTAACCTGGAACTCCAACGGCTCAACCCGACGCCACCAAACATCGGCATCCCCCTCTAAACAATGTACGGCCATGTTCACCCTGTATCTGGGATCAATGAAGAAGTCTCAAAATAACTTCTCCATTGCTGCCAGCCACGATCCTATCTCCCACGGATGAGTGCTCCGTCCTGAGAACCTAGGCGGTCCTCGCTGACAAAACTGAGTAAGTCGATCAGCAAAATCCTGCTCCTCTGCTGGGGTCAACGGCCTGAACACCCCCTGGGCCCCACTGCTCGTCGACGGTGCCAAAGGGGATGATGGGATAGTCGGCGGTGCAACCGGTAGTACAGGGACCTCTATAGTAGTAGGGGGAGGTGCCCTGACCTGGGTAAGCAACTGCTCCATCCTCTGCTCCTGTCGGCGGTGACTCTCCGCCAACTGGGCCACCATAGCCCTCAGCTCTCCAATCTCAGAAGGTTCGGCCTGCTCCGGCTCCTCCGGGGGTATAGGAGTCCCCCGGGTAGGAATCTACCGCCTAGGAGGCATCCTGCCACACAAAAAAACCACGGGTCAGTAATAAAACCACCCTCGACCCAATCCGGCGAAAGTCATGGTCATCCTCCTCTTTCTGTAACTTTCTGTTGTCTGCAGCCAACATAATAGTCCACCAGAAATAGGATATGCCAGTCCCTCTTCACTCACAGGAAGAGTTCTAAAAATAATCTGCCGACTTTCGCAAAATATTGCGTCACTCACGCCCTGCCATCCTAGGGTCTGCCAACAGCCTAGAGTTTCCTAAGTCCCAACTGACCTATCCCTAAGCTCTGATACCAACCTAATCTGTAACGCCCCGGGTGTAAACCAGAACCCGGACTCGTCCACAGACCCGCCGTGCACCCGGTATTTCCCGTGTACACGAAGCGCTGGTAACTTGCTCAGATATATGTAAATACAGTAGAATATGAGCATAAACAGAGCTATACTAGAACTGATACATCTCAGACAAAAGCTAGAAATAAAAGTACAATACACTCTCAAATAGCTACATATGTCTCTCCCAGCTCACGCAGTATATACAACTAGCTGGCGATAGCCAGACCCAAAATAAAAGAAAAGTACAACTGTCTGAGTGTCCAGGGTACATCGAAACTACAGACTCGGCATCGGGGAAGTAGCTAGCTAATCCGCGATCCTCTTACCTCGCTCCTGGGCAGAGGGTCCCGCAACTCCGGCAGATGACTCTGCAAAACAAAGGGGACAAAAGAAAAGAAAACAGTGGGGGTCAGAGCTACTATAAAAACAATAGCCTCCCCTAGTGGGTAGACCTCAGAACTCGGATATGCCCACTAGGACTATCAAAGGCAAAGAAAATAAAAGGACAAGGTGGTAAACTGTAAGTAACCCTACTGATGCATAGATACCACTAATAAGCCTCTAAAATGCCTAGCTAAATAATAGCTCAAAGTATGTATCATAATGTCAAAGCCTGCCTGACCAAACCCAATCAATACACCAGTGAACACTGGTACTGCCTGCTCTGCTGTCAACTCAAGAACCCAGTATCTGATCGGCACACGGCACGATCCCAAGTATCCAATCGACCGGCACACGGCTCGGCCCTAAGCCTACTCCGGAGTGGCACTCGAGGGGAGCGACCCACACGAGTAAAATGTGTAACCATAAGTATCTGATGTAGCAGGACTGGATCAAGACTCTAAGTAAGTGGGTAAGACCATCCACTAAAGACGCCCGATCTCTCACCTCCAATCTAATGCAATAATACTAATAATAATAATCCGGTCAACCGCCCACAGTCCGCGGTTGCCGCAACACCCAACCGTCAATCCCCAACTGTCCCAAACTCGGATCACCTGACTACACTATCCTCTAAACTGAATAACCGGAGAAAATAAACAGCATGGTTTCTCCTATGTCTGTTCCAGCATGATAATGTAGCATAAAGAAAATAGCCTAACTAGATGACCATACAAGCATGCAAAGTCCTTTACATAATTTAGTGATCACAATGTTCCAATTCTTAACAGAATTACAGTTTACCTTGGTTGGATTATCATGAGTGTGGACATGGCACAAGTTAATCAGTGTACTTAGTTAAGTCCCCAAATAACACCTAAAGCATGATAGAAACTTGAACCTATTGTGATCAAGATGTTAAGCATTTATTTCCCTTTTTTATAAATTAATGATACAATCATTTGAGTTCTCTAATAATGCCATTGCTAACAATTTACTTATTTGAGCATGCTGAGTCAATGTACTATTATACTTATCACATGATATTAGAGTAGTTCCAATAGGCCTAGTGGATTATCACAAGTCGGAGGTTTGCAACGGTACCCACTTCGAGCGTTAAATCCTGGCTTCAAAAGTGAAGTCCCCGCGCTGTCCAAGTACTATCCTCAACACTGTCACATTCCCAGAAAAACGAATACAATTAAATATACACTATTCCATCCAAACTCTGCCAACATAGACAGTCCGAAGTTTCACAATTTTCACCTGCGGAAAAAGTGCCCGGGAAAATCCACGAAAAATACCGTCACGATCCTCGCGACAAACCCGTCGAAATGAGTACCTGTACGCTCAAATCCGAGCTTCCTACACTTAGATACAAAATTGGCAAGGAAAGCACCTCAAACTAAACTGTGCCAAAACACTGTATTAAGAGCTCGGGAAAAAAGGAGATTCTCACCTTCGAAGAGCACTCAGGAAATTCTGAGAAAAATCCAGGAGATTCCTTGCGAAAAGTAGATGATTTTTTTTTTTTGAATCACCTCGATCCGATGCCTGTGCGCAAAGATACGGCAACAACTCCGTAGTGCTGTCCAAAAATCCGCGAAGAAAGATGGGTCAAATGAAAGCCCAAGAAACTCCAAGATCCGAAGGGAAAACAGGAAAACCCAAAATACCAAAGTTGGAGTCCTACCTGTTTAGAGTCCAACGGCGCAAGAATCGCTAAAAACGGAGATCAGAGTGAGTCGGGGCAGTCTGCGCACTAAAATGCGACGAAACGGGTTGTCGGAGTAGAAGCGTCACTGTGCGCCGCGTAGCAGAAAAGACCGGAATGGTGATCTCCAAAAATCCTCAAGATCCACCTAATGATGCTGAACAGTGAGAGGAAGAAGTTTACTTAAGGTTGCACAGTGGAAATCCCGAAGAAAAGGAGAGAAAAGAGGGCCTGAAACCTCTATTTATAGGCCCACTCAAAAATCCCCCTTTGGGCCGGATTCGGGCGCAAGATTCGGGCGCCCGAATCCGCCCAAAGGGTCGGACCACCCCCGTGCGACGCGCCCGGAAGTCTGAGGAGCCGCCACGTAGCCCCGCAACAGCAAACAGCTGTGCAGGGCCCGTCGCAGCGTGCCACGTCGCCCTCTACGCAGGCAGTGGGGTTGGTGGGGCGAAGCGGCCGCGGGGCAACGCGTGATGCACTCGAGTGCGGGGCGCCACGTGTCGGCCGGGTCGCTGCCCCGTACACCCCCGCAGAACCCGTGGACCGCGATCACGTGAGCCCGCCAATGCCAGGCTGCCACGCGTCATGCTCCCGGTCCACCAAGCTGCGCTCTTTTTCCCTGAACCGCGCCGCGCACGCCCGCCAATCCGCGAATGACACGTGGCCCGCGCGTGGTCCATGCACTAGCCGCGCTTCCCCGTGGACCGAGCGGTGTGAGCCGGCCCAATGACAGGCCGCCACGTGGCTCCGGTCGGTCCACGGCCACCCCCATACACCAGATTTTCCCGAAAACTTTCGGAAGCCCATTTTTAGTCATCCGGACTCCAAATTTAACAAGCAAATAGCCGTTTTCGAGTGTTTTTCCGCGCTGAATCCAAATCCAACCTCTGTTTGGCCCAGTTCTTTTTCTAAAATTCGACAAACACAGCCGAAGGCCGAATCAGCTAAAATATCACGCAGGATCCATCTGCGGCATCCCTTTGATGCCCCGTGGACCAGGAACACCAATACTAGGTGTTCAATCACACTGGATTCAGCGGAAAAGTTGCACGGGAAATCTGGACCCCTACAATATATCTATGTGCGGATATCACTTTGATCATGGATTATGGACAGGTGTCATTGATGAGTGATTTAGGCATTTTGTGTGAAGACCCGGATCTTCGTGGTCATTACAGTGTGATCGACAGATTGGTGCAACGGAAGCACGATGGGCTGCGGTCATTGCCGCAGTATTAGCGGAGGCAGAGATGGTATTTTCTTTGGGGATAGTCAGGATATTCTCAGACAGATTGAGCGACGACTATTAGCGCTGACAGTTGAATTTGTGCAACCTGGTCGGAGGGCGTCCCATCAGTGGGATGTGTTGTCGTAGGTATGATTTCCTTTACAGCTATCTGGGTTAGAATGAGGTGCATCCCTGCACGGACTAAAGGTAGAGTTACTACCACGTGCACTTGAGGTATAGATCCTTGATTAGGATGTGCACGTGGAGGAGGTTTGTGGAATATGTCCAGTGCAGTTAGGCTGTGGGTTATACCCGTTGACTAGCTGGTCTTGTGGCAGCCCAGGATTTTCGACTTGGTGTATTGGATTGGTCGGTATGGCATCTTACAATTTTTTTTATTGTGGTGAGAGTACTGTGAACTTCTGTGAGCCGGGCAGGAGGAATTCGTTTACAGGGGTTGGAAGATTGCACTAGTTGCAGCGACAGCGTGTCAACAAGAGTCAGGCAGATGATGAGCCAATGATGCATTGCCCAGTTAGTGACTGTGATAGAGGTGCCTACGACAGCCCCGAGACTCAAGGGTGTCCTTAGTGCCCGCGAGTTCTTGAATATGAGTCCACCTGAGTTGATGACGATGCCGCCGGGCAAGGAGATTGAGATTGTTATTAACGTGGTTCTGGGAACCGCGTCGATATTGAAGGCACCTCATTGGATGGCACCAGCACAACTGAGAGCTGATGGTATAGTTATTGATTATGATGGATAACGGGGTTGTTAGACCCGGTGTGTTACCTGATGGAGGAGACAATGGACCTGTAGTTCTGTCAGCAGTGATTGAGTGGTAGTGATGCCCCCACGATAGTCTTGGATGTGTGTAGATGTTTTGGGCCAGAGTACAGTGCAGAGCTTGAGCAATGATTGCGCAGTAAGCGCCATTACTGGAATGGATGGGATGATTAGGACCAGGGATCGTGCCCCAGAGTGATTCGTTCTAGATTTTGATTTCAGTCGAGCAACCCACACTGATGGATGAGATCAGAGAGTGTTGAATTAAGGGTCCCCAGTTGATGTAAAGCAAGGACAGAATGACAGCCACAACAGGGACAACTTCAACTCTTCACTATTTTTCGGTGGTTCTCCAACTCAAGGTTGTAGTTGTTGATGTTTCTAATTTTGAACTCCCTTTTTACATGGATAATTGCGTGGGTGTATTTCAGGTTTCATGAATGAGTTGGTATTGAGGATGAGATTTTGGAGTGTTTGGATCAGTGGTTACCTGGTTGATCATTCTTTTCCCCGCGACATGATGGAGTCCTTGATGTTTTCCACGCCTCAGCTTAAAGGTGATATGTTTGGTTTTCCGCCATTGTTTGACTCGCTCCACTTGAGATCAGTGAGTGGCGGGGGTACGTGAGACGCCGTTGCGGATTCTGGCTCGAGAAATGAGGAACGGTGTGACTAGGCCATGCCGTATGGGTGGTTAATGTTGTTGTGGATTGATCACGGGAAGCGGGTGACGCTTTGAGAGCTGGCGACGAAGATGTTGGATACTTGCCCTTCTGATTTGAGACTCCTTTTGGGCTATGTTAGTTTTGAGGACGAAACTTCCTTTTAGTGGGGGAGGATGTGAAGACCGGGATCTTCATGGTCATTATAGTGTGATCGACAGCTTGTGGAGGCCTATTTCTGTGGATAGTGTTGGTTGCGCGTAAACCGGACCCAAGAAACGGACTTAGTGCGAGAAATGGATCAAGATCGCCTATTTGGGAGTTCGTTGAAAAATAAAGGTGGTTTCGCGCAAAACGGACACCGTATTTGGATTCAGCGCGGAAAAACGATCAAAACGGCTATTTGGTTGCATTATTTGGAATTTTGGACTCCGGAATTGGACTCAGCGCGCGAAAACAGCAAAAAGTGGCATTTTTGGAGCTTATTGGTTATTTTTTTTCAGGCGGCTGGTCCATGGAAGTGCGCGTGCACCAGGTGCAACGGCCGTTGGGAGCGCCACATGTCGGCGCTGGAGAGGGCCGCTCGGGCCACGCGGCACGCCCACGCGCGCCCGCTGGCGCAGTGCGCGTCCTTGTGCGGGACGCGTGTCGCTGCGCCAGTGGCGGGCGCCACGGGCGACGTGGCCCCATCCGGGCCATCCGCCCGTGGGCGGGGCGCCCGGATGGGCGCCACGTACCCCGCTTGGGCGCGGGGGCTGGGCCGGGCGCTGGGCCTGGCCCAGTACTGTGCACCGCACAGTAGTCCTTCCTCTTTTTTTTCTTCTTTCTCCTTCTTCTTCCTCCTACTTAAGCTCCTCTACCTCCTCCTTCTCCCACTTTTGGAGCTTCCAACTTTGGGGACTTATACTGTCACGTCCCGGGGTCGAAACTGCGACCCGGGCTCGCCAACAGATCCGCCACCTATGCTAAAACTCGCATAGGCGAAGCGTCTAACCTGCAAAAGATAGTACTATAGCTACGCAAATATCAGAGCTGAAATAAAATGCTGTAAAATAAATCCAATCACTGTACAACATAAAAATAAAGTACAATATCCATCTCCTCAAATACAGATAATCATCATACAATGACCTCAGTACAGCATCTCTCAACTATAAAAGGGGATAAACTAAAACTATAGTACATCAGTCTCTCCAAATACAAAAGATCTCTCTCAAGAGAAAACACTAAAAACCAACCAACCGCTACCAGGAATCTCCATCCAGGGGATACAGCTACACTCCTCGGGTGGTAAAGATCTAGCTCGTGACTCCCTCGCCTCGGACAACGATCAAAGATCAGCAAATACCGCAGAAGACTCTGCAAAACAGGAGGGAGAAAAGAGAGAAAACAACAATGGGGGTGAGAACCACTAGTAAACCAGTAGCCTCCCCCTGTGGGTAAAGCCTCAAACCCCGGCGTACCCACTAAGTCTACTAGAGGCAAGAAAAGGAATAAGAGAGGTGGTAAGCTATAAACAGAGATGCTGATAAGAGAAAGCTACCACTAGTATGCCTCTAAATGCCAAGCTAAAAGAATAGCTAAATGTATGCATCAGAATATAAATGCCTGCCAAGATAACCCAATCCGACCACCAGTGGACACTGGTACTGCCTGCTCTGCCTGCCGCAACGGGTATGCCAGCCTATGCATAACACCGAAGCAAAGGAGTCTCAAGGACTCAAAGTCTGTCTGACGCACACTCCGGAGTGGCACTCGAGGGGAGCGACCCACACGAGTAAAGTAAGTAACCACAAGTAACCTGATATAGCAGGACTGGATCATGACTCAATCAAGTGGAAAAAAACCCTCCACAAAAGATAGCCAGATCCCCATCACCCAATCTGATGCAATAGTATAACCCGGTCGACCACCCAAGATCCGTGGTCGCCGCAACACCCTGTCAGAAGCCCAACCTGTCCCAAAATCCGCGGTTACCGCAATAACCCATGATCCACAATCGGGTAGAACAATTATTATCCGGTCAACCGCCTACTGTCCGCGGTTGCCGCAATAACCCACAAATCCAATATCAAGTACACCCTGTCTCCGACCCCAAGGTCCCGGCTACACTATCCCAAACCTCTGCTCGAACCCGAGCATCATGACTCAAAAGTCTAAATAAAAAGGAGAAAGAAAACAATCATGGTTTCTCCTAAGTCAAATCCCAATATGATAGTGTAGCAATAAAATAGTGGCCTATCTAGATGTCCAAATAAGCATGCAAAAGTCCTCAGCAATGTGAAAGAGAGGGAATGTCAGATAACAATTCTGCATGTGTAATATTTAATAATATCCACGTAAATATAATAATTATGCAAAAATCATCAGTCAACTACACATATATATGATCCCTGTTCCATAATAAATCCCCAGAGTGAAACCCGCACATTGATGTGTCATTATGTCCCAACAATTAATCATTTAATCCACTTTCATAAAATCTAGGTGCTACTGTAGCATGTTAATTATCACCAATAAATTATTCCAATGATCATGTTCCAACAGAAATATTATCCCAATAATATCCCCAACATGCTATATTCACAAAAATAATCTCAGATGATAGGCTCACATGTATATCAGTCAATCATGCATGATACTCAATCCATATGCTCAATAGTAGGGTTTTCTAATAAACTTAGTGAGTAAGTCAGATATAGAGGCAAGCAACAACCACCCACCTCGAAAAGCGCGCACAACACCAAAAGAGACCTCTCGCTGCCCGTTGTCCTCTAACACAGCAATCCACCAAAAATCTGTGTCCCACTGCACAGAACAATGCGCACAATTAAACTCAAAACTGTATAATTAACCGCAGTCCAAAATCAGCCCCCAAGAAGGCTAAATATCACCTCTGTCCAGTCCTTAAGAAAATCCAGAAAATTCACGGTCGCGTTCCTCGCGAAAAGTAGCCCCAAAACGACTGTTTAAACGCCCAGATCTGATACCTGTAGACCAAGATAAAAATAAAACATCGCTGCACCTCAAAACCTTCCAAATCAGAATTCCTGTAGCAATCAGTCCAAGAAAAGCTTAATTATCACCTTCGAAACAATTTCCAAAAATCTCAGAAAAATCACCACTGTGATCCTCACGACGAGTATATCAAAATCGAGTCCTGAAATGCCTTGATCCGATGTTCCTAGGCTGAGATATAAAATCGACAAGCCGGTGCTGTCCAAAATCCATCACAGAAAAATAGGGGTCAAAGATGCCTCGGGAAACGTGCCAAAAGTGCGAAACAGAGCAAAGCGATCAACACGAAAATCGAAGCCTTACCTCTTAGGAACACGCTGTTGAAGAAATCATCCAAAAACTCCTCCTGGTTTGCTCACAGTGAATTTTTGACTGATCTGCGGCGGTAATGGGCCGAAATGGGGAGAAAACCGAGGCGAACTGTAAAAATGATATCGCCGTTGCCGAGCTTCCAGAAATTCCGGGGATCTGCCATTAGAACCAGAGCACCAAGGGGAACAAACTTGTATACATCTCTCCCTCTCATTCTCTTTCTATCACTCGGAAAAAGCAGAAAAGGAGGGGAGTGGAGGCCTATTTATAGGCCCACAAAAACATTTGCGAAAATGACCACTGTGTCCCCGGTTTCGGGCGCCCGAAACTTTTGGGCCCCGAAACCGGGCGCACACAGTGGCCCGGCCCAACTTGGCCCACTCCACGGCCGTCCAACCCGCTCCTCCACGCGACACGTGTCCCCGAACACAGAACAGCGGATTCAACCAACCTCCTCGCGCCACGTGGCCATCCTTGGTCAACGGATTGGCTGGCAGCCCGCCAATGGCAGGCTGCCACGTGGCGCACGCTTGCGCCACGTCGGCGCCGTGGCCGCCACGCCAGCTGCCACCGCCCCCTGCCGCGCCACCCTGCCACCTGCACGCGCACAGTGGCCCGGCCAATTCCCGCGCGCCACGTGTCAAAGCCCTACGCTCGCTGCACCCGGTGCACGAAACGTCATACACCGGACCAATGATGAGATGCCACGTGTTTTCCCGCCCGGTCCACCAAACACTGCCCTGTTCCGTAGACCGGGACCAATGAACCATCCAATCACGTCATGCCACGTGGCACCCCTCTCCGGTGCACGCCGGCCGCGTAGACCGCGCACCCGCGCGCCCTGCCCGCGCCCACGCGCCCTGCCCGCCGCCGCTCTCCGCTTGCCCGAGGCCGCGCCGCCGCTCTCCGCCGCCGCCGCCGGCGATCGCCGGAATCACTGTTCCGGCAGTGAACAGTAACCGAAGCTCAAAAATGACAAGTAGGAAGTCCATTTTGACCGTTTTCGCTGAATCCGAATTTGACGTCCGTTTTGCCAAATTCCAACTCTAAAAATTGCTGAAGGCACCCGGAAATGTGTTCTTAGCCCAAATTTCACGCGGAGCTCTAATTTAATATCTGTTTCGTGCAAAACCACTTCTAAACCCTCCACGGGGTCCTCCGATCACTCACATGATCTATTTAAGCCCGAAGTCCAACACTTGTGCCCAATTATGCCCCAAACACCTCCAACACACCATGTAGGCCTCCAATAGCCACCCCAACGCACTGCAGCACCTCTGCGGAGATCCGGGTCATCACATCCTCCCCCACTAAAAGAAAGTTTCGTCCTCGAAACTAAAGTCGTTCCTCAACACGGAATCTCAACCAAATAAAACGGGGTAAATATCCAATCATCCACCACTCAAGCTCCCAAGGCTGATAAGTACCTCTTCCAAAGACGCGATGCGGTCCTCGGGTCTCTAACTAGAACAAAATAAAGGCGGGCACTCCAGAAAAATCGTACCAACTCAACCAAGTACATCTGGGCTAACCGCTCGAGCTACCAAGTAATCTGCATCGGTACAAGCCTCCGCTCCTCCTAGGGCCTCAGATAATCCAACCACAAGTCTATCGGCACACAAGCTCGATCCAAATACCTCTGTACTCCCGAGGTATCCAATATAAGTCCTCCAACTGATCACATAACTCTGATCTCTAATCCAAAAACCATCAGGGTGTAGCAACACCTCCCCAACTCTCGGGCATCAGCACACAACTATAAGCAGTTGAAAGAACCAGATCGTAAATCAATCTTCGAGAAGATCCAGTACCCTTGCAGCCGGTAATTCCAATCCTCCAGGCTCGAAAAAGGGTATCTGGGGGGTCCTCGCCCGGTCGCTCCCAATTCTTGACCATCCGAGCGAACCAATCAGCCGCGGTCTATCATCCAAAGAATCCTCAGTGACACCGCCATACGCCCCCGTTTGCCTCGACAGTCCACACAGCGCCAGCTGTGGCATCATCAAACTCGACCTCTGACAGCTTTTCTGCTCCAGGTATCCGTGTGAGGTCCCGGAATCCCCCGCGTAGGGTTTGCTGGTTGTTGGGCAGCTTTCGGTCGCCGTTGGGAGTGTTTGTGCGCGTGTCGGGCCCAAGAAATGGATTTGTGATGCAATTTGGGATTTAGTTGCATCACTGGAGGCCTGCGAGATGTGTCGGAGGTGTTTGCACGCAATTTGGATACAAGTGTTGGACTTCGGGCTTAAAAGGAGACCCCGTGGGAATTTGGATGACCCGTTGGGTGTTTTGAAGTGATTTCGTGCGATTCAGATGTCAAAATTGGACTCCGGGCGAAGTTTGGATAAAGGATTACCTCTCCGGTTGCCTTCGGGAATTTTTAGAGTTGAAATTCGGCATTTCGGACTTCAGAAATGGGCCCGGCGCGAAAATCGGATCGAGTGGGCATTCGGCAAATTTTCGGACGAGAATTTGGAGAAACGGACATCGTTTTTGCATTCAGCGCGCAAAATCGCTAAGAATGGACTATTTATTTGTTTGTTTTGGGGCCCGGGTGAATTGTGCGTTTTTCGAGGCGACGCGGCACGAATCCCGAGGCAAGGCGCGGCACGGAAATTGAGGCGTGGCGCGCGGCTCGAGGAGAGTACGGACGCGGCAGGGCGCACTGACGCGCTTCGGCGCGGAACGCGCGGGGCCCGCCACGTGGCGGGCCCCCATTCGCGCCCGCGCGGGCGCGGGTGACGCGCGCCCGTGTGGCGCGCGGCATGTCCCGCGCCTGCGCGGCGCTGGGTGTCACGCGCACGTGTGGCGCGTGACTGCCGCGCGCCGCGTGGCGCGCGGTGACGCGGCCACGTGGCGGGCGCGCGCCTGCCTGGACCTGGTGCACCCGCCGGGGTGCTGTAGACCGGCGGGTGCGCCGTGAACCGGTGGTCCGTAGACCACCTTTCTCCTCCTCTCTCTTTTCTTCTTCTTCTTCCTCCCCGCACACGCCATTTCCCTCCTCTTCTTTTCCTTTCTTCTTCAATCGAGCGAGAGGGAGAGTGAGGGAGATGGTGGGAGGTGCGGCGTGGCGTCGTGGGCCTCGTGGAGCGCGCGAGATTTTCCGTTGGGAGCGTTTCGGTGACGGCGGTGCAGTCGGGTAGGTCCCGTGTGTTAATTTTACGGTATTTTTAGCACAGTTTTGGGGCGTTCTTTTGGACTGTAATTAACCCATTGTTCTTATCTGTGTTTGGGACTGTGTTTTTCTGCACCGTTTTGCGTGCGGTCCCCGGCGGCGTGCTCCGTTTTGCGTGCGGACTCCGTTTTGCGTACGGACTCCGGCACCGTGCACTGTTTTGCGTGCGGACTCTGTTTTTGGTGCGGACTCTGGCACCGTGCACCGTTTTGCGTGCGAACTCCGGCGGCGTGCTCCGTTTTGCGTGCGGACTCCGTTTTGCGCGCGAGTTCAGGCACCGTGCTCCGTTTTGCGTGCGGACTCTGTTTTGCGCGCGGGTTCCGGCACCGTGCTCCGTTTTACGTGCGGACCCCGGCGACGTGCACCGTTTTGCTTGCGGACTCCGTTTTACGCACGGGTTTCGGCACCGTGCTCCGTTTTGCGTGCGGACTCCGGCAGCGGGCATCGTTTTGCGTGCAGAATCGCGTGGAGGCCAATTGCAAGTGACTACGAGCAATTGGTGGCTTATCGAGGTGGGTGGCCTTATCTCCAAGTTTTATGGACTGTACAGTATTTCTACTGATGTAGGACTATGCATGATAGCTTATTTTCTTGTGTAGCATGCTAGATTGTAGGAATTGTTATTCCTTTTATCATCTGTTAATATAGTTATCTTGGAACTTGACCTAGCACCCCCGTCATATGTTGCATGTGTAACCAGACCAGTAGAAAACCCTCACTTGGGCTAGGGTTATTTATGCTTAGACATCCACACTGTTCTTTCATTCCTGGACATAGTGTTATCCTCGCCCGGGTAGTGGGTCGAGAGGTCGGGACCTTCTTTTAGTGTGGGATGCTTTTGCACTCTTGCTTGGGAGCAGAGTGGAGTCTGGTAGTTGTAGTGGGTTGCTTATCTGTGCCGGGAGCCGTTTGGGTAAACGGTAGTCCCGGGAGGTCTTGCTTCACTGTTGTGCCGTCGTGGAGGGAACCGTTGCGCAGACGGCAGTCCCGGGCCGTCGAGTATCTTCCGGTCAGTGTTGTTGGGAACCGTTGGGGTTGACGGTGGTCCCAGGTCGTTGAGTGTTGTCCGACCTGTTTTGTTACCCTGAGTTGTGGGTCGTTCCTGGCTGTGGAGTACCTCCAGCCAGTGTGCTTGTGCTGCGAGCTGTTGGAGAGGCTAGTGTCTCGTGTTTCGTGTTGGCCGATCAGCTGGGTCGTCGAGAGTGCTCCGACTGTTGTGCGAGATATTTGGGGGTCTTGAGTCCTACCGTTCTGAGAGTGAGCGTGGTTTTGTCTATAGCCTGCTTTTACCAATGTTTGATACTCTATGCCGCGCCGTTTTCCTCAGTTGGGGTCGCGCCCCTGAGATGCCGCTGTGGATGCGATGGTTGGCCTGTTGAGGCAGTTTTCCGCAGTGGAGGCAACGATGGGCCTGTTGAGGCAGTTTTGCGCGATGGATGATTTAGTCGGACAGGACGCCCCACGTGAATCCCGTCCTCATGTGGATGTGTGGTAGTGGGCAGGTGAGTTCCTAGTCGACAGGCGCAGGCTTGACTGGACCCTATGAGGCAGTCAGTTCGATTGGGTCGATTGAGCACCTTGGGTGCGAGTGGTCTCAATTACTTTCATCTGTTCCACTTTTTGAGTATCTAGATAGAGGCATGGTAGCTGTAGAGTAGCTCCAGCTTTTCTTGTTCAGATTTCATTGCACTGTTATCTTTTACCTCTAGTAGACTTAGTGGGCAGACCGTTGGGCTTGTTGACGGCACCCACTGAGAACTACTGTGGGAAGTAGTTCTCACACCCGTCGTGGTGTCTTTTCCCCAGGGATTTCTTCTCCTGTACCTGTGCTCCTGTTGCTGATCCTTCGGACCGAGGCGAAGGAGTCGTGAGCTAGTTCTCTACCCGTCGTTGGAGTGTAGCGGTACCCCTCCAAAGGAGAGCTTCAGTAGTTTAGTTTACTCTTTTTCCTCTGTTGAGAGACCTTTGTTGTGAGGTATAGAGTTGTACTTTATTTTACAGTTTGAGAGACTATCGTAGTGAGGATATTTTGTATCGAAAGCTTGTACACTGATTTATTTATTGGAGATATCTCCCTTTTGAGTTTTGTATCAGAGGACTTTTTATACGATCGTATTTGGGAGATGGATATGGTATTATTTTCAGTTTTTAATAGTTTACTTTCAGCTCTGATATCTGTTTAGCTGTAGTTGTTTCTTTCTGCAGGTTAGCCGCTTCGTCTGTACGGCAGTTTCCGTACAGATGGCGGATCTGTTAGCGAGCCCGGGTCGCAGTTTCGACCCCGGGGCGTGACAATCCGCCACCACAGTGGCCCTATCGGGGTGATATTGGATGCTTGCCACAAATCCAACTGTAACTTCATAGCTACTATGGGAGGCATCACTGTATATCACAAATCCATCTCCCAACATTGGCGATGCTAAAATCAGGGCTGGTATCAATCTCATCACCAATTCGTCAAGCTCTGCTGGCACTATCCGGCTCACAAGCTCCTCACCTCAACAAAAAAAAAAAAAAAAAGAAAAAAAAAAAACTGCCGGTCTCAGCCATCCTCGCATAGCGTCCATTTTGGCCGGATTTCCACCACCGCCTCTTATGGCTAAACTAAGTGATCCAAGAAGATATGCTCTCGAAGCTAAAACTTGTACCACAACAACTTGGCATACAGCTTCTTCCTCACAGACCTTGTTACACCATCTATAAGTACTCCACCAGCTCTAAACCATACAGAGATGGGGTAAAATCAAAATATCCCAGAAGAATATCTCAAATAATTCTTCCAAGTGCAGCAAGAATACCCAATTCCTCAGATCTTAAAGACGACAGGGCATTAGTCATTCCATTTGTCCTCACTGTACTCATAATGCCCCTACCGGGTCCTGAACACCATCTTGGCGGGATACACCACTGTATGATCCCAAAAAGATACCTGCATCCTAAGCAGACCACTGTCGGGGTATAACTCCATCAAAAGGTCCTAAATAATATCCAGACCTGCCTGCGGTCACCCCACACAAGGACCCTCACTGTCCTGTGCCAACGACGTGGCACTAGATCGAGCAGACCCTCGATCCATCAGATCCTGCGACTGCGCCATCAGCTCTCTCAGCTCTACAGGTGATATCCAATGAGGTGCTATCGGGGTTGGCGTGGTTCCCTGAAGGTTGGAGCTTATTGGTTATTTTTTTGGAGCTTATTGGTTATTTTTTTTCAGGCGGCTGGTCCATGGAAGTGCGCGTGCACCAGGTGCAACGGCCGCTGGGAGCGCCACATGTCGGCGCTGGAGAGGGCTGCTCGGGCCACGCGGCACGCCCACGCACGCCCGCTGGCGCAGCGCGCGTCCCTGTGCGGGACACGTGTCGCTGCGCCAGTGGCGGGCGCCACGGGCGACGTGGCCCCATCCGGGCCATCCGCCCGTGGGCAGGGCGCCCGGATGGGCGCCACGTACCCCGCTTGGGCGCGGGGGCTGGGCCGGGCGATGGGCCTGGCCCAGTACTGTGCACCGCACAGTAGTCCTTCCTCTCTCTTTTCTTCTTTCTCCTTCTTCTTCCTCCTACTTAAGCTCCTCTACCTCCTCCTTCTCCCACTTTTGGAGCTTCCAACTTTGGGGACTTATACAGAGGATTTATTGGCAACCCTCCTTCATCTTCATTAGCAAAGAGATGGATTATAGAGGCTTTATCACCATCATCTTCTCCATGAGGCAAGCACCACCGTTGTTGCAGTTTGTGAACCTCTCCATCGCGTTTTAGTGCAAAAATTCCCCAAGACTCATTTAGTAGAATTTAGAGCTCATTTCTAGTTCTACATTTTCACAAGAGGTAAGGCTACAATCTTTGTATTCAACTCTCCCCTCAGATCCCATGTTTTTACAGAGTTTTAGGGTCATCTTTGGGACCCTTCATTTCAGTCTAGAATCCTGAACAGTCCTCAGTGTTTTGGTTTTTTTGAATTGTAGGAGTAGAATTTTTGGATGATTTTTGCCGAGAAATTTCCAAGACTCGAATATCTACAATATTGGTTTGTATCATTTTCCCCAGATCTGAGTTTTTATTAGGGTTTATGCATGATCTTTGGAGCACCTTGCTGCATTCGTGTACATATGGAACTTGGTGGATAGATCAAAGTGTTTATGGGTTTTCTCCTTCATCCGAGCATGAAAATTGGAGTTCTTTAGCTCAATTTGTATCTACTCTCGACAAGAAATCCAATGGTACCTCTCTTGCAGGATTTGGAGCACGTTTGGTTAGGTAACTTTAATGATCTTTTCAAGTGCTGTTATATGGATTACTGCAGTCCCTGTTTTAGTTTTGATTTGAGCAATGCACCTTAGAATGCAGATAACTTTGTGGATACAAGGTCTTTTTCAGAAATTAAAGTTGGGACTTCTTCTTAACTTCAAGGTGAGAAAATTTCCTTTTGTGATCTGTGGATGAATCCCTTTGGAAAAGCCCCTAATTAAGCTTGGAAATGCTAGCAAGTTTATGTTAGCAATTTTGGACAGCATTGTGATTTTTGCTTCATTTGAATGTTAAGGGAAATTAATGGTGGACTTTTGAGGACTTGAAGATGTTTGTATGAAAGAGGATATTTTTGTTTTACTGCTAGGAACTTCAACTTGAGGTATTTGGGGCTGCACTTACATCTTCTTAAACTTATTTTCAATTGCTGAAATTCTGGAATTTGAGTGCGCAGTGTGCATTGTTTCAGTGATTGCGCCCAATCCGTGAGGTGGATTTAGATGATTTTCGCGGCATCGGACTCCTGGGAGGATAAGGATTACTCACGCCAAAATTCAGCCAGATCGGGCATCGGATCGTCAAGTTTCAGGTGGGTGGTTGTGCTTTGCCGAAAACGACGATTTACCCACTCAGACTATTAGTTTCCCTCATGACATAGTTGATTGTTGTTCATTTCTCCTTGGTATAATATGCTTGGATATCCATGTTTAGATTAAGTTATTTGATGCTCTGTGTATACACGAGTGAATGAATAGTTTGATTGATGTTACATTATCTCATATGAAGTTGATTATAAGCGATCATCCTTAAACCTATGCTATGTGAGGGTAATTGGGAAATTAATCTTTAGCCTACACTTTGTGAAGAATGGTTAACATAATTATGTGAGAATGATGGTGATAGTTATATGTGAATGGTTGGTTGATTTATGTGAGGACTTGATGGGATTATGTGAGAAGTGCTTGGTTGCTTGTGTGAGAAGGACTTGGTTGATTTATTTGAGAATGACTTATATGAGAGTAGTTGGTTAAGTGATCCTTAGCCTCCACTTTGTGATATAAATTATAGTTGTCGATCCTTAACCTACAGTATGTGATATTGGGCATTGATGTTGATTCTTAATCTCTCTATGAAAGAATGAATAGTTGATTGATCTTTGATCTAGCTTATGTGAAAATGGGTGTTGATGTGGGTTATTGATCTAGTTGATGTGAGAATGACCTATGCTTTTGATTTCCAATTCATTCATGTTAAGATGGATATCATTGTGAGTTGAGGCCTATTCCTTATGAGACTAAGCATTGTTCATGACTCCTATTACCTCCAAATGAGATTGGACGTTGTTGGTAGATCCTATGTTCATCCTAGGTGAGATCAATGAAGGTTGTGGAGCCTTAGACTATTCATTGGCGATACATGATTGAATGTATATGATTAAGTAATGTTAAATGATCCTAAGCATATTCATGTATGAATGTGAGGTTTGACAAGCGTTGTACCATCTTATGTGATTTTGATTAAAGTGTGGCACTTCCTTATTTTTATACTTTGTGAGCATCGTGCATGTGGTATAGGCAGGCATAGGCTATGTTGCACTTAATGTTCTTATGCAATCATCAATATTTTGGAATAGCATGCTCTAATAAATGTAAGAACATCGACACTTGTTTTCTTTTTATCATCTTGGGACATTTGCATGCTTGTTTGGTAATTTAGTTAGGCCGCCTTTTTTTGCTACACTATCATGTTGGACTTGACTTAGGAGAAACCATGTTTCTTGCTTTTCTCCTTTCATACTAGGCTCAGGGTATTTGTAGCTCGTGTGCGAGCAGGTGGTTTTGGGATAGTGTAGACAGACTCTTGGGATCTGGGACAGGCTGGCTTGAGGTCAGGGTATTGCGGCTACTGCGGACTTTGGGCGGTTGACCGGATGTGACTTGTGCATCGGATTAGGGATGACAGGTCGGGCTTGATTTGGGGGATTTGTGGGATATTGCGGCGACCGCGGACTTTGGGCGGCCGACCGGGTATTTACAGCTGCATCAGATTGGGGGATCGGGCTTTATGTAGTGGATGGGGTTTTTCCACTTTGATTAGAGTCGTGATCCAGTCCTGCTATATTATTGATATTGGTTACTTATTACTCAGGCACTTTACTCGTGTGGGTCGCTCCCCTCGAGTGCCACTCCGGAGTGTGCTATATACAGACTTTGAGTCCTCGAGACTCCTATCCCCTATCGGTGTTATGCGTAGGCTGGCATACCCGATTTGGCAGGCACAGCAGGCAGTACCAGTGTTTACTAGTGGTCGAATTGGGTTTATTCAGGCAGGCATTTATTTACTGATGCACATATTTAGCTATCCTTATTAGCTCGGCATTTAGAGGCATTTTAGTGGTAGCTTCCTTTTATCAGTAGTTCTGTTTATAGCTTACCACCTCTCTTATTCCTTTTCTTGCCTCTGGTAGACTTAGTGAGTACGTCGGGGTTTGAGGCTTTACCCACAGGGGGAGGCTACTGGTTTTACTAGTGGTTCTCACCCCCATTGTTATTTTTTTCCCCTTTCCTCCCTTTGTTTTGCAGTGTCTGCTGCGGGAGTTGCGGATCTTTCGGTTGACGGTTCGAGGCGAGGGAGTCGCGAGATAGATCCCTACCAGTGTTGATTTCTACAATGGGATAGATGTACCAACCCGGATTGTGGGTTTCACTGTACACAGTTGTATTTTATTATTTCAGTTTATCTCCCTTTCTGGATTTATAGATGTTGTATAGGTGGCTTTTACTTGTATTACAGTTTCGGTGGACCGGATTATTGTATCTTTTATTTTTGGGAGATGGATATTGTACCATTATTTTTCAGTTGTACAGTGATTCGGATTTTTATTACAACAGTTTTTCTTCAGCTCTGATATCTATTTAGTTGTTAGATGATACTTTGCAGGTTGGACGCTTCGCCTATGCGGGATTTCGCATAGGTGGCGGATCTGTTGGCAAGCCCGGGTCGCAGTTTCGACCCCGCGGCGTGACAGATTAGAGTGGTATCAGAGCCTAGGATGTAGGTCATTATGGATTTAGAAACTCTAGGCTTGTGGTTGGACCTTACGATGACTACGTGAGAGTCATGATTTATAGCGAGAGTCCTGATTGAGTTTCATACCACTCCCAAGGGACGGGACGAGTGATTGGCATGTTTATTCTCCTAAGCGATTATGTTGGCTGCAGACAACATAATGTTATGGAATGGGTGACATGTCTTAGACTTTCGCTGGATTGGGTCGAGTGCTTGTTGTGTGTTCTGTTGTGCGGTTTGTCGCAGTGAGCGGTGTCTCTCTGACGCAGAGTTCTGACCCGTGTGCACCCCATTGCAGCTTTTGGGCGAGGATAGGCAGTTTCGGGCCGAATATCCAGATTGAGGTCAGAGAGCTCCGGACCCATATGACAGGATTTGCAGTGTCATATCGGCGTGTAGTGACCCGACCTTTACGGGTATTTTTGAACTCACATGTAATTGCTTAAGCCTTAGGGAAATAAAATTATCCAATTTCCAAAAGTCGGCGGAACGAGGGGTAGGTATTTTTCTGCGATAGAGCGCGGAAAACGATGACCGACGGTGCGATCGGATCCGAAATCCGATGTCGGGATCTCCCGGAACGGGATCCTTAGTGACGCGGTGATTAGTCACGCTTCAGAATCCGTGCAAAAATATCTTGCACCCGTAGGAGATAAGGTGGATTATCTTGTAGGGGATAATTAATTAATTTGGTAATTAGTTATCCAATGACGGAAATTGGAATCCTCTTACGTATGATTTAAAGGTGGGAAATTAATCATACGCGTATTTAAATTGGGAATTTGATTTCCCATGATTAGTTGATAAAGGTGATTAAATAATCGGTGACCAGAATTTAAAATCGGGAATTTAAATAACCGGGACTCAAACCCATTTGGGAATGGATTTCCCAAATTATTTAATTAAGTAAATTAAATAATCGGTAATCGTATAAAAGGTGGGGATTTATTTCCCATGATTATTTAACGAAGGTGGTTAAATAATCGGTGGCCAGGATTTAAAAGGCGAGGATTTTTTATCCTGTAAGTAAGATATTTATTTGGAAAGATAGAAACAGGATATTTTGGGTTTTCCTGTTACGTACGTAGGATAAAGAGGAAATTAATTAAAGAAAAAAAAAAAAATTAGGGATTATCGGTAAGGATTAATTAATTAAGGAGTTAATTAATTTGGGTCAAAATATCCGAGGAGGATTTTGACGGTGCTACGTATGTGATAAGATGAAAAGGGATAAATAGATAATGAGATTTATTTATTCCCCCGGATACCGAACGAAACCCTAATTTAAAAATACCGCCTCTCAAATCGCCTCTTTCGTGAGTACCGAAAACCCCAACCGGTGAGGAGAGAAAAAAAAAAGGGACGGAGCCCTAACCGAAGAAAGAAGAAGGGAAAAGAAAGGAACCCGATTGCTCCGGACATCGATCGGAAGGCAAAAGTGAGACCGGGCGACCTTCCCGACAATCTTCGGTAAGCAAAATAATTTTTAGAATTTTTTGGGAATTTTCCGTCGACCCTTTTGTTGATAATCTTTGGACTCCTCCGTCGTCCCCGTCACCGACGTCGTCCTCGTCACCGCGAGACGGACGGCGAAGGCGGAGAGGGCCGCGGACGGCGAAGGCGGAGGAGGGTCGCGAACGGCGAAGGCGGCGACGGAACCGCGCGAGCGCCGCGCGGGCGAACCCGCGCGGGGCGCCGCGCGGGAACCCCGCGCGGGCGCCGCGGGGCGGCCCCGCGCGGGGCAACCGCGCGGGCACCCCGCGCGCGGGCGCCGCGCGGGCCCGTGCCCGCGCGGGCACCCGCGGGGCGCCGCGCGGGCCCGCGCCCGCGCGGGCACCGCATGGTGCGCCGCGCGGGGCCCCGCCCGCGCGGGCACCGCGCGGGCACCGCTCGGTGCGCCGCGCGGGGCCACGCCCGCGCGGGCACCCGCGCGGGCCCGCACCCGCGCCGGCGCCGCGCGGGGCCCCGCCCGCGCCCGCGCGCCCGCGCGGGCGCCGCGCGGGCGCCGCACGAGCGCCGCCCGCGGAGCCCGCCGCGCGGGTGCGAGCCGCGCGGGGCTCCGACGGGCGGCGACAGCGGTGCGGGGAGTGGTCCGGTTTGGCGACTGGACGGTGCCGGGCTTGTTCCATCAAATTGTAAAGTGGGGGGGTTTTTCCGTTTTGAGGTGTTAGCGTGTGTTTTGACCATAGTATCCGTGCGGACTTTTCTTAGGTCCGGGTGCGCGGCGGGAGTGTGCGACAGATCAAGGTGCTCCGATCTTCCCGCAACAAGGTGGGTACGGTTGCTATAAGTGCAACAAGTGCAGTAAGTGCATCTATCGTCATTAAAAATGCTCTTAATTTACCTAACAAAGTAGATGGACAGTTTAACCTTTCGTATAATGTTTTTTTTATCTAACAATGTAAGCGGCTGCGGTCGCGGTGCTCACTACACGCCGATCTCGGCAAATCCGGTTTCGGATGCTGCACGTACACAGGCGGATTGGCCTCCGCATAGGTGTACTTTTCCGGAAGAGTGGTCTTTTTGACCCGTGTGCCCCGCGAAGGTATAGGTGCGAGTGGGGACCTCTTTGCGCCAGCTGAAGGTGGTACACCAGCACCGGAAAGGGGTAAAAGCATCAAAGGTGTTTGTGCACGAGGGGAGACTTTAGTCTCCCCGACAGGTGAGCTGGGTTGGTGCCCAGCTTAATTGGTGAATCTGGGGTTGGTGCCCAGTTTAATATAAGCACAAGGTGTTAACGAAAGGTTATGGTGTACTCGGTGCATTCGGTTCGTTTTTCTTCTTTGCTATTGTTAGACATCTACTTTGTTTGTCACTGACTTTACCCACTCCGTGACAGGTATTACTAGGTGCGTTAGCCGGGATGGCGGTGAGACTGCGTCGCGAGGACCGTAGTCAGGACACTTGGTTTTCTATCTCATTTCCCTTATGCTTTAAATAGTTAATTTGCTTGTGGATTACTTTAGTCGTGGACATGCATTAGTTAGCTCTGTGGATGAGGTGTGCTTTTATGCTTTTGTTACTATTGGTGGTGTTTTCTTACGCGGCATGTTTTCAAGATAAGTTACTTGATTGCGAAAATGTTTTCTCAAACGTAGTGCCGTGTGGGCACGGGTTTTTCAAATGCTGGGTTTTATCCTTTCCAAATATTGATGCCGCTCTATAAACTTGTGTTGGTTGGAGTTTGAGTTGTGATGTTGCAATTGAATAGCATGTTGTAAATGAGACGCCGTGCATATACAAAGGAGACTCTGTCCGTGGGCAGAGAGAATTTGTGTATGTGGCGGTCTGGCACGCACCGGGGATGAGGCTTATAATACCTTATTAAGAAAAAAAAAAAAAAAAATTACACGCAGTTTTCCGCTTTGTTTGACTCAAAAACCCCCGGGGGCGTGACAGATTAAATGGTATCAGAGAGAATGCAACCACAACCATAGTAGACGTGATCCACATCCACAGGGCAAGGTGCCACAAGCAAATTGGATATGAGATAACCAAGGAGTAGGTGCGTAGTACGTGAGAGTACGGGGAAATAGGAACGTAATATAGGTGTAAATGTAAGGCAAGGTGCTAGGGTCGTAACCATAGGGTTGACATGGCTTCTCTGGTTACAGCGAACAATGGCCCGGACTAGATCGACCACCGAGAATGCAGACGCAGACGGAGCGGCCCCGGCCGCCGCAGAGAACCAGCTCCTCCGGCAACAACTGCGGGAGATGGCCGGGCAATTGACGACACTGACGGAGCAGGTTCGTCAACTCACGCAGCGACAGGCGACCGCGCCAGCCGAGCGCGATCCGACCCCTCCGCCCGAAACCACCGCGCCCACCGCGGAACCGCAGGGGGCGGGTGGTACGACAACGGAACAGCCCCCAGCCCCAAAGGAAATACCTACCCCGACGACTTCGGGGCCCGTGTTAGGGGCGACAGTAGGAGAGGCAGGAACGACCCCAGCTCTTGTGGGGTCCGCCACCGCAGGAGGGAGCACGGAGCAGCGAGCGACGCGGGAGAAGTTCAGGACGAATTTGACCGAGTTCAAGAAGCATGACCCTCCCACTTTCGAGGGGAAACGACCGATCCATGGGTCGTCGAGAAATGGGTGGATACCATGGAAAAACTCTTCGAGGACCTACTGATGGAGGAACATGAGCGGGTTCCACTTGCCGTCCACTTCCTTGAAGGGAATGCACGCATCTGGTGGAAGACGGTACGTCCGGATCCGTCTACGAACGACCCGCTACCGACATGGCCGGCCTTCAGAGAGGAGCTCTTCGGCGCGTTTTTTCTCCGATAGCGTAAAGCGACAGCTGGAAGACGACTTGAAGAACATTAGACAGGGGAGCCGCTCGGTTGTGGAATACCAAAGGGAGTTTGTAAGATTGGTTAATTGCGTCCCGTTTGCTATACGGGATGAACCCCACAAGGCCCGTCTTTTCGTTGAGGGGCTACGTAGTGACATCTTCGAGATGGTCCAGGCGGCGGATTTGCGTATGTTCCGGGAGGTGGTGGACAGAGCCACCATCGTGGAGCGGGGGTTCGCCATATCTCGAGCTCGACGCGAGGGGTCAGAGAATAACCGGGAGAAGAAGCGAACGCAGACCTACCCGGGAGGGGGCCCTTCTGGAGGAAGTCGACCCCCAAAGTATCCCAAGACGCAATCAGGAAGCAAGGGTGCGCCTGCCGGGAAGCCACGACCAGCTAGCAAGCCATGCGTTATCTGCGGAGCATCTCACCCCGTGACGGAATGCCCCAAGAGACATGACCACTGTTATCGCTGCGGCAAACAGGGGCACCTCCGATTCAACTGTCCCCTGAACACTGGAGCGGCATCTTCCGCAGCCTCCACCGCGCCGGCGCAGGCACCAGGACGGGGTAGAGCGCCGACGGGAATCTCTCCACACCCTCCGGCGCCAAGAACAGGAGGGGAGTCACGACCGCAACCCGGAGGGAGACTCTACTCCATGGACCAGCACGGAGCGGTACCGCCAGAGGAAGTGGTAGCAGGTATTACCTCCGTTTCTAATTTTCGAGCTCGAACCTTGTTTGACACCGGAGCGACTCGCTCCTTCATCTCCAGTACCTTCACACAAACACATGTAATAGAATGTAGCCCTCTCGATGTTTTGATGACCGTCCAGACACCTGGGGGGCCTATCGCGGCAACTGGCCTAGTACCCTGGTGTTCAATAAGACTGGGAAGGTTGTCGTGCCCCTGGGATCTGGTGGTCATACCGCTAAAAGAATACGATGTGGTTTTGGGCATGGATTGGCTTAGCGAGTATCAAGCGATCATCGACTGCGACAAGCACCAGGTACAACTACAGAAGCCGGGGTTCCCGGAAAACGTGTACTTGGCATGTAAAAGTACCACCTTTTTAGCCGTCATCTCCGCGACGCGGGCTAGGAAGCTGATACAAGGAGGGTGCGTGGCCTACCTAGCCTCGGTAGATTTGGCCACCCGACCCATCCCCTCGCCGTCCGAAATTCCCGTCGTAAGAGAATTTCCGGACGTATTTCCGGCGGAGCTCCTCGGAATGCCGCCGGAGCGAGAGGTTGACTTTCCTATAGAGCTGCTTCCCGGTACCAAACCCATCACCAAGGCGCCGTACAGGATGGCCTTCGCGGAGTTGAAGGAGCTTAAGGCACAGTTGGAGGACCTTTTGGATAAGGGTTTTATCAGACCAAGCGCGTCGCCCTGGGGCGCGCCCGTCCTGTTTGTAAGAAAGAAGGACGGAAGTCTCCGGTTGTGTATCGATTACCGGGAGATAAACAAGGTCACTGTTATGTCACGCCCCGGGGGTTTATTTTAGCGGAAACGGTTCGTTTTTTTTTTTTTTTTTTTTTTTTTTTTTTTTTTTTTTTTTTGAAAGGCCTCTTTTCCCCGGCGCGTGCCCAGACCCGCCGCACATACAGGATCTCTCTGCAAACGGACAGAGTCTCCCCTGTATGTGCACGGCGTGGGGTTTAGTACATCTCCCAAACAAGCATAACCATTCAATCACAGCAATCATTCGCACACAACCAGCGTTCTAATTAATTGCAGAGCATGGCCGATCGGTTTGGAAAGGATAAATCCACAGTTTTAAAAGAGCGCCCACTCGGCACTTCGTTTTGAAAACTAGTTTTTCGAAATCAGCATAAGTTCCCCAAGGTTTTAAAAACGGTGCCCACACGACACCCAAGTTTTGAAATCCATTTCGCAATCCATAAATCCACAGGGTTTTGAAACCAGTGCCCACACGACACTTAGATTTAAAAAAAAACAGTTTTCACAATCCTTTCTTTGGTTTTGTCTTTTCTTTTCTTTTTCAAATGGCCAACAGAAATGAAAGGAAAAGTAATGCATCATAGTATAACCAAATACCGACATCCACGTCGACCCCACGGGGGTATCGAGAACCTCACACGTATCAACAAAGTAAATGAAATGCAAGATAAATGAAGAAATACAGTCCAGGGTTCCCAGCAACCCAGAAGCTCCTGCCCCGTCCTCTCCGTCGCCTACCTCTCCCCCCGCCCGGTCCCTGTCACGAAGTGGGAAGTCAGAAACGAATAATAGTAAAGCAAGAAAATACAGTAAAGCAAACCGTGAAGGTAACCGGAGCAACCACCCTCTCCAGAGGGGAAACAATAACCTGTACACCTGTATCCTGCTATACCTGGCCACGTCGGACAACTAAACCGACGGCCCATACCGTACCTGCAAAAACCCGACCACGTCGGACAACTAAACCGACGGGTCGCACCGCTCGCACCTCGGCGCCTCAACCCCACAACTAATAAGGGGCCCCACTACGTCACCTCGTGGGTATACACGGGTCATAGACCGCTTTTCCGGAAAAGTGCACCCCTCACGGTGGCCAAACCGCGGGTGCACGTGTTGCAGCCTCGAGCACAGGAACCACAATGCATGAGCAATAGTAAGGCAGTAATCACAATGCATACACAACAATAAGATAGTAACCATGATGCATAAATCAGCGTAAGATAGTAGCATGTATACCCAAGGTACCCTACTAACAGCATAATCGAAGGAAAGACGGTAACTGGTAACATCAGAAATATGAAATCACATAACTATCAGTGTGTAGCGATAATCTGTAGTATCTAAAGTAATGACATCAGGTAGCATTAAAGTGGACGATAACATGTAATATTTAAATTGAACAGTCAACGGAGATCGATGCTAAATACCACGCTCAACCCACCCGTCGCTAGTAGGTGACAACGCTCGGCTCCCTCGCGTCCCGGTACGTCCGCTCGAACTCGCACACCCACCTGTCGCTGGGGGAAAGTCAGCGCTCAGACTCGGATAACAAAAGAACGACAATCCGCCTGTCCCGGTCCGCGGCTCCCCGCCCGCACGCGGCCGTGTGCATGCCCAGCCCCGTGCGGGTCACACCCGCACCGTGCGGGTTACCCCCGCACGCGGGCTGGGCGCAAGCCCCGGCCCCGTGCGGGTCACACCCGCACCGTGCGGGTTACCCCCGCACGCGGGCTGGGCGCAAGCCCCGGCCCCGTGCGGGTCACACCCGCACCGTGCGGGTCACCCCCCCCGCACGCGGGCTGGGTATGCGCCCGGCCCCGTGCGGTCTCACGGGGTCGCCGGTTTGGGGAGGGATGGGTCTTCGCACATGCGGCGGATTCCGGAGAATCCGTCGCCTGTGCCCCTCCTCCCCTCCTTTGCTGATAGCACGATCAAGAATCCCCAAGAACAAAAAGAATTGAAAACTTCCGTCTCACCTCGGTTTCGACGATGATGATTGGGAGGGGAGGGATCGTCCGTTCTTGCGTGCCCGGTTCTATCAGAGAGCGTGCGGTGTTCTTCCCTCCTCTCGATCGTCTTGTCGCGGTGCTCCACGCCGATGAGAGGGAAAGTTTGGGGAACGCGTTCTCGATCACGCTCGGGGTACGCACGCCACGGGTAAGAAAGGAGGGAGGGGAAATGGGGTTCCCGACCTAAATCCCCAACCCTTATTTAATTAGCTGTTTAGGCGCAGTCGGGTCTAAACCCACGGTCCAACTGAACATAACCCCACCTAGACCAAGTTAAGTTAGACTAACATTGATTAAATTCCATTAATTTAAAACGGATTAATTTTAATTAAATCCAAATGAGTTAAATTAAACCAAATTAAATTAAATTAAATCAATTCAACTTAAACCAGGGCCTGGCTTACCCCTGCGAAGGCGTGCTGACCCCTCGCGGCGACAACTTCAGGAATTTATTCCGGAGGATTCCGGGGTCGGAACGCTGATCCGATCGCGCCGCCAGTCTTCGTTTCGCGGGCTTTATTCACTAAAAATACCCGCGAGCCCCGACGGCCTGCCCAAGACAACGCGGAGAAAATTGTACCCCGGACCCCTTAGCCGAAAAGCGGTCTGAAATAAAATCACAGGTAAGACAAAAAGGGACAATAAACCAGCGGTTATTACACCACTCACCTCTAAGAACGAGTTTCGTCCTCGAAACTCAAGCCCGGGTGGGAGTGAAAAGGTCGGGGTAGCACTCCCTCATCTTAGACTCCAGTTCCCAAGTTGCTTCCCGCTCCTCATGGTTGTTCCAAAGTACCTTCACGTAGGGGATGGTTCGGTTTCGCAGTGACTTGTTTTCCCTTGCCAAGATTCTCACCGGGGTTTCTTCAAAGCTTAGGTCCTCCTTAAGCTCGAGTGCTGAGGCGTCCAGAACGTGTGACGGGTCGGGAAGATATTTCCGAAGCATCGAAACGTGGAACACGTCGTGGACTCGGTCGAGGTTTGGTGGTAGGGCGAGGCGGTAAGCTACTGGGCCAATGCGCTCTAGGATCTCGAAAGGCCCCACAAACCGTGGGCTCAGTTTGCCCTTTAGCCCGAAACGCCTGATTCCTCTGGATGGCGAGACCCGCAAAAACACATGCTCCCCCACTTGAAATTCCAAGTCGCGGCGCCTCTGGTCTGCGTAACTCTTCTGTCGACTCTGGGCGGTTAGCAGGCGCTGTCTGATAAGGCGCACTTTCTCTTCAGTTTCCTCCACTAAGTCGGGTCCCAAGAGTTTCCGTTCTCCCAAGTCGTCCCAGCAAATCGGGGATCGGCAGCGCCTTCCGTATAAGGCTTCGTAGGGCGCCATCTGAATGCTGGCCTGGTAGCTGTTGTTGTAGGCAAATTCCACGAGGGGTAGGCAGCGTGACCAACCGGTCCCCCAATCAAGCACACAGGCGCGAAGCAGGTCTTCTAGGGTTTGTATCGTGCGCTCTGACTGTCCGTCCGTCTGAGGGTGGAAGGCTGTGCTGAAATGTAGTCTGGTCCCCATGGCCCGCTGAAGGCTTTGCCAAAACTTCGAGACAAAGCGCGTGTCTCTGTCCGAGGTGATCGATGCCGGTACCCCATGTAGTCTCACGATCTCGCTGATGTAGACATGAGCTAACCGTTCGCGGGTCCAAGTTGTATGAACTGGCAAGAAGTGTGCTGACTTGGTTAACCTGTCGACTACGACCCAGATCGCGTCGTGGCCCTGTTGTGATCGTGGGAATCCAGTGACAAAATCCATGGTGATCTGGTCCCATTTCCACTCTGGTACCGGTAAGGGCTGTAGCTTCCCTACTGGTCGCTGGTGCTCGGCCTTTATCTGTTGGCATACTAGGCAGTGGGCCACGTGTCGCGTCACGTCTTCCTTCAACTTAGGCCACCAGAACGTCTGTTTGAGATCCCTGTACATCTTCGTGCCCCCCGGATGTGCCGCATAAGGGGCTCGGTGTGCCTCTGCTAGGATCTCTTCCTTCAACTCTGCTGAGTCCGGCACGCAGATCCGTCCGCGAAACCGTAAGGCGCCGCCGTCTTCCACCGCAAAATCGCTCTCTTGGCCCAGGGGGATCTTGTCTCGTATGCGCTGTAGGTGTGGGTCGGTCTGCTGTCCCTCCTGGATCTTCTCGAATAACGTCGGCTTGACCACCAAGGTTAGGAGTCGCATAACCGTGCCTGCCGGCACCACCTCCAACTGCATTCGCGCGAACTCCGCGATCAGGTGGTCCTGTTTCGTCGGCGCGCTCTCCGATGTCCCTTCTTGATGCCCTTTTCTGCTCAGTGCGTCCGCTACCACGTTTGCCTTCCCGGGGTGATATTGAATCGTCAAGTCGTAATCCTTCAACAACTCGAGCCACCGCCTCTGCCTCAAGTTTAATTCCTTTTGGGTAAAGATGTACTTAAGACTTTGATGATCTGAGAAAATGTTGCAGTGGACTCCGAAGAGATAATGCCTCCACAGTTTCAAAACGAAGACCACAGCAGCCAATTCCAAGTCATGTATCGGGTAGTTCTTTTCGTAATCCTTCAGCTGCCTGGACGCATAGGCAATCACTTTCCCCTGTTGCATCAGAACACCTCCAAGACCGATCCTTGATGCATCGCAGTACACTTCATACTCCTCTCCGGGTGTCGGCAGCACAAGTATTGGTGCCCTGGTTAACCTCCTCTTGAGTTCCTCAAAACTCTCCTGGCATTTGGCCGTCCATATGAACTTTTCCCCTTTTCTGGTCAAGCGATTTAAAGGGGTAGCAATCTTCGCGAAACCCTCAACGAAGCGCCTGTAGTATCCTGCCAGTCCTAGGAAACTACGGACCTCCGTTACCGACGTCGGCGGCTGCCAGTCCACCACTGCCTCTACCTTCTTGGGATCCACGGCGATTCCCTGTGCCGAGATTACATGTCCCAGAAAACCGACTTCGCGCAGCCAGAACTCACACTTCTTGAGTTTAGCGAACAGCTTCTGCTCTCTGAGGGTTTGCAGGATCGTTCGCAGATGGTCCTCGTGCTCCTCGTCGGTAGTGGAGTAGATCAAAATGTCGTCGATGAAGACTACCACGAACCGATCCAAGAAGGGTCTAAAGATCCGGTTCATCATGTCCATGAAGACTGCGGGGGCGTTCGTAAGCCCGAAAGGCATCACCGTAAACTCATAGTGGCCGTACCGAGTCCGAAAGGCGGTCTTGGGGATATCTGCGTTTCGAACTCGGAGTTGGTGGTAGCCCGATTGTAGGTCAATTTTGGAGAAGACTGTCGCTCCCCGTAACTGGTCGAAGAGGTCGTCGATTCTGGGCAGGGGGTACTTATTCTTCACCGTAACCTTGTTTATCCCTCTGTAGTCGATGCAGAGACGCAGGCTTCCGTCTTTCTTCCGCACGAAGAGTACCGGTGCGCCCCAGGGTGACACGCTCGGTCTGATGAACCCTTTATCCAAGAGGTCTTCCAGCTGTGCTTTAAGCTCCTTTAGCTCCGCGAAGGCCATTCGGTAAGGCGCCTTCGTTATTGGCTGCGTGCCTGGTAGTAGCTCGATAGGGAACTCCACCTCCCGCTCCGGAGGCATCCCGGGCAGTTCTGCGGGGAAAACGTCGGGAAAGTCCCTCACCACTGGAATGTCTGAAAGTGTCGACGAGGGTCGGGTGGCCAGATCCACCGATGCTAAGTAGGCCACGCATCCACCCTCTACCAATCTTCTGGCTCGCGCCGCTGAGATGACCGCCGGGAAGGTGATGCTCTTGCCCGCCATATACACATGTTCAGAAAAACTCGGTTCTTGCAATCGCACTTGTCGCTTGTCACAGTCAATGAGCGCCTGGTACCTCGTGAGCCAGTCCATGCCCAACACCGCGTCGTACTCCTTTAAGGGGATAACCACCAAATCCCATGGGCAAACCAGTCGCCCAAGCTTAATCGAGCAGGCGGCCACTAAGCTGACCGCCTCCAAAGTCCCCCCCGCCGTTTGCACCGTCAAGAATTTTGAAGGGGGGTCTCCTCGAGATCATGCATAAAAACGAAATCACGAGAAATGAACGAGTGTGTTGCTCCGGTGTCGAAAAGAGTTCTAGCACGGGAATTCGAAACGGAAGTAGTACCTGCAAGAGCGTCCTCCGGTGGATTAGTCCCTTGGCGGGTCATTGAGAAAACCCTCCCGCCTGGTTGTGGCTGCCGGTCCTCCTCACGCCGTGGTGCGGGGGGTCTGGAAGTCGACGCCATAGGAGCTTTCCCCCGCCCTGAGAGCTGTGGCGCGGGCGTATAAGCTCCCGAGGGTGCAGATCCCCCGCCTAAGGGACAGTTGCGGCGGAAGTGCCCCCGTTTGCCGCACCTGAAACAGTGGTCGCCTCTTTGGGGGCACTCTCCCGCAATGTGCCCTCCCCCGCAAATAACACAAGGCCTATTTCCCGGCCTCGGCCCTCCTGCCGGCGCTCCTCGGGGCCCCGCCTGCGGTTTCCACCGTTTGGGGGCTCCGCTCCCACTCCAAGAGCCTCCTCCCGAGTTCTGCTGTTGCCGCTTCCTGTCCTCCAGTCGCGCCGAGTTCTCCCTTCTGGCGCGGGTGACCGCAAAGCCCCGCTCCACCGTTGTGGCCCTGTCGACCACTTTCTGGAAGGTGTGCAGGTCGGCTGCTTGCACCACCTCGAAGATATTGCTCCGCAACCCATCCACAAAGAGCTGCGCCTTGTGAGCCTCGTCCCTTATAACGAACGGGACGCAGTTTGCTAGGCGAACGAACTCCCGTTGGTACTCCATGACCGTCCGGTTTCCTTGCTGAATATGGTTTAGGTCATCTTCCAATTTCTTCTTGACACTGTTGGTGAAGAAGGCCTCGAACAGCTCCTTCTTGAAAGTTGCCCAGGACGGGAAAGCGGTACCCTTAGCAGGATCGGGGCGTACCGTCTTCCACCACAAGCGGGCATTCCCCTCCAGGCAATGGACTGCCAGGGGAACCCGCTCATCATCCTCCATGAGTAGGTCTTCAAAAAGTTTCTCCATCGACCCCACCCATTTCTCAACGACCCACGGATCAGTCGTGTCCCCTTCGAACGTGGGCGGGTCGTGTTTCTTAAAGTCTTTCAAGTTGGCCCGCACTCGATCCCGCTCGGTCATCACAACCCCCCCTCCACTCGTGGCGGCGGCAGCCGCGATAGGGGTAGGCATGACCACTGTCTCCTCCAGAGTAACCCGGCTAGTTGTCCCTGGCGCCGGTCCCGCAGTCGCCGCTGGCGGTGGCGCTGTCGGTGGTACCGCGGCCGGTGCTGCCGGCCCCGGCGGAGGGACCGGGGCGGCCGTCCCTGGCGCGGCCTGCTGCTGATGCGTCAACTGACGCACGTGATCGGCGAGGGTGGCCAATTGCCCCGCCATTTCCCGCAATTGCTGCCGCAGGAGCTGATTCTCCGCGGCCGTCGACGTTGTCGCGTCTGCCTCGGCGTCTCCCGCCGACGATCTGGTACGAACCATGGCTGTCACACACAACAAGGGTCAACGTCAGACTTTACCTACAACAACGAACTACTTAGCTCGAGAAAAGACTCCAACTTTCCCCCCCCCCCGATCACTCACGTTCTACAGTCCTAAACCCTGCCCATTTCATTCACTTGTAGATAGGTGAGGCATTCCCACGGATGTCGGCATTAACTGTTGTGATTGAATGAACTCTCTCTCTGATACCATCTTAATCTGTCACGCCCCGGGGGTTTGTTTTAGCGGAAACGGTTCGTTTTTTTTTTTTTTTTTTTTTTTTTTTTTTTTTTTGAAAGGCCTCTTTTCCCCGGCGCGTGCCCAGACCCGCCGCACATACAGGATCTCTCTGCAAACGGACAGAGTCTCCCCTGTATGTGCACGGCGTGGGGTTTAGTACATCTCCCAAACAAGCATAACCGTTCAATCACAGCAATCATTCGCACACAACCAGCGTTCTAATTAATTGCAGAGCATGGCCGATCGGTTTGGAAAGGATAAATCCACAGTTCTAAAAGAGCGCCCACTCGGCACTTCGTTTTGAAAACTAGTTTTTCGAAATCAGCATAAGTTCCCCAAGGTTTTAAAAACGGTGCCCACATGACACTCAAGTTTTGAAATCCATTTCGCAATCCATAAATCCACAGGGTTTTGAAACCAGTGCCCACACGACACTTAGATTTTAAAAAACAGTTTTCACAATCCTTTCTTTGGTTTTGTCTTTTCTTTTCTTTTTCAAATGGCCAACAGAAATGAAAGGAAAAGTAATGCATGATAGTATAACCAAATACCGACATCCACGTCGACCCCACGGGGGTATCGAGAACCTCACACGTATCAACAAAGTAAATGAAATGCAAGATAAATGAAGAAATACAGTCCAGGGTTCCCAGCAACCCAGAAGCTCCTGCCCCGTCCTCTCCGTCGCCTACCTCTCCCCCCGCCCGGTCCCTGTCACGAAGTGGGAAGTCAGTAACGAATAATAGTAAAGCAAGAAAATACAGTAAAGCAAACCGTGAAGGTAACCGGAGCAACCACCCTCTCCAGAGGGAAACAATAACCTGTACACCTGTATCCTGCTATACCTGGCCACGTCGGACAACTAAACCGACGGCCCATACCGTACCTGCAAAAACCCGACCACGTCGGACAACTAAACCGACGGGTCGCACCGCTCGCACCTCGGCGCCTCAACCCCACAACTAATAAGGGGCCCCACTACGTCACCTCGTGGGTATACACGGGTCATAGACCGCTTTTCCGGAAAAGTGCACCCCTCACGGTGGCCAAACCGCGGGTGCACGTGTTGCAGCCTCGAGCACAGGAACCACAATGCATGAGCAATAGTAAGGCAGTAATCACAATGCATACACAACAATAAGATAGTAACCATGATGCATAAATCAGCGTAAGATAGTAGCATGTATACCCAAGGTACCCTACTAACAGCATAATCGAAGGAAAGACGGTAACTGGTAACATCAGAAATATGAAATCACATAACTATCAGTGTGTAGCGATAATCTGTAGTATCTAAAGTAATGACATCAGGTAGCATTAAAGTGGACGATAACATGTAATATTTAAATTGAACAGTCAACGGAGATCGATGCTAAATACCACGCTCAACCCACCCGTCGCTAGTAGGTGACAACGCTCGGCTCCCTCGCGTCTCGGTACGTCCGCTCGAACTCGCACACCCACCTGTCGCTGGGGGAAAGTCAGCGCTCAGACTCGGATAACAAAAGAACGACAATCCGCCTGTCCCGGTCCGCGGCTCCCCGCCCGCACGCGGCCGTGTGCATGCCCAGCCCCGTGCGGGTCATACCCGCACCTTGCGGGTTACCCCCGCACGCGGGCTGGGTGCAAGCCCCGGCCCCGTGCGGGTCACACCCGCACCGTGCGGGTTACCCCCGCACGCGAGCTGGGCGCAAGCCCCGGCCCCGTGCGGGTCACACCCGCACCGTGCGGGTTACCCCCGCACGCGGGCTGGGCGCAAGCCCCGGCCCCGTGCGGGTCACACCCGCACCGTGCGGGTCACCCCCCCCGCACGCGGGCTGGGTATGCGCCCGGCCCCGTGCGGTCTCACGGGGTCGCCGGTTTGGGGAGGGATGGGTCTTCGCACATGCGGCGGATTCCGGAGAATCCGTCGCCTGTGCCCCTCCTCCCCTCCTTTGCTGATAGCACGATCAAGAATCCCCAAGAACAAAAAGAATTGAAAACTTCCGTCTCACCTCGGTTTCGACGACGATGATTGGGAGGGGAGGGATCGTCCGTTCTTGCGTGCCCGGTTCTAGCAGAGAGCGTGCGGTGTTCTTCCCTCCTCTCGATCGTCTTGTCGCGGTGCTCCACGCCGATGAGAGGGAAAGTTTGGGGAACGCGTTCTCGATCACGCTCGGGGTACGCACGCCACGGGTAAGAAAGGAGGGAGGGGAAATGGGGTTCCCGACCTAAATCCCCAACCCTTATTTAATTAGCTGTTTAGGCGCAGTCGGGTCTAAACCCACGGTCCAACTGAACATAACCCCACCTAGACCAAGTTAAGTTAGACTAACATCGATTAAATTCCATTAATTTAAAACGGATTAATTTTAATTAAATCCAAATGAGTTAAATTAAACCAAATTAAATTAAATTAAATCAATTCAACTTAAACCAGGGCCTGGCTTACCCCTGCGAAGGCGTGCTGACCCCTCGCGGCGACAACTTCAGGAATTTATTCCGGGGGATTCCGGGGTCGGAACGCTGATCCGATCGCGCCGCCGGTCTTCGTTTCGCGGGCTTTATTCACTAAAAATACCCGCGAGCCCCGACGGCCTGCCCAAGACAACGCGGAGAAAATTGTACCCCGGACCCCTTAGCCGAAAAGCGGTCTGAAATAAAATCACAGGTAAGACAAAAAGGGACAATAAACCAGCGGTTATTACATGTTAAGAATAAGTACCCCCTGCCAAGGATCGACGATCTTTTTGATCAATTACAGGGGGCGACGGTGTTTTCAAAGATTGACCTGCAGTCGGGCTATCATCAGGTCCGGGTTAAGGGGGAGGACATCCCCAAAACGGCCTTTCCGTACTCGCTATGGCCATTACGAATTTACGGTAATGCCATTCGGGCTCACTAATGCCCCGGCGGTGTTTATGGATATGATGAACAGGGTATTCAAACCCTTCCTGGACTTATTCGTGGTGGTCTTCATCGACGATATCCTCATCTACTCGCGTACCGACGAGGAACACGAAGAACACCTGCGCACAGTCCTCCAGACCCTACGGGAACAGAAACTCTACGCCAAACTCAAAAAGTGTGAGTTTTGGCTCCGAGAGGTCGGTTCTTGGGGCACGTGATCTCGGCGGCTGGAGTCGCGGTGGACCCAAAGAAGATAGATTCGGTGACGGACTGGCCCCAACCGACGACGGTGACGGAGATTCGAAGCTTCCTGGGATTAGCCGGGTATTACCGGCGCTTCGTGGAGGGTTTCTCCAAGATAGCCACCCCCTTAACCCGTTTGACGAAAAAGGGGGAAAAGTTTGTCTGGACGGACAAGTGTCAAAGAAGCTTCGAGGAGCTCAAGGATAGGTTGACGCGAGCCCCGATCCTCGCCCTGCCAGAACCAGGGGAGGATTACGAAGTATATTGCGATGCGTCGCGAAATGGATTGGGTGGAGTACTCATGCAACGGGGAAAGGTGATAGCCTATGCGTCAAGGCAGCTCAAGGAGTACGAGCGGAATTACCCCGTGCATGATTTGGAACTCGCAGCGGTGGTGTTTGTGCTCAAGCTTTGGAGGCACTACCTGTATGGGGCACACTGTAATGTGTACTCAGATCATAAGAGCCTCAAGTACCTTTTCACCCAAAAGGAGCTAAATCTGCGACAAAGGCGGTGGCTTGAGCTACTAAAGGATTACGATCTAACGATCCACTATCACCCGGGAAAGGCCAACGTGGTGGCCGACGCCCTGAGTCGCAAGGGACAGGCCGAGGAAGCGGATGTAAGCGCCATTACACAGCAAGATAGTCTGATTGCGGAGTTTTCGCGATTGAGACTAGAAGTAGTACCGGCAGGTACAGTCGCACAACTTCTGACACTGGTGGTCAGACCTACTCTGCTGGACAGGATTCTCGAAGGCCAATCGACTGATGACCAACTCCAGCTGGTGCGAAGTAGAATAACCGCCAACCAGGAGGGTGACTTCACAGTAGACTCCGACGGCACGATACGATTTCGGGGACGAATCTGCGTGCCGGATCTACCGGAACTCAAGGAGGAGATCCTGCGGGAGGCGCATACCGCCCCGTATGCGGCGCATCCCGGGGGAACGAAGATGTACAAGGACGTCAAACAGACCTTCTGGTGGCCCAAAATGAAGGAAGACGTGACTCGATTTGTGGCACACTGCCTGGTGTGCCAACAGGTGAAGGCCGAGCATCAGCGCCCGGCGGAAAAATTGCAACCTTTACCGGTGCCCGAGTGGAAATGGGACATGATTACCATGGATTTTGTGACCGGGTTCCCGAGATCGCCACAGGGACACGATGCGATATGGGTGATTGTGGACCGTTTGACGAAATCGGCCCACTTTCTGCCCATACACACGACGTGGACTCGGGAACGACTGGCGCAAACGTACATCGATGAGATAGTAAGGTTGCATGGGGTACCGACATCCATCACGTCGGACAGAGACACACGTTTCGTGTCGAACTTTTGGCGAAGCCTGCAACGAGCAATGGGAACCAAGTTGCACTTCAGCACAGCTTTTCATCCGCAGACCGATGGGCAATCAGAGCGGGTGATACAGATCGTGGAGGACATGCTTCGAGCATGCGTTCTGGACTTGGGCGAAGGGTGGGCACGGTGTTTGCCCCTGGTGGAATTTGCCTACAATAACAGTTACCAGGCCAGTATTCAGATGGCGCCGTACGAGGCCCTGTACGGGCGCCGCTGTCGGTCTCCAATATGCTGGGACGACTTAGGTGAGCGTAAGTTTCTGGGCCCAGATTTGGTGGAGGAGACCGAAGCAAAGGTGCGTTTGATTAAACAAAGGCTACTGACCGCCCAAAGCAGACAGAAAAGCTACGCGGACAACAGACGCCGAGACTTAGAGTTCATGGTGGGCGAGCATGTGCTGCTCCGGGTTTCACCCTCCAAGGGAAACCGGCGTTTCGGCATAAAGGGAAAGCTAAGCCCGAGGTACGTGGGACCGTTCGAAATTCTGGAGCGCGTAGGACCGGTTGCTTACCGCTTAGCCCTGCCGCCGAACCTCGAACGAGTCCACAACGTGTTCCACGTCTCAATGCTCCGGAAGTACCTGGCAGACCCCTCTCATGCCTTGGATGCCTCCACCATTGAGCTGCGAGAGGATTTGAGCGTCGAGGAGACGCCGGTGCGGATTTTGGCAAGAGAGGACAAGAAGTTGCGCAACCGAACTATCCCCTATGTGAAGGTCCAGTGGAGCAACCACGAAGAGCGCGAGGCGACGTGGGAACTGGAATCGAAAATGAGGGAATGTTTTCCCAAGGTGATTAGTGAGGTTTGTATTTAAGTTTCGGGACGAAACTTTTTATAAAGTGTGAGTGGTGTAGTGACCCGACCTTTACGGGTATTTTTGAACTCACATGTAATCGCTTAAGCCTTAGGGAAATAAAATTATTTAATTTTCAAAAGTCGGCCGGAACGAGGGGTGGTATTTTTCTGCGATAGAGCGCGAAAAACGATGACCGACGGTGCGATCGGATCCGAAATCCGATGTCGGGATCTCCCGGAACGGGATCCTTAGCGACGCGGTGATTAGTCACGCATCGGAATCCGTGCAAAATATCTTGCACCCGTAGGAGATAAGGTGGATTATCTCGTAGGGGATAATTAATTAATTTGGTAATTAATTATCCGGTGACGGAAATTGGAATCCTCTTACGTATGATTTAAAGGTGGGAAATTAATCATACGCGTATTTAAATTGGAAATTTGATTTCCCATGATTAGTTGATAAAGGTGATTAAATAATCGGTGACCAGAATTTAAAATCGGGAATTTAAATAACCGGTGACTCAAACCCATTTGGGAATGGATTTCCCAGATTATTTAATTAAGTAAATTAAATAATCGGTAATCATATAAAAGGTGGGGATTTATTTCCCATGATTATTTAACGAAGGTGGTTAAATAATCGGTGGCCAGGATTTAAAAGGCGAGGATTTTTTATCCTGTAAGTAAGATATTTATTTGGAAAGATAGAAACAGGATATTTTGGGTTTTCCTGTTACGTACGTAGGATAAAGAGGAAATTAATTAAAGAAAAAAAAAAAAATTAGGGATTATCGGTAAGGATTAATTAATTAAGGAATTAATTAATTTGGGTCAAAATATCCGAGGAGGATTTTGACGGTGCTACGTATGTGATAAGATGAAAAGGGATAAATAGATAATGAGATTTATTTATTCCCCCGGATACCGAACGAAACCCTAATTTAAAAATACCGCCTCTCAAATCGCCTCTTCCGTGCGTACCGAAAACCCCAACCGGTGAGGAGAGAAAAAGAAAAGGGACGGAGCCCTAACCGAAGAAAGAAGAAGGGAAAAGAAAGGAACCCGATTGCTCCGGACATCGATCGGAAGGCAAAAGTGAGACCGGGCGACCTTCCCGACAATCTTCGGTAAGCAAAATAATTTTTAGAATTTTTTGGGAATTTTTCGTCGACCCTTTTGTTGGTAATCTTTGGACTCCTCCGTCGTCCCCGTCACCGACGTCGTCCTCGTCACCGCGAGACGGACGGCGAAGGCGGAGGAGGGTCGCGAACGGCGAAGGCGGCGACGGAACCGCGCGAGCGCGCGCCCCGCGCGGCGCCCCGCGCGGCGCCCGCGCGCGCGGGCGCCGCGCGGGCCCGTGCCCGCGCGGGCACCCGCGGGGCGCCGCGCGGGCCCGCGCCCGCGCGGGCACCGCGCGGTGCGCCGCGCGGGGCCCCGCCCGCGCGGGCACCCGCGGGCACCGCCGCGCCGCGCGGGGCCCCGCCCGCGCGGCACCCGCGCGGGGCGGGGCCCCACCCGCGCGGGCGCCGCGCGGGGCTCCGCCCGCGCGGGCGCCGCGCGGGCGCCGCCGCGCGGGCGCCGCGCGGGCCCGCACCCGCGCGGGCGCCGCGCGGGGCCCGCACCCGCGCGCCGCGCGGGCCCGCACCCACGCGGGCGCCGCGCGGGGCTCCGCCCGCGCGGGCGCCGCACGAGCGTCGCCCGCGGAGCCCGCCGCGCGGGTGCGAGCCGCGCGGGGCTCCGACGGGCGGCGACAGCGGTGCGGGGAGTGGTCCGGTTTAGCGACTGGACGGTGCCGGGCTTGTTCCATCAAATTGTAAAGTGGGGGGGTTTTTCCGTTTTGAGGTGTTAGCGTGTGTTTTGACCATAGTATCCGTGCGGACTTTTCTTAGGTCCGGGTGCGCGGCGGGAGTGTGCGACAGATCAAGGTGCTCCGATCTTCCCGCAACAAGGTGGGTACGGTTGCTATAAGTGCAACAAGTGCAGTAAGTGCATCTATCGTCATTAAAAATGCTCTTAATTTACCTAACAAAGTAGATGGACAGTTTAACCTTTCGTATAATGATTTTTTTATCTAACAATGTAAGCGGCTGCGGTCGCGGTGCTCACTACACGCCGATCTCGGCAAATCCGGTTTCGGATGCTGCACGTACACAGGCGGATTGGCCTCCGCATGGGTGTACTTTTCCGGATGAGTGGTCTTTTTGACCCGTGTGCCCCGCGAAGGTATAGGTGCGAGTGGGGACCTCTTTGCGCCAGCTGAAGGTGGTACACCAGCACCGCAAAGGGGTAAAAGCATCAAAGGTGTTTGTGCACGAGGGGAGACTTTAGTCTCCCCGACAGGTGAGCTGGGGTTGGTGCCCAGCTTAATTGGTGAATCTGGGGTTGGTGCCCAGTTTAATATAAGCACAAGGTGTTAACGAAAGGTTATGGTGTACTCGGTGCATTCGGTTCGTTTTTCTTCTTTGCTATTGTTAGACATCTACTTTGTTTGTCACTGACTTTACCCACTCCGTGACAGGTATTACTAGGTGCGTTAGCCGGGATGGCGGTGAGACTGCGTCGCGAGGACCGTAGTCAGGACACTTGGTTTTCTATCTCATTTCCCTTATGCTTTAAATAGTTAATTTGCTTGTGGATTACTTTAGTCGTGGACATGCATTAGTTAGCTCTGTGGATGAGGTGTGCTTTTATGCTTTTGTTACTATTGGTGGTGTTTTCTTACGCGGCATGTTTTCAAGATAAGTTACTTGATTGCGAAAACGTTTTCTCAAACGTAGTGCCGTGTGGGCACGGGTTTTTCAAATGCTGGGTTTTATCCTTTCCAAATATTGATGCCGCTCTATAAACTTGTGTTGGTTGGAGTTTGAGGTGTGATGTTGCAATTGAATAGCATGTTGTAAATGAGACGCCGTGCATATACAAAGGAGACTCTGTCCGTGGGCAGAGAGAATTTGTGTATGTGGCGGTCTGGCACGCACCGGGGATGAGGCTTATAATACCTTATTAAGAAAAAAAAAAAAAAATTTACACGCAGTTTTCCGCTTTGTTTGACTCAAAAACCCCCGGGGGCGTGACACGGCGGCGGAGTGAGCAGCGGATAGGATGATAGAGTTGTTGGAGCAGTGGGCACCTCCGACAGTGCTTTCCGTCGAGACCAACCCCTTTGTAGTGTCCCTGGTGGCAACGATCTCCGTGGCGCCGGTTGAGCGAGCAATCCCCTCGGTGTCGACTTTTAGTGCTGAGGCACCGAGGCAGGGTGGACAATTGATAGCAGATGAGCAGTGGGACGTCATTGATTGACTGAGTCAGCTTTGGCTGTTTGACCTATCCCGACTCATAGGATTGAGTTTGGAGCCTTGGGAGGCAGAGTCATGGTTGGTGGCGCTGGACAGACTATTTGAGAGCCTTTTTATGCCAGAGGGTTTGCGCAGTTGTTGAACTGCATGCTCCATGTTATGAGGGATGAGGCGCATGGGATGTGTGTGTTGGATCAGGATTGCGCCGGGATACCTCTTTGGCTCATTGGGTCCCTGTGACTTCAGATTTTGGATGCCCCGATGGGGCATAGCGTTGTAGTTCCTTTGGATAGATGGAGGCACTTGGTGCCAGTTGATGGAGAGCAGATTAGTGGGCAGAGACCTTCTTGATTCATTCTTTGGGGTCGAGGACTTCTGAGGCACCAGAGGTTGGGTGGACCCCGACGACAGCATCAGTATCAGAGTGGTGCAATGGAAGCACGATGGGCTGCGGTCATTGCCGCAGTATTAGCGGAGGCAGAGATGGTATTTTCTTTGGGGATAGTCAGGATATTCTCAGACAGATTGAGCGACGACTATTAGCGCTGACAGTTGAATCTGTGCAACCTGGTCAGAGGGCGTCCCATCAGTGGGATGTGTTGTCGTAGGTATGATTTCCTTTACAGCTATCTGGGTTAGAATGAGGTGCATCCCTGCACGGACTAAAGGTAGAGTTACTACCACGTGCACTTGAGGTATAGATCCTTGATTAGGATGTGCACGTGGAGGAGGTTTGTGGAATATGTCCAGTGCAGTTAGGCTGTGGGTTATACCCGTTGACTAGCTGGTCTTGTGGCAGCCCAGGATTTTCGACTCGGTGTATTGGATTGGTCGGTATGGCATCTTACAATTTTTTTTATTGTGGTGAGAGTACTATGAACTTCTGCGAGCCGGGCAGGAGGAATTCGTTTACAGGGGTTGGAAGATTGCACTAGTTGCAGCGACAGCATGTCAACAAGAGTCAGGCAGATGATGAGCCAAGGATGCATTGCCCAGTTAGTGACTGTGATAGAGGTGGCTACGACAGCCCCGAGACTCATGGGTGTCCTTAGTGCCCGCGAGTTCTTGAATATGAGTCCACCTGAGTTGATGGCGATGCCGCCGGGCAAGGAGATTGAGATTGTTATTAACGTGGTTCTGGGAACCGCGTCGATATTGAAGGAACCTCATTGGATGGCACCAGCACAACTGAGAGCTGATGGTATAGTTATTGATTATGATGGATAACGGGGTTGTTAGACCCGGTGTGTTACCTGATGGAGGAGACAATGGACCTGTCGTTCTGTCAGCAGTGATTGAGTGGTAGTGATGCCCCCACGATAGTCTTGGATGTGTGTAGATGTTTTGGACCAGAGTACAGTGCAGAGCTTGAGCAATGCTTGCGCAGTAAGCGCCATTACTGGAATGGATGGGATGATTAGGACCAGGGATCGTGCTCCAGAGTGATTCGTTCCAGATTTTGATTTCAGTCGAGCAACCCACAATGATGGATGAGATCAGAGAGTGTTGAATTAAGGGTCCCCAGTTGATGTGAAGCAAGGACAGAATGACAGCCACAATAGGGACAACTTCAACTCTTCACTATTTTTCGGTGGTTCTCCAACTCAGGGTTGTAGTTGTTGATGTTTCTGATATTGAACTCCCTTTTTATATGGATAATTGCGTGGGTGTATTTCAGGTTTCATGAATGAGTTGGTATTGAGGATGAGATTTTGGAGTGTTTGGATCAGTGGTGTCACGCCCCGGGGTCAAAACTGCGACCCGGGCTCGCCAACAGATCCGCCACCTATGCCAAACCCGCATAGGCGAAGCGTCCTACCTGCAAAAAGAGCTATAGCCAACAGATATCAGAGCAAAAAGATAAAACTGCTATAGAAATAACATCAACCACCGTACAACTGAAGATAAAACAACAAGGTCCATCTCCCAAAGATGATAATCATACAATAACCTCGAGTACAAAACTCAAAACTCAACAGGGAGATATCTCAAATAAAATATCAGTGTACAAGCTCTCAATACATCATATCCTCACTACATCAGTCTCTCAAAAGAGGAAAATAAATACCAATCTACCGACTATACTGAAGATCTCCTCAAAAGGGGGTACCGCTACTCTCCAAAGATGGGTGAGGATCTAGCTCGCTACTCCCTCACCGCGAACAGCAACCGCAGAAACGGTAACACCAGCCAAGACTCTGCAAAACAAGGGAGAGAAGGACAAAAAGGGGGAAAACTCCCAACGAGCGTGAGAACTACGCAAAAAGGGAGTTCTCAGTGGGTATCGCCACTAGGCCCGACGATCTGCCCACCAAGACTACTATAGGCAAAAGATAACCAATGGAGTAAAACTGAAAGAAGAAGCTGGAGACACTCTAATAAATATATGCAACACTCGCACGCGATGTGCTCAAACGACCCAATCGAGTTGACTGCCACATCGGGTCCAGTCAAACCTGCGCCTACCTACAACCACCTCCCGCTGACGGGCAGGAATTACGTAGGGCGTCCAAACGGACTAGCTCGCTATCGAGTAATGGCTCATGCAGGCTATAGTCAAAATCCATGCCCTCTCTCTCAGAACGGATAGACTCAAAATGCTCAACCTCTCACACAATGGTCAAAGAACTCACAACGACCACGGGACCACCGTCAAACCCCAAACGGTTCCCAACAACACTCGCACTGGTCTAGACAAAGCAACTAGACTCCACTCGGTCCCCCCCGACACGAGTGCAACAATAAAGTAAATGCCTGTAACTCAATCTAGTATCACCAGTGAAACTGGTACTGCCTGCTGCCGCTCTCATCATCGGGCAATAACCGCGCCGATGTGATAGCAAAAACCGTCAATAACTGTCTAGCCCCGGCCTCCGGAGGGGAACTCGTGGGGAGCGACCCACACGAGGAAAGCACCACCGGGCAATAACCGCGCCGGTAGGATAAAAGCATCACCGGGCAATAACCGCGCCGGTGAGATAAGTAACCAAAGCAGGACTGGATCATGACTCTGATCAAAGTGGGAAAGCCCAACCACTAATGAAAGCCTCGGTCCTCAATCAGATGCAAAAGTACTCAAATAGTGGGAAACTCTGTCCACTAGAGAATTCAGATACCCAATCTGGTGCATAAATAAATATCCAGTCAACCGCCCAATATCCGCGGTTGCCGCAAAGCCCCACAACTAATCCAACCTGTCCCAGACACCAAGTCCCGACTACACTACCCAGACCCCTGCTCGAACCCGAGCAGCACTGACCACCTGACTAACAAGGAAGGAGAAAATGAAAAGCATGGTTTCTCCTAAGTCAAGTTCCAATAAGTAGTGTAGCAGTAAAAGATGGCCTAGCTACATGTCCAAACAAGCATGCTTTGTCCTCAAGGAGAATAAAGAAAATAAACCTCATGCCAAAATTATCAATGACCATACCTGTCTATAATCCTCGATCTATAATCGCTCCTCAGAGTAGAACCTGCACATAACTACATAATCCTATCCCATTGCATAAACCAGCCTCATAAAAGGTTATGTGCTAACATGGCATGATAAATAATCATATAGGGTAACCTTGCCTTAGGTAAGCTTCCACTAATCATCAACATGAATATCTAATTAATACCATTGTCATAATATGAACTATTATCTTGCAATTCCCATAAAGTCAACATTGTTAAGCTTACCAATCAATCCCAGGTATTGTACCCTTCGCCTGCATGCAATTCTAACATAAAGAATTAGAGAACCGTCCACCGGTTCTCGGAATAAGGCACCCACCTGAAGTGCAGACTGTCCAAATTCGTACAGCTGATAATACCCAAAAATTCCAATCCCTTGATCCAACAAGTTCAGCACACCTGTAACACTCCTGGCACAATACAAGGTCCACTAAATACACTTAGGCTCCCAACTAATGCTCTTATAATCACATACAATGTCTGTCCCAAAACTGCTAAATTTTCACCTGCAGAAAGTGCCCAGAAAATTCCCAGAAAAATACCACGGCGATCCTCGCGTCGATAGCTTCGCAACGGTAGCGTGCACGTCCAAATCTGAGTTCGGTAAGACAGGTTATAAATTCGGCAAGGTGATAATCCAAACAACAAACTGCGGAAAAAGACTGCACACAGTACACTGAGAAAATAGTGATTTCACCTCGAAATAAATCTCAGGAAATTCCAAAAAAAATATGAGCGCGTTCCTTGCGATCTGTAGATGAAAAAGTTGTATAAGCTCGTCTCCGTCAGACGCTCGTACGCAAAGATACTGCCAAAATACTCCGATGCTGTCCTCACATTCCTCATAGAAAAAAGGGTCATATTAATGCCTCGGGATCCGTGCCAAGGAGTCAAAATGAGATTGCGCGATCAAAATCAAAGTTGAAGCCCTACCTGTTAGGAGTCTGTCGGCGCAAGAATCATAGATGAAGAAGCTCGGGGTAGACCAGGGGAGCTAAAACACTACAGCTGCGCCGAAGAAGAACACAGGAAATGCAACGTCGCACCGCGCCATAAAATCAAAATCTCAAAATCCGTGCCGCCCAAAAATCTGAAACTTTGCAGGTGTAACCCTCTCTTCATGGAGATTAACTCTCCTTCCCAGCCCTCGGAGAGAAGGTGGCTCGAAGTGGCCGAAAACTCGAAGTGAAACCCCCCTCGGATGAAGCTTAAGGCAAAACCCAAGAAAACAATCCACAAAATTCCCGTTGTGTCCCCCAAAACAGCAAACATCCGTAGAAGGCCTCCCATTGCTTGCCAAGTGTCCCTCCAAAGTCAAACCGCGCACAGTGCCGCCGCATCAGCGCGGAATGGCGCCCGCGCACGCACGCGACCCGAGGCGCCACTGTGCGCCTCGGTGCGCCCGGTGCAGTGAGCCGACCAATAGGATGAAGCCATGTGTCAAATCTCTGTCCGCTGCACCCGGTGCACGAACCTCTGTGCACCGAACCAAAGAAATCCTGCCACGTCTCACGTCCGGTGCACCATGAACCGTGAGCCACCAAAAATACTCCGTAGACCGCGAATTGTGAGCCGGCCAACCACCAGACGCCACGTGGCACCGCCCTGGTGCACGCCCGCCGCCGTGGACCGCGCGCCTGCCCGCGCGCCCGCGCGCTGCCCGCGCCCTGCCCGCGCCGCGCGCCGCCGCTGTGCCGCCTGCCCGAGGCCGCGCCGCCGCCCGCCGGTGCTGCCCGTCGCCGCCGGCGATCGCCGGAGGTACTGTTCCGGCCGTTAACAGTATTTTTACTGTAGCATGCTCCGAAAAATGCAAGTAAATAGCCCATCTTGACCGTTTTCGCGCGCTGATTCCAAATCCGGCGTCCGTTTCGCCAAATTCCAATCCTATATATTGCCGGAGGCTCCCGGAAGAGTATTTTTAATTCGAATTTTGCGCTAAGCCTAAATTTGACATCCATTGTGCGCGGAAACACTTCTAAACATCCGACGGGGTCTTCCGGTTACCCATGTGATCCATTTTAAGCCCCGAGTCCATCACTTGTGTCCAATTGGCGCACGAACCTCGCCGACATGCCACGTAGGCTTCCAAAAGCTGCTGGTCACACTGCAAAAGCCCTGCAAAGTTCCGGGTCTCCACATCCTCCCCCACTAAAAGAAAGTTTCGTCCTCGAAACTAAAGCAACTCTCAAGGAGTCACAGAAACCAGGGGTCAATACTCAACACCGCCGTCTCCAGCTCCCAAGTCACCAATCACTCCCCGTGATTACTCCTCATCAACCACAACAACAACAACCAGAACGGCATAGCCCGATTGCGCAATTCCCTCACCTCACGAGCCGGAATTCGCAACGGACGTCGCTCGTACTCCAAACTCTCATAGACCTCAAAAGGAATGAGTCAATCACGGGCGAGGGGTCCAAAGCATAACACTCCTGAGCTGAGACGCAGAAAAACCTCAAAACTCCAACAAAAGATCTGGGGAAACAGAACGACAGCCGGTGCAACACGCTCTAAAAACACTCCCAAGAACCGACTCAACCAAAGCGACCCGAAACACATCCACACAAACACCTGCACAGAAAAGGGGCCCAAACAAGCAAGGGTTCACACTCGGTCGCCCTCAAAACTCAACCACCCAAAAAGCTCTTCTACTCCAGGTATCCGCCACCACAGTGGCCCTATCGGGGTGATACAGGATGCTCAACAAAATCCAACGATAGCTCTACAGCCACTATGGGAGGTATCACTATAACTCACAAATCCATCTCCCACCACTGACTAGGTTAAAATCGGCGCTGGTACCAATCTCATCATCCGCTCGTCAAGCTCTGCTAGCACTATCCGATCCAAAGGCTCCTCACCCCAACAATAACCGTCGGTCTCGGCCAGTCTTAAATAGCATCCATTTTGGCCGGATTTCCACCGCCGTCCCTACGGCTAGAATAGGTAATCCAGGAAGATATGCTCTCGAAGCTAAAACTTGTACCACAACGACTAGGCATACAGCTTCTTCCTCACAGACCTTGCCACAGTATCTACAAATGCTCCACAAGCTCTAAATCATTCGGGGAGGGGATAAAACCAAAATATCTCGGGAGAATGCCGCTATCAATCCGTTCAAGTCCCGCTGGAATACAGAGTCCCTCAATCTTAAAGGCAACAAGGCATTAGTCATTCCATTGGCTTCACTGTACTCGTAATGCCCCTACCGTGTCTTGAACACCATCTAGACAAAGCCCTCAGTTGAAATTCCATATTGGTGCAGGCATCATACAATAACTGCCGGAACATAGCTCCATCAAAAGATTCTAAATAATACCTGGACCTGCCTGGGCTCCAATCCCAAAGGCTCTCACCGTCGTGTATCAACGACGTGGCACTAGGTCAAACAGACCCTCGATCCAACAGACCCCGGTACCGGTGCGATCAACACTTCCAGCTCTTACAGATAATCCAAGTGATGCTATCGAGGTTGGCGCGGTTTCCAGAACCACGTCAACCGCAATCTCAATCTCCCTAACAGGCGGCATAACTCATCCACAAGAATATCCACCATCCAGGAAAGCAAAACGAAAAAGCCTCTGCCTGCCAATCTGTCCTCCATCACCTAGCGCCAAGCGCCTCCATCCAGAACACGCCTCCAGCAGCAGATCCCCGTCCAAAGGAACTGCAGTGCCCAGCTCCAACCACAATGCCTACTCTATCGAGGCGTCCACAATCCAAAACCTGTACAGGAGGGACCGAATAAACTGAAAGGTATCCTGGCGCAATCCAAACCCAATCTCACATATCCTATGCGCCTCGTCCCTCGAAACTTAGAGCGCGCAGTTCAACAACTGCATGAACTCTCAAGCACAGGGAGACTCTTAATTGATCACTCCATCACCCTCAACCACGACTCTGCCTCCAAGGGCTCCAAGCTCACTCTCACGAGTCGGGGTGGTTCATCTGCCAAATCTGGATCACTTAATCAAACATGCCCCACAGCTCCACTGCTGTCAACTATCCACCCTACCTCGGTGCCTTGGCACTAAACATTGGCACGGAGGGGGCCACTCGCTCCATTGGCACTACAGAAATCCCTGCCGCTGAGGATACTACATCCTGGTGGTCTCAGAAGAAAAGTACTGTCGGGCTGCCCACTGCTCTGACAACTGTGTCACCAAGCTAGCTGCTCACTCCATCGCTGATATGCCTCTAACAATCCTGTCATCTGAGTCCGGAACTCTCTGACCTCAATCCGGGTATCCAGCCCAAAACCAACCGCTCAAGCTCAACTGCCATGACAGGATGCACAAGGGTCCCAAACCCAGCGTCGGGGAGACACCGGTCGCCACGACGAAACCACAAATCAACACACAACAACGCTCGACCCAATCCGGCGAAAGTCTAGAGCATGTTACCCATTCCACAGCGTTATGTTGTCTGCAGCCAACATAACTACTTAGGAGAATAACCATGCCAATCACCCCTCCCGTTCCTTGGGAGAGGAGCAAGACTCAATCAGGACTCTCGCTACAAGTCACGACTCTCACGAAGTCATCCTAGGGTCCAACCACAAGCCTAGGGTTTCTAAGTCCACCATGACCTATCCCTAAGCTCTGATACCAACTTAATCTGTCACGCCCCGGGGTCGAAACTGCGACCCGGGCTCGCCAACAGATCCGCCACCTATGCCAAACCCGCATAGGCGAAGCGTCCTACCTGCAAAAAGAGCTACAGCTAACAGATATCAAAGCAAAAAGATAAAACTGCTATAAAAATAACATCAACCACTGTACAACTGAAGATAAAACAACAAGGTCCATCTCCCAAAGATGATAATCATACAATAACCTCAAGTACAAAACTCAAAACTCAACAGGGAGATATCTCAAATAAAATATCAGTGTACAATCTCTCAATACATCATATCCTCACTACATCAGTCTCTCAAAAGAGGAAAATAAATACCAATCTACCGACTATACTGAAGATCTCCTCAAAAGGGGGTACCGCTACTCTCCAAAGATAGGTCAGGATCTAGCTCGCTACTCCCTCACCGCGAACAGCAACCGCAGAAACGGTAACACCAACCAAGACTCTGCAAAACAAGGGAGAGAAGGACAAAAAGGGGGAAAACCCCCAACGGGCGTGAGAACTACGCAATAAGGGAGTTCTCAGTGGGTATCGCCACTAGGCCCGACGATCTGCCCACCAAGACTACAAGAGGCAAAAGGTAACCAATGCAGTAAAACTGAATGAAGAAGCTGGAGACACTCTAATAAATATATGCAACACTCGCACGCGATGTGCTCAAACGACCCAATCGAGTTGACTGCCACATCGGGTCCAGTCAAACCTGCGCCTACCTACAACCACCTCCCGCTGACGGGCAGGAATTACGTAGGGCGTCCAAACGGACGAGCTCGCTATCGAGTAATGGCTCATGCAGGCTATAGTCAAAATCCATGCCCTCTCTCTCAGAACGGATAGACTCAAAATGCTCAACCTCTCACACAATGGTCAAAGAACTCACAACGACCACGGGACCACCGTCAAACCCCAAACGGTTCCCAACAACACTCGCACTGGTCTAGACAAAGCTACTAGACTCCACTCGGTCCCCCCCGACACGAGTGCAACAATAAAGTAAATGCCTGTAAATTCAATCTAGTATCACCAGTGAAACTGGTACTGCCTGCTGCCGCTCTCATCATCGGGCAATAACCGCGCCGATGTGATAGCAAAAACCGTCAATAACTGTCTAGCCCCAGCCTCCGGAAGGGAACTCGTGGGGAGCGACCCACACGAGGAAAGCACCACCGGGCAATAACCGCGCCGGTAGGATAAAAGCATCACCGGGCAATAACCGCGCCGGTGAGATAAGTAACCAAAGCAGGACTGGATCATGACTCTGATCAAAGTGGGAAAGCCCAACCACTAAAGAAAGCCTCGGTCCTCAATCAGATGCAAAAGTACTCAAATAGTGGGAAACTCTGTCCACTAGAGAATTCAGATACCCAATCTGGTGCATAAATAAATATCCGGTCAACCGCCCAATATCCGCGGTTGCCGCAAAGCCCCACAACTAATCCAACCTGTCCCAGACACCAAGTCCCGACTACACTACCCAGACCCCTGCTCGAACCCGAGCAGCACTGACCACCTGACTAACAAGGAAGGAGAAAATGAAAAGCATGGTTTCTCCTAAGTCAAGTTCCAATAAGTAGTGTAGCAGTAAAAGATGGCCTAGCTACATGTCCAAACAAGCATGCTTTGTCCTCAAGAAGAATAAAGAAAATAAACCTCATGCCAAAATTATCAATGACCATACCTGTCTATAATTCTCGATATATAATCGCTCCTCAGAGTAGAACCTGCACATAACTACATAATCCTATCCCATTGCATAAACCAGCCTCATAAAAGGTTATGTGCTAACATGGCATGATAAATAATCATATAGGGTAACCTTGCCTTAGGTAAGCTTCCACTAATCATCAACATGAATATCTAATTAATACCATTGTCATAATATGAACTATTATCTTGCAATTCCCATAAAGTCAACATTGTTAAGCTTACCAATCAATCCCAGGTATTGTACCCTTCGCCTGCATGCAATTCTAACATAAAGAATTAGAGAACCGTCCACCGGTTCTCGGAATAAGGCACCCACCTGAAGTGCAGACTGTCCAAATTCGTACAGCTGATAATACCCAAAAATTCCAATCCCTTGATCCAACAAGTTCAGCACACCTGTAACACTCCTGGCACAATACAAGGTCCACTAAATACACTTAGGCTCCCAACTAATGCTCTTATAATCACATACAATATCTGTTCCAAAACTGCTAAATTTTCACCTGCAGAAAGTGCCCAGAAAATTCCCAGAAATATACCACGGCGATCCTCGCGTCGATAGCTTCGCAACGATAGCTTGCACGTCCAAATCTGAGTTCGGTAAGACAAGTTATAAATTCAGCAAGGTGGTAATCCAAACAACAAACTGCGGAAAAAGACTGCACACAGTACACTGAGAAAACAGTGATTTCACCTCGAAATAAATCTCAGAAAATTCCAAAAAAAATATGAGCGCGTTCCTTGCGATCTGTAAATGAAAAAGTTGTACAAGCTCGTCGCCGTCAGACGCTCGTGCGCGAAGATACGGCCAAAATACTCCGATGCTGTCCTCACATTCCTCACAGAAAAAGGGGTCATATTAATGCCTTGGGATCCGTGCCAAGGAGTCAAAATAAGATTGCGCGATCCAAATCAAAGTTGAAGCCCTACCTGTTAGGAGTCTGTCGGCGTAAGAATCACAGAAGAAGGAGCTCGGGGTAGACCAGGGGAGCTAAAACACTGCAGCTGCGCCGAAGTAGAACACAGGAAATGCAACGTCGCACCGCGCCGTAAAATCAAAATCTCGAAATCCGTGCCGTCCAAAAATCTGAAACTTTGCAGGTGTAACCCTCTCTTCATGGAGATTAACTCTCCTTCTCAGTCCTCGGAGAGAAGGTGGCTCGAAGTGGCCGAAAACTCGAAGTGAAACCCCCCTCGGATGAAGCTTAAGGCAAAACCCAAGAAAACAATCCACAAAATTCCCGTTGTGTCCCCCAAAACAGCAAACATCCGTAGAAGGCCTCCCATTGCTTGCCAAGTGTCCCTCCAAAGTCAAACCGCGCACAGTGCCGCCGCGTCAGCGCGGAATGGCGCCCGCGCACGCACGCGGCCCGAGGCGCCACTGTGCGCCTCGGTGCGCCCGGTGCAGTGAGCCGACCAATAGGATGAAGCCATGTGTCAAATCTCTGTCCGCTGCACCCGGTGCACGAACCTCTGTGCACCGAACCAAACAAATCCTGCCACGTGTCACGTCCGGTGCACCATGAACCGTGAGCCACCAAAAATACTCCGTAGATCGCGAATTGTGAGCCGGCCAACCACCAGACGCCACGTGGCACCTCCCTGGTGCACGGCCGCCGCCGTGGACCGCGCGCCTGCCCGCGCGCCCGCGCGCTGCCCGCGCCGCGCGCCGCCGCTGTCCCGCCTGCCCGAGGCCGCGCCGTCGCCCGCCGGTGCTGCCCGCCGCCGCCGGCGATCGCCGGAGGTACTGTTTCGGCCGTGAACAGTATTTTTACTGTAGCAAGCTCCAAAAAATGCAAGTAAATAGCCCATCTTGACCGTTTTCGCGCGCTGATTCCAAATCCGGCATCCGTTTCGCCAAATTCCAATCCTATATTTGCCGGAGGCTCCCGGAAGAGTATTTTTAATCCGAATTTTGCGCTAAGCCTAAATTTGACATCCATTGTGCGCGGAAACACTTCTAAACATCCGACGGGGTCTTCCGGTTACCCATGTGATCCATTTTAAGCCCCGAGTCCATCACTTGTGTCCTATTGGTGCACGAACCTCGCCGACATGCCACGTAGGCTTCCAAAAGCTGCTGGTCACACTGCAAAAGCCCTGCAAAGTTTCGGGTCTCCACATCCTCGCCCACTAAAAGAAAGTTTCGTCCTCGAAACTAAAGCAACTCTCAAGGAGTCACAGAAACCAGGGGTCAACACTCAACACCGCCGTCTCCAGCTCCCAAGTCACCAATCACTCCCCGTGATTACTCCTCATCAACCACAACAACAACAACCAGAACGGCATAGCCCGATTGCGGAATTCCCTCACCTCACGAGCCGGAATTCGCAACGGGCGTCCCTCGTACTCCAAACTCTCATAGACCTCAAAAGGAACGAGTCAATCACGGGCGAGGGGTCCAAAGCATAACTATAGAATACCGGGTTTCCGGATGGCGCACCGGCCTCGCAAGATGGCGTGGTGCGGAGGAATTGCCTCGGGCATGTTGCTTGGTGTTTGCAGACGATGTCGGGTTGATTCGGATCAACGCGGAAGCCCCGGCTTGATTCGGGATTTTTCCGGGCATGGCGCACCGATTGAGGACCGGAAGTGGGAATTCCGACTTCACAATGGAGTGCAGAAAAATTTGGAACACTTGGATCAGGTGTGTTTTATGTTTACAGCGAAGTTCGGGAGGTTCCGGACTGACGCGGATGACCCGAAGGCCAAAAGTGAGTCGGAACTGACAGTTTTGGAGCCGGTTTTTGGATTGAGCACCCCGACTCAACGGTTGAGCTTTTTGAGGAGAAAAAAAGCTGTGCACGTGTGTATTTTCAGATTACAGCGGGGTTCGGGAGGTTTCGGGCCGGTGCGGAGACCCCGAAGGCAAAAAGTGACTTGGAGTTGGCTAAAATGGATTAATTAATTAATTAATTTCATTAATATGGATTTTTGCCTTTGGTTGAATGGAAGCAGCTTGAGGTATGGGTTTGTTTTTTTTAGTGCTTTAGATAATTTCCTCTTGAAGGGTATTTTGGTCTTTTCCCCTCAATGTGACTGCCAACCACCCTCTTAATTAGCCTGTTGCTAATAAGTCGCCACATCACCTCACCTTCTTCTTCAATGCAACAGAGTAAATGGAGTTAGAACAGAGGAATGGAAGTAAGGAGAAAAGAAGAGAAATAAGAAGAAAGGAGAAGGAAAGAAGAGATGGAAGGAAGAGGTGGTTGAGAGAAGTGAGGGTGTGTACTCGGGGTGTGGATCTTGCTGCTCGTGGCCGCGTGGAGCGAGCGGGGCGCGCGCGTCGAGCTCCAACAGGTTTGTGCAGTTTTTATTTTAGAGAGAGAGAGAGAGAAGCCTGGGCGCGTAGAGCTTCTTGTGGCTCTGGTGCTGTGGAGGCCGCGGCAAGGGGGGAGCCGCGCGCGCGCACAAGGGTGCGCGCGCGGCTGGTGCGCTCTGCCGCGCGGGCGCTGGGCAGGGCACCGCGCGCGCGCGAGGGCGCACTGCTAGCGCGCTGGGCGCGCTCGATGCGGGCTGGGCCGCCACGCGGCGGGCCCATGCGCCGCGCAGCGGCCCAGGGAGCCGCGCGGCAGGTTGCGGCAGCCCTTTGCGCCGCGCGGCGGGCACTAGGCGCCGCGCGGCACGCGCCAGGGCAGCGCGCGCGGCGGCTGCAACAGCGCGGTCAGCGGCAGCAGCGGAGCAGCTCGAACGCGGCGGCCGCACATGCGGCTGCTGCGAGCGGCCGGCGCGCGTGTGGGGGGCTTGTCTCTTGCCCTGAGAGATTGATTTCGGTTTTCTTTGCATCTTGTTGGTTTTTTTTCCCTGAGTTTTGGTTTGGTGCTGCAGCTTGGAGTTGTGCAGAACCGGATCGAGAAATGATGATGATGATTGATGAAGATGATGATGAGGATGAAGAGGTTGTGAAACTTAGTGTGCTGTGGGCTTGGTTGTGTGTGCTGTGGGTTCATTTTGTGCAGAGGCTTGGTTGCGTGTGCTGTGGGAATGTGTGTATATGTTGTGGACTTAAGTGATTTATGTAAGTGGATTTATATGGTGTACTGTGGCAACTTGTGTGTGTGCAATAGGAGCAAGTATTTATTGGTGCTGAGACTTTGTGGTGTGCAGATTTTATGCTGGAGGTGTTTAATTGTGTATGTGAATATTAGTTATTAATGTGCAAGTGAGGCTTGAAGTGAACTGTTGTTGGCTGAGGGTTCCATGTTGTGGACCTTGTGTATGTGTGTGTGTGCAGAGGAGATATGGAGAGTGTGGTTTTGTTGTATATGGATAATTGGAGCCTTTAAGTATGCTGGGGATTTTTGTTAGTGTATTAAAAGTTGTAAGCAAGTGATTTGGAGTGTGCTGAAGAGGGTGCGTATGGTGGTTAAGTGAATATTAAATTTTAATGTGCTAAGGAGAGCTTTCAAGCTTGCTGTTGGTTGTGCATTTGGATTTATTAAAGGATGTGCTGTGGATACTTGGAGCTTGCAAATTATGTTTGGAGCTTTTTATTTAATGCTGGAATTTTTGTGAGGACTCGTGGGAATTTATTTGAGCTCCCAGGAATTTTTCCATGTACGCGGCAGTGTACGCGCGCGGCGCGTTTTTCGGAGTTTCATCCGTTTGTGGTTTCAGCACTTCACCAACTTCAGCGTTGCCTGCGGAATACGTTCCAGGTGGGTTGGAATTTCTCCAAAATTTATGGAATGCCCTCTAATGCTTCTGTAAGCATATTGATCATGTTTAGCTTATTTATCATATATTGATCATGATAAGCTGATTTATTATATTTGGATAGATCTGATAATTGCCTAGAAAATTGTAGAATGATATTCTCGAGCCCCGGACATTTTTAGTATGATCTCGAGGTTATTTGACACTAGACTACATGTTCATTTGAGATTCAAGCTGCACCTGGTCCTTCGTATATTTTTAGTACCCCGTTTTAAGTAAAACTCCATTTTTTAAAAGAATTTTTAATTATTGAGAACATTATGAATGGTCCAGTTTGTTCGAATTGATTGTGTACTCGTGCCAGAGGGCCGAGGGTATTTTTAGAGCATCGTCTGTCGAGTTCTAGTGTCATGAGAGTTCTTCTTCCTTGTTGGGATCATGGGTTGTGTTTATGATTTAGTGGCGGAGGTAGTTCTCCCACTTAGCTTGGAGGATATTTGGGGTTCTGGCAGATCGAGTCGTGGAGGTTTTCCGACTCAGCCATGGTCTTGCATTATCAGATTGAGTCGTTGAGGGTTCTCCGACATAGCTGTGGGAGTGTTTGGGCTATTCTTGATGTAGTCGAGGTTCTTATCCGACTGAGTTGTGTTTTGAGCTTGAGGTACCGATCTGTTTGATCGTGGACTATAGCCTGCATGTGCCGCTTATTGAGACAGTGAGACAGATGTGATACTTGAGTTCGGTGGGGTCACTCCCCTCGAGCTACGCCCCGGGTGCGATGATGATACCGAGCCTGACGAGGCTGCGATGATGCGACTAGTTGATACACTAGAGTTCGCTTGAGATAGTCCGTGTGGGACGCCCTACGTAAGTCCCGTCCCAGTGTGGATGAGGTGGCAGTAGGTTTGGCGCAGGCTTGACTGGACCCGATGAGGCAGTCATTGAGATTGGGTGACATTGAGAGAGTGAGGGCATAGCATGTTCATTGATGAGTTTCCCTTGAGCATAGTACTTGAGGCATATTATTAGCAGTGTTAGTGTATGCATAGCAGGGCCAGAGTAGAGTTCCTTCAGCATGATGTTGTTACTTATTAGCTGTAGTTCATTTTCTGCTTCCCTTTTATCTATCTATCTGCATACCTATCTGTTTTGCCTCCAGTAGACTTAGTGGGCATACCGTGGATATTGGGACGGTACCCACTGAGATCTGCCTTCTGCAGTAGATCTCACACCCGCTGCGGTGACAGGTTTGAGGCAGCTGTTCCGACTTGGTTCGCACGGAGACAGCAGATCGAGGTGAGGACGCGGCCGATTAGTTCCTTACCAGCATTGAGAGTCAAGAGGTAGATGTACCCGGGATATTTTTATAGTTCCACTTTTGTACTAAGAGGGTGAGGCTTGTACTTTGTTTTTCATTTGAGAGACCTGTATTGAGGATTTTTGTATTAGTGGGTCTTTATTTATTTCAATTTTTCTGTGTAGCTTTCTTCAGCTTTTGATTTATAGTTCAGCTCTGATACATGTTTTTAGTTTTAGTTCTGACTTGCAGGGTAGACGCTTCGTCTGTACGGCAGTTTCCGTACAGATGGCGGATCTGTTAGCGAGCCCGGGTCGCAGTTTCGACCCCGGGGCGTGACAATAACACTCCTGAGCTGAGACGCAGAAAAACCTCAAAACTCCAACAAAAGACCGGGGGAAACAGAACGACAGCCGGTGCAACACGCTCTAAAAACACTCCCAAGAGCCGACTCAACCAAAGCGACCCGAAACACATCCACACAAACACCTGCACAGAAAAGGGGCCCAAACAAGCAGGGGTTCACACTCGGTCGCCCTCAAAACTTAACCACCCAAAAAGCTCTTCTACTCCAGGTATCCGCCACCACAGTGGCCCTGTCGGGGTGATACAGGATGCTCAACAAAATCCAACGATAGCTCTACAGCCACTATAGGAGGTATCACTATAACTCACTAATCCATCTCCCACCACTGACTAGGTTAAAATCGGCGCTGGTACCAATCTCATCATCCGCTCGTCAAGCTCTGCTAGCACTATCCGGTCCAAAGGCTCCTCACCCCAACAATAACCGTCGGTCTCGGCCAGTCTTAAATAGCATCCATTTTGGCCGGATTTCCACCGCCGTCCCTACGGCTAGAATAGGTAATCCAGGAAGATATGCTCTCGAAGCTAAAACTTGTACCACAACGACTAGGCATACAGCTTCTTCCTCACAGACCTTGCCACAGTATCTACAAATGCTCCACAAGCTCTAAATCATTCGGGGAGGGGATAAAACCAAAATATCTCGGGAGAATGCCGCTATCAATCCGTTCAAGTCCCGCTGGAATACAGAGTCCCTCAATCTTAAAGGCAACAAGGCATTAGTCATTCCATTGGCTTCACTGTACTCGTAATGCCCCTACCGTGTCCTGAACACCATCTAGACAAAGCCCTCAATTGAAATTCCATATTGGTGCAGGCATCATACAATAACTGCCGGAACATAGCTCCATCAAAAGATTCTAAATAATACCTGGACCTGCCTGGGCTCCAATCCCAAAGGCTCTCACCGTCATGTATCAACGACGTGGCACTAGGTCAAACAGACCCTCGATCCAATAGACCTCGGTACCGGTGCGATCAACACTTCCAGCTCTTACAGATAATCCAAGTGATGCTATCGAGGTTGGCGCGGTTTCCAGAACCACGTCAACCGCAATCTCAATCTCCCTAACAGGCGGCATAACTCATCCACAAGAATATCCACCATCCAGGAAAGCAAAACGAAAAAGCCTCTGCCTGCCAATCTGTCCTCCATCACCTAGCGCCAAGCGCCTCCATCCAGAACACGCCTCCAGCAGCAGATCCCCGTCCAAAGGAACTGCAGTGCCCAGCTCCAACCACAATGCCTACTCTATCGAGGCGTCCACAATCCAAAACCTGTACAGGAGGGACCGAATAAACTGAAAGGTATCCTGGCGCAATCCAAACCCAATCTCACATATCCTATGCGCCTCGTCCCTCAAAACTTAGAGCGCGCAGTTCAACAACTGCATGAACTCTCAAGCACAGGGAGACTCTTAATTGATCACTCCATCACCCTCAACCACGACTCTGCCTCCAAGGGCTCCAAGCTCACTCCCACGAGTCGGGGTGGTTCATCTGCCAAATCTGGATCACTTAATCAAACATGCCCCACAGCTCCACTGCTGTCAACTATCCACCCTACCTCGGTGCCTTGGCACTAAACATTGGCACGGAGGGGGCCACTCGCTCCATTGGCACTACAGAAATCCCTGCCGCTGAGGATACTACATCCTGGTGGTCTCAGAAGAAAAGTACTGTCGGGCTGCCCACTGCTCTGACAACTGTGTCACCAAGCTAGCTGCTCACTCCATCGCTGATATGCCTCTAACAATCCTGTCATCTGGGTCCGGAACTCTCTGACCTCAATTCGGGTATCCAGCCCAAAACCAACCGCTCAAGCTCAACTGCCATGACAGGATGCACAAGGGTCCCAAACCCAGCGTCGGGGAGACACAGCTCGCCACGACGAAACCACAAATCAGCACACAACAACGCTCGACCCAATCCGGCGAAAGTCTAGAGCATGTTACCCATTCCACAGCGTTATGTTGTCTGCAGCCAACATAACTACTTAGGAGAATAACCATGCCAATCACCCCTCCCGTTCCTTGGGAGAGGAGCAAGACTCAATCAGGACTCTCGCTACAAGTCACGACTCTCACGAAGTCATCCTAGGGTCCAACCACAAGCCTAGGGTTTCTAAGTCCACCATGACCTATCCCTAAGCTCTGATACCAACTTAATCTGTCACGCCCCGGGGTCGAAACTGCGACCCGGGCTCGCCAACAGATCCGCCACCTATGCCAAACCCGCATAGGCGAAGCGTCCTACCTGCAAAAAGAGCTACAGCTAACAGATATCAGAGCAAAAAGATAAAACTGCTATAGAAATAACATCAACCACCGTACAACTGAAGATAAAACAACAAGGTCCATCTCCCAAAGATGATAATCATACAATAACCTCGAGTACAAAACTCAAAACTCAACAGGGAGATATCTCAAATAAAATATCAGTGTACAAGCTCTCAATACATCATATCCTCACTACATCAGTCTCTCAAAAGAGGAAAATAAATACCAATCTACCGACTATACTGAAGATCTCCTCAAAAGGGGGTACCGCTACTCTCCAAAGATGGGTCAGGATCTAGCTCGCTACTCCCTCACCGCGAACAGCAACCGCAGAAACGGTAACACCAGCCAAGACTCTGCAAAACAAGGGAGAGAAGGACAAAAAGGGGGAAAACCCCCAACGGGCGTGAGAACTACGCAAAAAGGGAGTTCTCAGTGGGTATCGCCACTAGGCCCGACGATCTGCCCACCAAGACTACTAGAGGCAAAAGATAACCAATGCAGTAAAACTGAAAGAAGAAGCTGGAGACACTCTAATAAATATATGCAACACTCGCACGCGATGTGCTCAAACGACCCAATCGAGTTGACTGCCACATCGGGTCCAGTCAAACCTGCGCCTACCTACAACCACCTCCCGCTGACGGGCAGGAATTACGTAGGGCGTCCAAACGGACTAGCTCGCTATCGAGTAATGGCTCATGCAGGCTATAGTCAAAATCCATGCCCTCTCTCTCAGAACGGATAGACTCAAAATGCTCAACCTCTCACACAATGGTCAAAGAACTCACAACGACCACGGGACTACCGTCAAACCCCAAACGGTTCCCAACAACACTCGCACTGGTCTAGACAAAGCTACTAGACTCCACTCGGTCCCCCCCGACACGAGTGCAACAATAAAGTAAATGCCTATAAACTCAATCTAGTATCACCAGTGAAACTGGTACTGCCTGCTGCCGCTCTCATCATCGGGCAATAACCGCGCCGATGTGATAGCAAAAACCGTCAATAACTGTCTGGCCCCGGCCTCCGGAAGGGAACTCGTGGGGAGCGACCCACACGAGGAAAGCACCACCGGGCAATAACCGCGCCGGTAGGATAAAAGTATCACCGGGCAATAACCGCGCCGGTGAGATAAGTAACCAAAGCAGGACTGGATCATGACTCTGATCAAAGTGGGAAAGCCCAACCACTAAAGAAAGCCTCGGTCCTCAATCACATGCAAAAGTACTCAAATAGTGGGAAACTCTGTCCACTAGAGAATTCAGATACCCAATCTGGTGCATAAATAAATATCCGGTCAACAGCCCAATATCCGCGGTTGCCGCAAAGCCCCACAACTAATCCAACTTGTCCCAGACACCAAGTCCCGACTACACTACCCAGACCCCTGCTCGAACCCGAGTAGCACTGACCACCTGACTAACAAGGAAGGAGAAAATGAAAAGCATGGTTTCTCCTAAGTCAAGTTCCAATAAGTAGTGTAGCAGTAAAAGATGGCCTAGCTACATGTCCAAACAAGCATGCTTTGTCCTCAAGAAGAATAAAGAAAATAAACCTCATGCCAAAATTATCAATGACCATACCTGTCTATAATCCTCGATCTATAATCGCTCCTCAGAGTAGAACCTGCACATAACTACATAATCCTATCCCATTGCATAAACCAGCCTCATAAAAGGTTATGTGCTAACATGGCATGATAAATAATCATATAGGGTAACCTTGCCTTAGGTAAGCTTCCACTAATCATCAACATGAATATCTAATTAATACCATTGTCATAATATGAACTATTATCTTGCAATTCCCATAAAGTCAACATTGTTAAGCTTACCAATCAATCCCAGGTATTGTACCCTTTGCCTGCATGCAATTCTAACATAAAGAATTAGAGAACCGTCCACCGGTTCTCAGAATAAGGCACCCACCTGAAGTGCAGACTGTCCAAATTCGTACAGCTGATAATACCCAAAAATTCCAATTCCTTGATCCAACAAGATCAGCACACCTGTAACACTCCTGGCACAATACAAGGTCCACTAAATACACTTAGGCTCCCAACTAATGCTCTTATAATCACATACAATATCTGTCCCAAAACTGCTAAATTTTCACCTGCAGAAAGTGCCCAGAAAATTCCCAGAAATATACCACGGCGATCCTCGCGTCGATAGCTTCGCAACGGTAGCTTGCACGTCCAAATCTGAGTTCGGTAAGACAAGTTATAAATTCAGCAAGATGGTAATCCAAACAACAAACTGCGGAAAAAGACTGCACACAGTACACTGAGAAAACAGTGATTTCACCTCGAAATAAATCTCAGGAAATTCCAAAAAAAATATGAGCGCGTTCCTTGCGATCTGTAGATGAAAAAGTTGTAAGCTCGTCTCCGTCAGACGCTCGTGCGCGAAGATACGGCCAAAATACTCCGATGCTGTCCTCACATTCCTCACAGAAAAAGGGGTCATATTAATGCCTCGGGATCCGTGCCAAGGAGTCAAAATGAGATTGCGCGATCGAAATCAAAGTTGAAGCCCTACCTGTTAGGAGTCTGTCGGCGCAAGAATCACAGAATTAGGAGCTCGAGGTAGACCAGGGGAGCTAAAACACTGCAGCTGCGCCGAAGAAGAACACAGGAAATGCAACGTCACACCGCGCCGTAAAATCAAAATCTCGAAATCCGTGCCGCCCAAAAATCTGAAACTTTGCAGGTGTAACCCTCTCTTCTTGGAGATTAACTCTCCTTCCCAGCCCTCGGAGAGAAGGTGGCTCGAAGTGGCCGAAAACTCGAAGTGAAACCCCCCTCGGATGAAGCTTAAGGCAAAACCCAAGAAAACAATCCACAAAATTCCCGTTGTGTCCCCCCAAACAGCAAACATCCGTAGAAGGCCTCCCATTGCTTGCCAAGTGTCCCTCCAAAGTCAAACCGCGCACAGTGCCGCCGCGTCAGCGCGGAATGGCGCCCGCGCACGCACGCAGCCCGAGGCGCCACTGTAAGACCCGGCCTTTCCTTTGACCTTTCCGTTTTTCCTTTCTTTTGACGGTTCGACTGAGGGTCTAATTTTGGGATTTTTCCAGGCAGTCCGTCGCAGCTCGCGGACATTTTTAGGCGGTAGGGTTCGCGAAACGGAGCACGGGGACGTGATCGGTTCTGGATTCCGACCCCCGGTTCATCCAGAATAAATTTTCGAAGTTTCGGGCCCCCGGTAGGTGCACCGGGATCCGTGCAGACGATCTGTGCGCCTATCGAGGCAGTCGGTTACCCTAACCCTTTTATTGGGAAACTAGGGCACGTTCAAGAAGGTTCCCCTTTTTCACCTCCTCCCTCTCGTAACACTAAGGCAAAGAGGCGACGGTGATTTGGGCGTTTGAGGCAAAGAAGGAACGTGACCTCGTGCTCGCGGAACCGACGCTCGGAAGATCCCTCCTTCTCCTTCTCCTTCCCTTCCTCGGAGGACCCAAGGTGAGCTTTTATGTTGTTCATGGTTTTTGGGAGGGGGGCGATCGAGGCCGCCGCCGCCGCCGCCGCCGCCGCCGCGCGGGCCGCCTGCAGGTGGGGCGCCGCGCGGCAGGCGCACCGCGCGGGCACCGCCCGCAGGCAGGCACCGTGCGGGCAGGGGCCGCGCGGGCCGCCTGCAGGCACCGCGCGGGCAGGGGCCGCGCGGGCCGCATGCAGGCGGAGCGCTGCGCGGCAGCGCACTGCGCGGGCGCCGCTTGCAGGCAGGCACCGCGCGGCAGGGGCCGCGGGGTTGCCGCCTGCAGGCGGGGCGCCGCGCTGCAGCGCGCTGCGCGGGCGCCGCCCGCAGGCAGGCACCGCGCGGCAGGGGCCGCGCGAGTGCCGCCTGCAGGCGGGGCGCCGCGCGGCAGGTGCGCCGCGCGGGCACCGCCCGCATGCAGGCACCGCGCGGGCAGGGGCCGCGCGGGCCGCATGCAGGCGGGGCGCCGCGCGGCAGCGCGCTGCGCGGGCGCCCGCCCGCAGGCAGGCACCGTGCTGCAGGCGCCGCGCCAGCCGCCTGCAGGCGGGGCGCCGCGTGGCAGCGCGCTCCGCAGGCGCCCGCAGGCAGGTACCGCGCGATAGGGGCCGCGCAGGCCGCCTGCAGGCGGGGCACCGCACAGCAGGTGCGTCGCGCGGGCCGCCCGCAGGTGGGGCACCGCACGACGAGCGCGCCGCGCAGGCGCTGCCAGCGGGAGGGCGCCGCGCGGGCTGGGGCCGCGCGGGCTACCCGCAGGCTGCACGCTGCGCGGCAAGCGCGCCGTCAGGCCGCCGCAACGGGTTGGGGCCGTTGGGGGGCGTTTCGCAGACAAAGGGCGCACCGCACAGGTTGGTGCTGTGCGGGGGACTCCGCCACGCGAAGTCCAGGGTTGCGCCCATTGTCTGGGTCCAGTCTGGGGTCGGTGTGGGTTTCGGATCCTTCGTCTTGACATGTCCTTTTTTCCCCCAGGAGTACGGTACGTCGACGGTGACAGGTGCACAGACACGGACGAGTCGGGCGCAGGACGACACGCACGAGGTGGGTACATTCCCAGGGATTGTGGGAATAGGAATTTAATTATAGAAATAGTATATTTGGGGCAAGGTGAATAGTAAGTCTCCTCTCGTTTGTACTAACCCTATCTTGCTACTATTTTGCTTATTGTCGATCTGTGGCTCTTGTTTTGCTACACGCACACCGGCGGATTGGCCTCCGCAAGGGTGTGCTTTTCCGAAAAAGTGGTACGTTGACACGTGTACCCCACGCAATGGTGGCGTTAGGAATGGGGGCCCTCATAGGTGGGGGGTGTGAGCGGTGATGTCGAGGTAGGTGCTGGGTAGGGGGCACCGGGGTAGGGGCCCGGTGCGGTGGTCGGGAAGGGTGCCCGGTTTTTGCTATGATACAGGGTATGACTATTGTAGGCGGTGTTTGAGAGAGACGGTTGCTCCGGTTGCAGTGGTTTGCTATGTTTTAGCCTTTTGCTTATTATACTATTTCTAGTCACTGACTTCCCACTCCGTGACAGGTTCGTCCAGGGGCGAGTGCTAGGGCCCCGGTGAGGTCGCGAGGGCGCTGTACTGACAGTTAGAGGCTTCAGACACAGTGACTCCTTTTCCCTTTTCCCTTTATTGTTTCGGTTAGTTATTTGTGGATTGCGACACCCCCGTGGGGTCGAAGTGGATGTTGCCCTTTCTTTCGTTATGATATGCACGTGAATGTTACTCTTTTCCTTACTTGGTCGTTTTAAACAACGAAAAGCAAAGAAAACCGTTTGCGAAAACCGCTTTTAAACTGTGGGTGTCGTGTGGACACCGGATTTTAAAACCTTGTGGAATTTATGTGGTTTCGAACTAGTTTTGCAAAAATTCGGCATCGGGTGGGTGCCGCCTTCAAACTTCTGTGGATTTATGTGGCTTTGAAAATAGTTTTTCTAAAACAACGGCATCGAGTGGGCGCCACTTTCAAAACCTTGTGATTATTTATCCTTTCAAAACGACGGCCTTTATGTTGAATGTTGAGAATAGTAGACCATGTGAGATGAATGATTGTCTGTGTTTGAGACTCCAACTAGTGTGGTTAAAGACTGTTTGTGTTACATTTTGTAGTGGAGACGCCGTGCATATACAAAGGAGACTCTGCCCGTTTGCAGGGTAAATTTGTATATGCGGCGGGTCTGGGCACGCGCCGGGGAGTAATGGTTTTTCAAAAAAAGATATATAGCCGATTTAGGGGCATTGGTGGCCCCTCTTCCGCGCATTCGAACCCCCGGGGCGTGACAGATTAAGATGGTATCAGAGCCGGGGAAACTTTAACCACAATAGTCGGGGCCCAACATCCACGGGGCGCAATACACTAACTACTGATTTATAAAGTGAACTTGGATAGTTTAGTAGAACGCGAGTGCTCGTGGGGGGAGGGGGAAATAAGCGTTTTCTTCCTTTTAGAGTCAGCGTTTGCGGTGTTATTTTTTTGTTCAAGCTAGAAGTAACTGGTTCGTGCATGTGTTCAGACCATGGTCAGGACTAGATCTACCACCGAGGACGCAGGGGCGGACGCCGCGGCGTCGGCGACCGCGGAGAACCAACTTCTGAGGCAACAGCTACGGGAGATGGCGGGGCAGTTGGCGGCCCTGACGGAGCATGTGCGCCAACTGACACAGCAACAGCAGACCGCTACAACGGTGGTGGTCGCCCCGGGCCCTCTTCCGGGGCCAACTGCACCGGCGACAGGACAGCCGACGGTGGAGGCCGAGGCGGGGGCTGCCCCTGCCCGGGCCACGGCGCCTGAGGTACCGTCAACCCAACCGACGGTGCCAGAGGTAGCCCCTCCGGCGGCAGCAGCAGGATCGACGCCAGGAACTTCAGCCAGGAACGCTCCCGTGGAGACCGGGGTGAGGCCTTCTACCGTCGTGGTCGCTGCTGCCATGGGAGAGGGGTCGACTCCGCTGACGGAGCGGGATCGCGTGCGTGCCAACTTAGCAGACTTCAAGAAATACGACCCGCCGACGTTTGAGGGGGAGACGACGGACCCCTGGGTCGTGGAGAAGTGGGTGGATACAATGGAGAAATTGTTTGAGGACCTACTGATGGAAGACCACGAGTGGGTTCCCCTGGCAGTCCACTTTCTGGAGGGGAACGCCCGCCTATGGTGGAAGACAGTACGACCAGACTCCGCGAAGGGTATTGCCCTCCCGTCGTGGACCACCTTTAAGCAACAGCTGTTCGGGGCGTTCTTCACGAACAGCGTCAAGAAGCAACTAGAGGACGATCTCAACCACATTAAACAGGGCACCAAAACAGTGATGGAGTACCAGCGGGAGTTCGTGAGGCTGGCGAACTGCGTCCCATTTGTCATTCGGGATGAGTCTCATAAGGCACAACTGTTCGTGGATGGACTGAGGACCGACATTTTCCAAGTGGTGGATGCGGCAGACCTTCATACTTTCCAGAAGGTGGTCGACCGGGCCACCATAGTAGAGCGCGGCTTCGCTGTCATGCGCGCTCGGAGGGAAGGCCCTCATCAACAGGAAGACCGGAAGCGGACTCAGACCTTTTCAGGGGGAGGCTCCTCCAGTGGGAGTCGGCCCTCTAAGCGGTGGGGGTCCCAGCAGAGGAACAGAGGCGCGCCAGGGGGAGGACAACGCTCGGACGATCGGGCTTGCGTGATCTGCGGCGGGGCGCACCGAGTGACGGAATGCTCCAAAAGGCAGGACCATTATTTCCGTTGTGGCAAGGAGGGGCACTTTCGCTTCAACTGCCCCCTGAACCAAGGCACAGCATCCTCAGCGGCCTCCGCGCCGTCATCCCAGCACGCGGGGCGAGGAAAAGCTCCGATGGCATCAACTTCCAGACCGCCAGCGCCTCGACCTGCAGGGGACAGGCCACCACCATCAGGAGGCCGCGTCTACTCGATGAACCAGCAGGAGGCATACCCATCTGAGCACATCGTCGCAGGTATCACACTTGTTTCTGTTTATCGTGCTAGAACCCTCTTTGATACCGGAGCAACCCTCTCGTTTATGTCTTGTGACTTTGCACTAACCCATGGTTTTGAGATGAGACCCTTACCCAGTCCGATGTCTGTTCACACCGCGGGGGGATCCCTGGAGGCCCGCAACCTTATACCGTCCTGCCCGATAAGGTTGGGGAGGCTTTCCTGCCCCTGGGATCTGGTGGTGATCCCATTGAAGGAGTACGACGTGGTGCTAGGGATGGATTGGCTCACGTGGTACCAAGTGGTGATTGACTGTGAGAAGCGCTAGGTGCGGCTACTGTATCCAGAGTTCCCAGAGAATGTATATTTGGCGCGCAAGAGTGTCTCCTTTTTGTCCATCATAACAGCGTCGCGAGCCAGGAAGCTAATCGAGGGAGGGTGCGTGGCCTACTTGGCGTCGGTGGCCCTGGCCACGGGACCCTCTACGGCACTCTCCGACATCCCGGTGGTGAGGGACTTCCCAGACGTCTTCCCGCCGGAACTACCTGGATTACCCCCCGAGCGAGAAGTTGAGTTTCCGATCGAGCTTCCACCCGGTACCCGACCGATCACGAAGGCCCCCTATAGAATGGCCTTTGCAGAACTAAAGGAGCTCAAGGCGCAGCTTGAAGATCTTTTGGACAAGGGATTCATCAGACCGAGTGTGTCGCCCTGGAGTGCACCGGTACTCTTCGTGCGAAAGAAAGACAGGAGTTTGCGGCTTTGCATTGACTACCGGAAAATCAACAAGGTCACTGTGAAGAACAAATACCCCCTACCCAGGATCGACGACCTCTTTGATTAGTTGCGGGGAGCGACGGTATTTTCGAAGATTGATTTGCAGTCCGGCTACCATCAACTTAGAGTGAAAAATGAGGATATTCCAAAGACGGCCTTCCGGACCCGGTATGGCCACTATGAATTCACCGTAATGCCATTCGGGCTCACCAACGCCCCAGCGATATTTATGGACATGATGAACAGGGTTTTCAAGCCCTCCCTGGACCAGTTCGTAGTGGTCTTCATCGACGACATCCTGATCTACTCGCCCACCGATGAGGAGCACGAGGAGCACCTACGGATTGTTCTGCAGACTCTTAGGGAGCAGGAGTTGTACGCCAAACTCAAGAAATGCGAGTTTTGGCTTCGCGAGGTGGGGTTTCTCGGGCACATCATTTCGGCGGCAGGAATCGCGGTGGATCCTAAGAAAGTGGAATCAGTAACCGACTGGCCCCAACCGACGTCGATGACAGAAGTCCGTAGCTTTCTGGGCCTTGCGGGATACTATAGGCGTTTTGTCGAGGGTTTTTCGAAGATTGCAACCCCCCTGAACCGCCTAACCCGGAAAGGAGTAAAGTTCATTTGGACAACCCAATGCCAGGACAGTTTTGAAGAACTGAAGAAGCGGTTAACAAGAGCACCTGTGCTCACCTTACCAACACCCGGGGAAGACTACGAGATTTACTGCGATGCATCACGGACAGGATTGGGGGGAGTACTGATGCAACAAGGAAAGGTCATTGCCTATGCCTCAAGACAACTCAAGGATTATGAGCAGAACTACCCGACTCACGACTTGGAGCTAGCCGCAGTGGTTTTTGTTCTGAAACTGTGGAGGCACTATCTCTATGGTGTGCACTGTAACGTGTACTCTGACCACCAAAGCCTTAAGTACCTCTTCACCCAGAAGGAGCTGAACCTGAGACAGAGACGGTGGTTAGAGTTACTCAAAGACTACGACCTGTCAATCCAGTACCACCCCGGGAAGGCAAATGTTGTGGCCGACGCATTGAGCAGGAAGAGTCAAGCGGTAGAGACTTCGGCGAGCACGATTACCCAGCAGGACGACTTAATCGCGGAGTTCTCACGTCTGAGACTGGAGTTAGTACCAGCCGGGACAGTCGAGCGGCTAATGTCTCTGGCAGTCGCACCGACCCTATTCGAGAGGATTCGAGAAGGCCAAGGTGCCGATCCACAGTTACAACTGGAACGGGATAGGTTTTCCCCAGAACAGAAAGGAGACTTCACAGTAGGGACAGATGGCACTCTTCGGTTTCGAGGGCGGATCTGCGTGCCCGATTTGCCAGATCTAAAGAAGGAAATCTTAACCGAAGCGCACTGCGCCCCCTACGCGGCGCATCCTGGGGGCACCAAGATGTACAGGGACCTCAGGCAGACCTTCTGGTGGCCAAAACTAAAAGGGGATGTGATGCGATTCATGGCGCACTGCCTGATTTGCCAGCAGGTGAAAGCTGAGCACCAGCGACCGGCGGGGAAATTACAACCACTACCTGTGCCCGAATGGAAATGGGAGCAAATCACGATGGACTTCGTCACCGGTTTTCCCCGTTCGCAGCAGGGACATGACGCGATCTGGGTCATCGTAGATCGGCTAACGAAGTCAGCTCACTTCTTACCCATCCACACGACCTGGACACGCGACCGATTGGCTCAAGTCTACGTCGGCGAGATTGTGAGGCTACACGGGATACCGGCATCGATTAAGACCGAGACACGAGGTTCGTTTCGAACTTTTGGCAGAGTCTACAACGAGCCTTGGGGACCAAGTTACACTTCAGCTCAGCCTTTCACCCCCAGACGGATGGACAATCCGAGCGGGTGATCCAGATTCTCGAGGACATGCTCCGAGCTTGCGTACTAGATTTGGGAGACGGATGGTCGCGCTACCTACCCCTTGTAGAGTTCGCTTATAACAACAGCTACCAGGCAAGTATCCGGATGGCGCCGTACGAAGCATTTTACGGCAGACGCTGTAGATCCCCGATTTGTTGGGACGACCTGGGGGAGCGGAGGTTTTTGGGGCCGGACTTGGTGGAGGAAACAGAAGAAAAGGTGCGCCTAATCAGACGGTGATTGGTGACCGCCCAGAGCCGACAAAAGAGCTACGCGGATCAGAGACGCCGCGATTTGGAGTTTCAAGTGGGGGAGCACGTGCTGCTACGGGTTTCACCGTCCAAGGGGGTGAAGCGGTTCGGGTTGAGGGGCAAGTTGAGCCCACGGTATGTGGGACCGTTCGAGATTCTGGAGCGCATCGGCCCGGTGGCCTACCGCCTCGCCCTACCGCCGAACCTTGACCGAGTTCACGACGTATTCCACGTGTCCATGCTTCGGAAGTATCTCCCCGATCCATCGCGAGTGCTCGACGTCTCTGCAATTGAGCTTAAGGAGGACCTAAGCTTCGAGGAAGTGCCGGTGCGGATCCTAGCACGAGAGGACAAAAAGCTACGAAGTCGGACAATTCCCTACGTGAAAGTGCTTTGGAGCAATCAGGAAGAGCATGAGGCAACGTGGGAACCTGAGTCAAAGGTGAAGGAGTGCTACCCGGACCTCTTCGCCGCGGGTGAGGGTTAAGTTTCGAGGACGAAACTTGTTTTTAGCGGTGAGTGGTGTAAGACCCGGCCTTTCCTTTGACCTTTCCGTTTTCCCTTTCTTTTGACGGTTCGACTAAGGGTCTAATTTTGGGGTTTTTCCAGGCAGTCCGTCGGGGCTCGGGGACATTTTTAGGCGGTAGGGATCGCGAAACGGAGCATGGGGACGCGATCGGTTCTGGATTCCGACCCCCGGTTCATCCAGAATAAATTTTTGAAGTTTCGGGCCCCCGGTAGGTGCACCGGGATCCGTGCGGACGATCTGTGCGCCTATCGAGGCAGTCGGTTACCCTAACCCTTTTATTGGGAAACTAGGGCACGTTCAAGAGGGTTCCCCTTTTTCACCTCCTCCCTCTCGTAACACTAGGGCAAAGAGGCGACGGTGATTTGGGCGTTTGAGGCAAAGAAGGAACGTGACCTCGTGCTCGCGGAACCGACGCTCGGACGATCCCTCCTTCTCCTTCTCCTTCCCTTCCTCGGAGGACCCAAGGTGAGCTTTTATGTTGTTCATGGTTTTGGGGAGGGGGGCGATCGAGGCCGCCGCCGCCGCCGCCGCCGCCGCGCGGGCCGCCTGCAGGTGGGGCGCCGCGCGGCAGGCGCGCCGCGCGGGCACCGCCCGCAGGCAGGCACCGCGCGGGCAGGGGCCGCGCGGGCCGCCTGCAGGTGGGGCACCGCGCGGCAGGCGCACCGCGCGGGCACCGCCCGCAGGCAGGCACCGCGCGGGCAGGGGCCGCGCGGGCCGCCTGCAGGCGGGGGCGCCGCACGGCAGGCGCGCCGCGCGGGCACCGCCCGCATGCAGGCACCACGCGGGCAGGGGCCGCGCGGGCCGCTTGCAGGCGGAGCGCCGCGCGGCAGAGCACTGCGCGGGCGACGCCCGCAGGCAGGCACCGCGCGGCAGGGGCCGCGCGGGTGCCGCCTGCAGGCGGGGCGCCGCGCGGCAGCGCGCTGCGCGGGCGCCGCCCGCAGGCAGGCACCGCGCGGCAGGGGCCGCGCGGGTGCCGCCTGCAGGCGGGGCGCCACGTGGCAGCGCGCTGCGCGGGCGCCCGCCCGCAGGCAGGCACCGCGCGACAGGGGCCGGGCGGGCCGCCTGCAGGCGGGGCGCCGCGCGGCAGGCTCGCCGCGCGGTCACCGCCCGCATGCAGGCACCGCGCGGGCAGGGGCCGCGCGGGCCGCATGCAGGCGGGGCGCCGCGCGGCAGGGGCCGGGCGGGCCGCCTGCAGGCGGGGCACCGCGCGGCAGGCTCGCCGCGCGGGCACCGCCCGCATGCTGGCACCGCGCGGGCAGGGGCCGCGCGGGCCGCATGCAGGCGGGGCGCCGCGCGGCAGCGCGCTGCGCGGGCGCCCGCCCGCAGGCAGGCACCGCGCGGCAGGGGCCACGCGGGCCGCCTGTAGGGGGGAGCCGCGTGGCAGCACGCTGCGCGGGCGCCCGCCCGCAGGCAGGTACCGCGCGACAGGGGCCGCGCAGGCCGCCTGCAGGCGGGGCGCCGCACGGCAGGCGCGTCGCGTGGGCCGCCCGCAGGTGGGGCACCGCGCGACGAGCGCGCCGCGCAGGCGCTGCCAGCGGGAGGGCGCCGCGCGGGCTGGGGCCGCGCGGGCCACCCGCAGGCTGCACGCTGCGCGGCAAGCGCGCCGTCAGGCCGCCGCAACGGGTTGGGGCCGTTGGGGGGCGTTTCGCAGACAAAGGGCGCACCGCACAGGTTGGTGCTGTGCGGGGGACTCCGCCACGCGAAGTCCAGGGTTGCGCCCATTGTCTGGGTCCAGTCTGGGGTCGGTGTGGGTTTCGGATCCTTAGTCTTGACATGTCCTTTTTTCCCCCAGGAGTGCGGTACGTCGACGGTGACAGGTGCACAGACACGGACGAGTCGGGCGCAGGACGACACGCACGAGGTGGGTACATTCCCGGGGATTGTGGGAATAGGAATTTAATTATAGAAATAGTATATTTGGGGCAAGGTGAATAGTAAGTCTCCTCTCGTTTGTACTAACCCTATCTTGCTACTATTTTGCTTATTGTCGATCTGTGGCTCTTGTTTTGCTGCACGCACACCGGCGGATTGGCCTCCGCAAGGGTGTGCTTTTCCGGAAAAGTGGTACGTTGACCCGTGTACCCCACGCAATGGTGGCGTTAGGAATGGGGGCCCTCATAGGTGGGGGGTGTGAGCGGTGATGTCGAGGTAGGTGCTCGGCGGCCGAGGCAGGTGCTCGGCAGGGGGCACCGGGGTAGGGGCCCGGTGCGGTGGTCGGGAAGGGTGCCCGGTTTTTGCTATGATACAGGGTATGACTATTGTAGGCGGTGTTTGAGAGAGACGGTTGCTCCGATTGCAGTGGTTTGCTATGTTTTAGCCTTTTGCTTATTATACTATTTCTAGTCACTGACTTCCCACTCCGTGACAGGTTCGTCCAGGGGCGAGTGCTAGGGCCCCGGTGAGGTCGCGAGGGCGCTGTACTGACAGTTAGAGGCTTCAGACACAGTGACTCCTTTTCCCTTTTCCCTTTATTGTTTCGGTTAGTTATTTGTGGATTGCGACACCCCCGTGGGGTCGAAGTGGATGTTGCCCTTTCTTTCGTTAAGATATGCACGTGAATGTTACTCTTTTCCTTACTTGGCCGTTTTAAACAACGAAAAGCAAAGAAAACCGTTTGCGAAAACCGCTTTTAAACTGTGGGTGTCGTGTGGACACCGGATTTTAAAACCTTGTGGAATTTATGTGGTTTCGAACTAGTTTTGCAAAAATTCGGCATCGGGTGGGTGCCGCCTTCAAACCTCTGTGGATTTATGTGGCTTTGAAAACAGTTTTTCTAAAACAACGGCGTCGAGTGGGCGCCACTTTCAAAACCTTGTGATTATTTATCCTTTCAAAACGACGGTCTTTATGTTGAATGTTGAGAATAGTAGACCATGTGAGATGAATGATTGTCTGTGTTTGAGACTCCAACTAGTGTGGTTAAAGACTGTTTGTGTTACATTTTGTAGTGGAGACGCCGTGCATATACAAAGGAGACTCTGCCCATTTGCAGGGTAAATTTGTATATACGGCGGGTCTGGGCACGCGCCGGGGAGTAATGGTTTTTCAAAAAGAAATATATAGCCGATTTAGGGGCATTGGTGGCCCCTCTTCCGCGCATTCGAACCCCCGGGGCGTGACAGCCACTGTGCGCCTCGGTGCGCCCGGTGCAGTGAGCCGACCAATAGGATGAAGCCATGTGTCAAATCTCTGTCCGCTGCACCCGGTGCACGAACCTCTGTGCACCGAACCAAACAAATCCTGCCACGTGTCACGTCCGGTGCACCATGAACCGTGAGCCACCAAAAATACTCCGTAGACCGCGAATTGTGAGCCGGCCAACCACCAGACGCCACGTGGCACGGCCCTGGTGCACGGCCGCCGCCGTGGACCGCGCGCCTGCCCGCGCGCCCGCGCGCTGCCCGCGCCGCGCGCCGCCGCTGTGCCGCCTGCCCGAGGCCGCGCCGCCGCCCGCCGGTGCTGCCCGCCGCCGCCGGCGATCGCCGGAGGTACTGTTCCGGCCGTGAACAGTATTTTTACTGTAGCAAGCTCCGAAAAATGCAAGTAAATAGCCCATCTTGACCGTTTTCGCGCGCTGATTCCAAATCCGGCGTCCGTTTCGCCAAATTCCAATCCTATATATTGCCAGAGGCTCCCGGAAGAGTATTTTTAATCCGAATTTTGTGCTAAGCCTAAATTTGACATCCATTGTGCGCGGAAACACTTCTAAACATCCGACGGGGTCTTCCGGTTACCCATGTGATCCATTTTAAGCCCCGAGTCCATCACTTGTGTCCAATTGGCGCACGAACCTCGCCGACATGCCACGTAGGCTTCCAAAAGCTGCTGGTCACACTGCAAAAGCCCTGCAAAGTTTCGGGTCTCCACAAGTGGTTACCTGGTTGATCATTCTTTTCCCCGCGACATGATGGAGTCCTTGATGTTTTCCACGCCTCAGCTTAAAGGTGATATGTTTGGTTTTTCGCCATTGTTTGACTCGCTCCACTTGAGATCAGTGAGTGGTGGGGGTACGTGAGACGCCATTACGGATTCTGGCTCGAGAAATGAGGAACGGCGCGACTAGGCCACGCCGTATAGGTGGTTAATGTTGTTGTGGATTGATCACAGGAAGCGGGTGACGCTTTGAGAGCTGGCGACGAAGATGTTGGATACTTGCCCTTCTGATTTGAGACTCCTTTTGGGCTATGTTAGTTTCGAGGACGAAACTTCCTTTTAGTGGGGGAGGATGTGAAGACCGGGATCTTCATGGTCATCACAGTGTGATCGACAGCTTGTGGAGGCCTATTTTTGTGGATAGTGTTGGTTGCGCGTAAACCGAACCCAAGAAACGGACTTAGTGCGAGAAATGGATCAAGATCGCCTATTTGGGAGTTCGTCGAAAAATAAAGGTGGTTTCACGCAAAACGGACACCGTATTTGGATTCAGCGCGGAAAAACGATCAAAACGGCTATTTGGTTGCATTATTTGGAATTTTGGACTCCGGAATTGGACTCAGCGCGCGAAAACAGCAAAAAGTGGCATTTTTGGAGCTTATTGGTTAATTTTTTTCAGGCGGCTGGTCCATGGAAGTGCGCGTGCACCAGGTGCAATGGCCGCTGGGAGCGCCACATGTCGGCGCTGGAGAGGGCCGCTCGGGCCACGCGGCACGCCCACGCGCGCCCGCTGGCGCAGCGCGCGTCCCTGTGCGGGACACGTGTCGCTGCGCCAGTGGCGGGCACCACGGGCGACGTGGCCCCATCCGGGCCATCCGCCCGTGGGCGGGGCGCCCGGATGGGCGCCACGTACCCCGCTTGGGCGCGGGGGCTGGGCCGGGCGCTGGGCCTGGCCCAGTACTGTGCACCGCACAGTAGTCCTTCCTCTCTCTTTTCTTCTTTCTCCTTCTTCTTCCTCCTACTTAAGCTCCTCTACCTCCTCCTTCTCCCACTTTTGGAGCTTCCAACTTTGGGGACTTATACAGAGGATTTATTGGCAACCCTCCTTCATCTTCATTAGCAAAGAGATGGATTATAGAGGCTTTATCACCATCATCTTCTCCATGAGGCAAGCACCACCGTTGTTGCAGTTTGTGAACCTCTCCGTCGCGTTTTAGTGCAAAAATTCCCCAAGACTCATTTAGTAGAATTTAGAGCTCATTTCTTGTTCTACATTTTCACAAGAGGTAAGGCTACAATCTTTGTATTCAACTCTTGTCACGCCCCGGGGGTTTCATTAAGCGGAAGACGACCACTGAAAATGGTTTGAATTTGCGTATACTTTTTTTTTTTTGAAATCAAACTTCCCCGGTGCGTGCCCAGACCCGCCGCACATACAAATTCACTCTGCGAACGGGCAGAGTTTCCTTTGTATATGCACGGCGTCCTGACTACAACAGCCAAACAACTATCGCTATAACCACACTAGTTCGACGGTCGGAAGCATATAGCTCTTTCTCATAAGTATTCAATAGGGCCGACTAATTTTGAAAGGATAAATCCACAGGTTTTAAAAAACGACGCCCACACGGCGCCCAGGTTTTCAGAATGGTTTTCGCAATCCATAAATCCACAGGGTTTTTAAAATGGTGCCCACACGACACCCACAATTTTAAAACAGCTTTCGAAATGCTTTCTTTTGTAGTTTGAAAACGGCCCAACGGGAAAAGCAAAACAAACGCTCACGAAGATAATAGATGACATTCCAACATCCACATCGACCCCACGAGGGTATCGCAATCCACATAGCAAACTACTAACAAGTAATGAAATGAGCAAAATAGAAGCACGTACAGTCTATGGTCTCGAAGGACCGAAAATACTCTTGCCACGGCCTCACCGTCGTCCTAGCACTCGTCCCTGGACGAACCTGTCACAGAGTGGGTAGTCAGCGACACTATCATGATAGAGTACTAAAAGCAGTAAAGTAATACCAAGCCTCAAAGTAAGACTAGCCGGAGCAAGCCCCCTCCCCCAAACCACCTGTGACACCTGTAACACCTGTAACACCTGTAACACCTGTAACACCAGTAACACCTGTAATACCTGTAATACCTGTAACACCTGTAATACCTTTAACACCTGTAACACCCGACCACGTCGGACAACTAAACCGACGGGTCGCATCGTACCTGCAATACCCGACCACGTCGGACAACTAAACCGACGGGTCGCATCGCTCGCACCTCGGCGCCTCAAACCCCACAACTAATAAGGGGCCCCACTACGTCAGCTCGTGGGTATACACGGGTCATAGACCACTTTTCCGGAAAAGCGCACCCTTAGCGGTGGCCAAACCGCGGGTGCGCGTGCTGCAGCCTCGAGCCAAGTAACCATAACCACCATCAGGTTAGCATCATAATATATAACAAGAGTAAAACGGCAACATGTATAATTAAAAGTAAACAGCAACATGTGTGATCGAAGGTAACCCGCTAACATGTGTAATCGAAAACAAGGCGATAATATGTGTACTAGAAGTAACCCGCTAACATGCATACTCAACAATAAATACCACAAGGAACACCATGTTAGCACAATTGGATATTTATTTTAAACAAAATACAATTGCCGACAACCCGACGCCGAATCCCAAAACAGAACCTACATTAATGAACCAACAATAGTGAGCCGAGCACACACCACACGATAATCATGACAGTAACGAAAATGGGCATAAAGGGGTTCTAAGGATGTACCCACCTGAAATACGTAAAAGAAGATGCGTAGAAACTCCAGCTAAACCACTCCCACCTTGTGCCCGGAACAGCTACAGTGAAAAAATACTGTTAAGAACGTCGTCGCGGTCAAACGGTCAAAAACATTCAAAAACGGGACGAAACGGGCCAAAAACGGAGCTTCTGGGCTTCCGGGCTGCAGTCTGGTGCACGGGTCCCTGCGTGGACCGGGTCCACGACAAAAAGCGGCGGCGGCACAGAACGGGCGCACCGCACGGTGGGCCGCTGGAGCACGGCCCGTATCGCGGACCGGGTTCACCGCTACGGTGCCTGCGGCCGCAGACCGGGCGCACGCGACTGCGGTGCGCCATTGCGGCTTGGGCCGGGCCGCGCACGGGCTGAAGCGCGCGCCGGGTCCACGCGGTGGGGCTGTGAACGCGTGCACCGGGTGCACGCCCGATCGGTGGACCGCCCGACCTGGCGCACGCATTCGTGCGCCGGGTCCGCGGTCCCGAGTCCGGGAGCTGTGCGCCGGGTGCACGCCGGGCCCTGTGGACCGCGCGGCCTGGCGCACGCATTCGTGCGCCGGGTCCGCGCCCCATGGGTCCGGGGGCCGTACGCCGGGTGCACGCCACCTCCCGTGGACCGCGCAGCAATGCGGCTGTACGGGGGTGAACAGTAAACCCTATTTTCGCCCCCCCGCGGCTCCGGTTTCGCGATTTTAACTCCGTTTTCGCTCCCGTGCGATTCCGGTGACGACCCCGTGGGCATGCTAACGGCGGCGGCGGCCTCCCGTTCAACGACGGCGGCGGCGGCCTCCCGTTCAACACCCTGTATTGCCCATGACAACGACAAAAGGAAAACCCCAAAACGAAAAACCAGAAAAAGGAACCACTCACCTTCATTCGTTGGAGAAGAAGTAAGAAAAATAATCGTCCCCTCCTCGCCTCCTTGCTCGATCAATCCCGCAGAGGATGGGCGATTTTCCCTTTCTCGGTTTTGGTTCCCTCCGTCGATTTCTTGAGAAGAGGGAAAAGGAATTGGGTTTCCCCCCCCCGCACGCACCCAAATAAACTTGACGCCCAAATAGAAAACGGGAAAAACCTAAATCCCCAAAACACAACTAAAATCAATCGGGATGCAACGAGGGGTCCAGATTACCCCGAAAAAATGTGCCGATCGCCTGCACGACTTTCGATGCGCCCACACTGATGGTAAAACTTCAAAAATTATTTCTGGGAGATCCCGGGGTCGGAATTCAAATCCGATCGCACCACCGTTCACCGTTTTGCGAGCTCTACCACCTAAAAATACCCGCAAACCCTGACGATCAGCCCAAAAATTTACGAATTTCAACTCCCCTTCTAACAACTGAAGAAAAACAGTTAGGACCCAAAACAGAAAACTGAAAGGTCAAAACTGAAAGGTCGAGGTACCACCCGAAAGATAAAATAACCCACTGACTTAAAAAGATGAAAGGTCCGATCGCCTCGAAAAGCGTGCCAGCCCCTTAGCACGGATTCCGATGCACCACTCAAAGCAAACGCTTTGACCCCCATTCCGGAAGATCCGTAACTCCGAATTCGAATCCGTTCGCTTTGCCGTGCTCCGTTTTGCGAGCTCTACCGCCTAAAATTGTCCGCGAGCCCCGACGGACTGTTCGGAAAGACACCCAAAATTAGACCCTCAGTCGAACATCATGAGAAGAGGGGGTAACGGGGAAAGTCAAAGAAAGGCCAGGTCTTACACCACTCACCGCTAAAAACAAGTTTCGTCCTCGAAACTTGACCCTCACCTGCGGCGAGGAGGTCCGGGTAGCGCTCCCTCACCTTTGACTCTGGTTCCTAAGTTGCCTTACGTTCTCCTTGATTGCTCCAAAGCATCTTCACGTAGGGAAATGTCCGACTTCGTAGCTTTTTGTCCTCTCGTGCTAGGATCCGCACCGGCACTTCCTCGAAGCTTAGGTCTTTCTTAAGCTCAATTGCAGGGACGTCGAGCACTCGCGATGGGTCGGGGAGATACTTCCGAAGCATGGGCACGTGGAACACATCGTGAACTCGATCAAGGTTCGGCGGTAGGGCGAGGCGGTAGGCCACCGGGCCGATGCGCTCCAGAATCTCGAACGGCCCCACATACCGTGGGCTCAACTTGCCCCTCAACCCGAACCACTTCACCCCTTTTTTTTTTTTTTTTTTTTTTTTTTTTTTTTTTTTTTTTTTTGACGGCGAAACCCGCAACAACCCCTGCTCCCCCACCTGGAATTCCACATCGCGACGCCTTCGATCTGCGTAGCTCTCTTGCCGGCTCTGGGCGGTCGCCAACCGCCGTCTGATGAGGCGTACTTTTTCCTCAGTTTCCGCCACCAAGTCTGGTCCCAAAAACCTTCGCTCCCCCAGATCGTCCCAACCAATCGGGGATCTACAGCGTCTGCCGTACAATGCTTCGTACGGCGCCATCCGGATGCTCGCCTAGTAGCTGTTGTTGTAAGCGAACTCTGCAAGGGGTAGGTGGCGCGACCATCCGTCTCCCAAATCTAATACGCAAGCCCGGAGCATGCCCTCGAGAATCTGAATCACCCGCTCGGATTGTCCATCCGTCCGGGGGTGAAAGGCTGAGCTGAAGTGCAACTTGGTTCCTAGGGCTCGCTGTAGACTTTGCCAAATGTTCGACACCTGTCGAGTGTCTCTAGTCCACGCCATACGAATGGGTGGGAAGAGAGTTGACTTCGTCAGTCGCTCCACTGTGATTTAAACTGCATCGTGCCCTTGATGCGATGCAGAAAACCTGTGACGGATTCCACGTTGATTCGCTCCCATTTCCACTCTGGTACAGGTAGAGATTGTAGTTTTCCCCCGCCGGGCGCTGATGTTCGAACTTTACTGGTTAATCATCCAAACAACGGGCAGTGAACTGTGTTGCATCCCCCTTCGATTTAGTCCACCTAAGATTCTGCTTGAGGTCCTTGTACATTTTCGTGTCACCTGGATGCGCCGCATAGGGAGCGCAGTGTGCCCCGGACAATACCTCTTCCTTCAACTCTGGCAGCTCGGGAACGCAATTCCGCCCTCGAAAATGTGTCGTGCCGTTCGCACTCGCCGAAAAGTCGCTCACGTGGTCCGGGGGATTTGTCTGGAACAAGCTGGATCTTTGCGCCTGTCCTCTGGCCTTTCAGGATTTCTCTGATAGGGTTGGCTTGACCATCAAGGACAAGAGTCGCGCGACCGTGCCGGCCCTGCTGAGTAGTCGCGCTTATCGATTCCTCCTCAATTTGACCCATCCCGCTCAAGACATCCGCTCCTACACTTGCTTTTGCTGGGGTGATGCTGAATGGATAAGTCGAGTCCTTCAGCAACTGCAACCAACGCCTCTGTCGCAAGGCAACTCTTCTTATGTGAGCCAAACTTACAGCTCCGACGACCCGAAACACACATCGGTGGATTCCAAAAGGTGGTGTCTCCAAAGCTTTATAGCGAAGACGACTGCTGCCAGTTCCGGATCGTATGTCGGGCAGTTCCGCTCACATTCTCTGTGATTCCCGTTGCTGACACAATGTGCCCCAAAAAGTCCACTTCGCGAAGTCAGAACTCACATTCTTGAACTTAGCAAACAGTTTCCGGTCCCTGAGATTCCGGAGAAAGATCCGTAAGTGCTCCTCGCAGTCGATTAGAGAGGTCGTCAATCCCGGACTTGTTCTTCACTGTAACTTTGCTTATCTCCCTACAGTCGATGCGTAGGCGTAGGCTTCCGTTCCTCTTTTGCACGAAGCGCACGGGTGCGCCCCACGGCGACACACTCGGTCTGATGAACCCCCTATTCAGCTTGTGCCTTAAATTCCCTCAGTTTCGCGAGAGCCATTCCGCAAGGCACCTAAGTGATAGGTTGCGTGTTTGGTAGAAGCTCGAAAGATAGGATGGCCTCTCGTCCAGGGGTATTCCCGGCAATTCAGTCAAGGAATGACAGAAGAAACCCCTGCCAATGATTCCCTAAAAGTCCAAAACATCCAACCCGACGACGAGGAAAACAAACCACTCCACGCCCTCACAAGGCTCCGAGAGGTGCCAACAAAACAGGCTGGGTTACCAACTACCAGAAACTCTCCCCCGAGAGCAACGAACTCACCCGTCACCAACACGGGCCACCTCCACCCGTCACCAACACGAGTCACAAGCTCGGAGCATATCCACCGTCCCGGATTACCCGCCCCGACGGTCCGTCCGACCGGGGCGACGGTCAAAACTAAGGTTAGGCTTCAGCTCTAAGGCCTGCCACAAGGTCTACCCCACCTAAAGGGCTGCGTACAAGGCATCCTAGCCGAAAGTGATCAGTGCCAAAGCTCCAAGCAGTCGACAGATCCCTATGACCCACACCTGCCTCACAAGATCAACGACCCAAAACACTCGTAACTAAGCCTCATGGTCATGCCTTGGCCACGGGAAGCTGGCGACAAAACTCACAAGGTCAGGTCCTACCCCCGTCCTGGCATCGACGGGGTGCGACACTCTGATTAACCACTAACGCTCGGTCCCAATCCGTTGCCCCTCCAAGCACCGGCATCGGATCGAGCGGTAAAACTCTAAACCAAACAGCGACGCTCCCAACTAGAAGAAAAACAAAGCTCAAGGTCCGTTCGGCAAAGACCTCCAGGTACTGAAGACTATCCATCTGGAATCTAAGGGTCGGAAGGAGACAAGCAACGAAAACAGCGAGAAGAACCGAGTCACAAGTTGCCTAGGTTCACTAAACGCACTCGAGGGATCACACGCCAACCCACCTGCAGGACAACCGGACCGACGCACTTGTGCAGAAAACAGAAACCCAACCCAAAGCCTTACCACCACAACCCTACTAAAGGAAGCCACCCGTGAACCCATTACGACGATTTCTACAACCGTCGCAGTGTCTACGGTGAAAGGCCGAACTATGGGTAACTATTATAGGGAAAGGATTCCTCATTCCCTCACCTACCTTGCACATGGCGCAAGCAGAATCGGCCGACCACCCGCTGTGACCTAACACCAGAAGACCCAGAAGGTACCAGTTTAGACAAACGGCTATCGAGTTACCCATGACCGACAGACGACCGACAAACCAACAACCACCGATGGGTTGTGCTACCACCTGAAATAAACCGGAAAAGAAACTCAATAGTCCCCGCACTCTCGCATCTCTACGCAGATATATTCTGATCATTTCATTAGCTAGTAGCCAGTGGTAATGTGCTCCAGTGGATGTTGGACAGCGACTACTGTGGTTAAAGCTGTTTCTCTCTGATACCATCTTAATCTGTCACGCCCCGGGGGTTTCATTAAGCGAAAGACGACCACTGAAAATGGTTTGAATTTGCGTATACTTTTTTTTTTTGAAATCAAACTTCCCCGGTGCGTGCCCAGACCCGCCGCACATACAAATTCACTCTGCGAACGGGCAGAGTTTCCTTTGTATATGCACGGCGTCCTGACTACAACAGCCAAACAACTATCGCTATAACCACACTAGTTCGACGGTCGGAAGCATATAGCTCTTTCTCATAAGTATTCAATAGGGCCGACTAATTTTGAAAGGATAAATCCACAGGTTTTAAAAAACGGCGCCCACACGGCGCCCAGGTTTTCAGAATGGTTTTCGCAATCCATAAATCCACAGGGTTTTTAAAATGGTGCCCACACGACACCCACAATTTTAAAACAGCTTTCGAAATGCTTTCTTTTGTAGTTTGAAAACGGCCCAACGGGAAAAGCAAAACAAACGCTCACGAAGATAATAGATGACATTCCAACATCCACATCGACCCCACGAGGGTATCGCAATCCACATAGCAAACTACTAACAGGTAATGAAATGAGCAAAATAGAAGCACGTACAGTCTATGGTCTCGAAGGACCGAAAATACTCTTGCCACGGCCTCACCGTCGTCCTAGCACTCGTCCCTGGACGAACCTGTCACAGAGTGGGTAGTCAGCGACACTATCATGATAGAGTACTAAAAGCAGTAAAGTAATACCAAGCCTCAAAGTAAGACTAGCCGGAGCAAGCCCCCTCCCCCAAACCACCTGTGACACCTGTAACACCTGTAACACCTGTAACACCTGTAACACCTGTAATACCTGTAATACCTGTAACACCTGTAATACCTTTAACACCTGTAACACCCGACCACGTCGGACAACTAAACCGACGGGTCGCACCGTACCTGCAATACCCGACCACGTCGGACAACTAAACCGACGGGTCGCATCGCTCGCACCTCGGCGCCTCAAACCCCACAACTAATAAGGGGCCCCACTACGTCACCTCGTGGGTATACACGGGTCATAGACCACTTTTCCGGAAAAGCGCACCCTTAGCGGTGGCCAAACCGCGGGTGCGCGTGCTGCAGCCTCGAGCCAAGTAACCATAACCACCATCAGGTTAGCATCATAATATATAACAAGAGTAAAACGGCAACATGTATAATTAAAAGTAAACAGCAACATGTGTGATCGAAGGTAACCCGCTAACATGTATAATCGAAAACAAGGCGATAATATGTGTACTAGAAGTAACCCGCTAACATGCATACTCAACAATAAATACCACAAGGAACACCATGTTAGCACAATTGGATATTTATTTTAAACAAGATACAATTGCCGACAACCCGACGCCGAATCCCAAAACAGAACCCACATTAATGAACCAACAATAGTGAGCCGAGCACACACCACACGATAATCATGACAGTAACGAAAATGGGCATAAAGGGGTTCTAAGGATGTACCCACCTGAAATACGTAAAAGAAGATGCGTAGAAACTCCAGCTAAAACACTCCCACCTTGTGCCCGGAACAGCTACAGTGAAAAAATACTGTTAAAAACGTCGTCGCGGTCAAAAACACTCAAAAACGGGACGAAACGGGCCAAAAACGGAGCTTCTGGGCTTCCGGGCTGCAGTCTGGTGCACGGGTCCCTGCGTGGACCGGGTCCACGACAAAAAGCGGCGGCGGCACAGACCGGGCGCACCGCACGGTGGGCCGCTGGAGCACGGCCCGTATCGCGGACCGGGTTCACCGCTACGGTGCCTGCGGCCGCAGACCGGGCGCACGCGACTGCGGTGCGCCATTGCGGCTTGGGCCGGGCCGCGCACGGGCTGAAGCGCGCGCCGGGTCCACGCGGTGGGGAACGCGTGCACCGGGTGCACGCCCGATCGGTGGACCGCGCGACCTGGCGCACGCATTCGTGCGCCGGGTCCGCGGTCCCGGGTCCGGGAGCTGTGCGCCGGGTGCACGCCGGGCCCTGTGGACCGCGCGGCCTGGCGCACGCATTCGTGCGCCGGGTCCGCGCCCCATGGGTCCGGGGGCCGTACGCCGGGTGCACGCCGCCTCCCGTGGACCGCGCAGCAATGCGGCTGTACGGGGGTGAACAGTAAACCCTATTTTCGCCCCCCCGCGGCTCCGGTTTCGCGATTTTAACTCCGTTTTCACTCCCGTGTGATTCCGGTGACGACCCCGTGGGCATGCTAACGGCGGCGGCGGCCTCCCGTTCAACGACGGCGGCGGCGGCGTCCCGTTCAACACCCTGTATTGCCCATGACAACGACAAAAGGAAAACCCCAAAACGAAAAACCAGAAAAGGGAACCACTCACCTTCATTCGTTGGAGAAGAAGTAAGAAAAATAATCGTCCCCTCCTCGCCTCCTTGCTCGATCAATCCCGCAGAGGATGGGCGATTTTCCCTTTCTCGGTTTTGGTTCCCTCCGTCGATTTCTTGAGAAGAGGGAAAAGGAATTGGGTTTTCCCCCCCCGCACGCACCCAAATAAACTTGACGCCCAAATAGAAAACGGGAAAAACCTAAATCCCCAAAACACAACTAAAATCAATCGGGATGCAACGAGGGGTCCAGATTACCCCGAAAAAACGTGCCGATCGCCTGCACGACTTTCGATGCGCCCACACTGATGGTAAAACTTCAAAAATTATTTCTGGGAGATCCCGGGGTCGGAATTCAAATCCGATCGCACCACCGTTCACCGTTTTGCGAGCTCTACCACCTAAAAATACCCGCAAACCCTGACGATCAGCCCAAAAATTTACGAATTTCAACTCCCCTTCTAACAACTGAAGAAAAACAGTTAGGACCCAAAACAGAAAACTGAAAGGTCAAAACTGAAAGGTCGAGGTACCACCCGAAAGATAAAATAACCCACTGACTTAAAAAGATGAAAGGTCCGATCGCCTCGAAAAGCGTGCCAGCCACTTAGCACGGATTCCGATGCACCACTCAAAGCAAACGCTTTGACCCCCATTCCGGGAGATCCGTAACTCCGAATTCGAATCCGTTCGCTTTGCCGTGCTCCGTTTTGCGAGCTCTACCGCCTAAAATTGTCCGCGAGCCCCGACGGACTGTTCGGAAAGACACCCAAAATTAGACCCTCAGTCGGACATCATGAGAAGAGGGGGTAACGGGGAAAGTCAAAGAAAGGCCAGGTCTTACAACTCTCCCCTCAGATCCCATGTTTTTACAGAGTTTTAGGGTCATCTTTGTTACCCTTCATTTCAGTCTAGAATCCTGAATAGTCCTCAGTGTTTTGGTTTTTTCGAATTGTAGGAGTAGAATTTTTAGATGATTTTTGCTGGGAAATTTCCAGGACTCGAAGATCTACAATATTGGTTTGTATCATTTTCCCCAGATCTGAGTTTTTATTAGGGTTTATGCATGATCTTTGGAGCACCTTGCTGCATTCGTGTACAGATGGAACTTGGTGGATAGTTCAAAGTGTTTATGGGTTTTCTCCTTCATCCGAGCATGAAAATTAGAGTTCTTTAGCTCAATTTGTATCTACTCTCGACAAGGAATCCAATGGTACCTCTCTTGCAGGATTTGGAGCACGTTTGGTTAGGTAACTTTAATGATCTTTTCAAGTGCTGTTATATGGATTACTGCAGTCCCTGTTTTAGTTTTGATTTGAGCAATGCACCTTAGAATGCAGATAACTTTGTGGATACAAGGTCTTTTTCAGAAATTCAAGTTGGCACTTCTTCTTAACTTCAAGTTGAGAAAATTTCCTTTTGTGATCTGTGGATGAATCCCTTTGGAAAAGCCCCTAATTAAGCTTGGAAATGCTAGCCAGTTTATGTTAGCAATTTTGGACAGCATTGTGATTTTTGCTTCATTTGAATGTTAAGGGAAATTAATGGTGGACTTTTGAGGACTTGAAGATGTTTGTATGAAAGAGGATATTTTTGTTTTACTGCTAGGAACTTCAACTTGAGGTATTTGGGGCTGCACTTACATCTTCTTAAACTTATTTTCAATTGCTGAAATTCTGGAATTTGAGTGCGCAGTGTGCATTGTTTCAGTGATTGCGCCCAATCCGTGAGGTGGATTTAGATGATTTTCGCGGCATCGGACTCCTGGGAGGATAAGGATTACTCACGCCAAATTCAGCCAGATCGGGCATCGGATCGTCAAGTTTCAGGTGGGTGGTTGTGCTTTGCCGAAAACGACGATTTACCCACTCGGACTATTGGTTTCCCTCATGACATAGTTGATTGTTGTTCATTTCTCCTTGGTATAATATGCTTGGATATCCATGTTTAGATTAAGTTATTTGATGCTCTGTGTATACACGAGTGAATGAATAGTTTGATTGATGTTACATTATCTCATATGAAGTTGATTATAAGCGATCATCCTTAAACCTATGCTATGTGAGGGTAATTGGGAAATTAATCTTTAGCCTACACTTTGTGAAGAATGGTTAACATAATTATGTGAGAATGATGGTGATAGTTATATGTGAATGGTTGGTTGATTTATGTGAGGACTTGATGGGGTTATGTGAGAAGTGCTTGGTTGCTTGTGTGAGAAGGACTTGGTTGATTTATTTGAGAATGACTTATATGAGAGTAGTTGGTTAAGTGATCCTTAGCCTCCACTTTGTGATAAAATTATAGTTGTCGATCCTTAACCTACAGTATGTGATATTGGGCATTGATGTTGATTCTTAATCTCTCTATGAAAGAATGAATAGTTGATTGATCTTTGATCTAGCTTATGTGAAAATGGGTGTTGATGTGGGTTATTGATCTAGTTGATGTGAGAATGACCTATGCTTTTGATTTCCAATTCATTCATGTTAAGATGGATATCATTGTGAGTTGAGGCCTATTCCTTATGAGACTAAGCATTGTTCATGACTCCTATTACCCCCAAATGAGATTGGACGTTGTTGGTAGATCCTATGTTCATCCTAGGTGAGATCAATGAAGGTTGTGGAGCCTTAGACTATTCATTGGCGATACATGATTGAATGTATATGATTAAGTAATGTTAAATGATCCTAAGCATATTCATGTATGAATGTGAGGTTTGACAAGCGTTGTACCATCTTATGTGATTTTGATTAAAGTGTGGCACTTCCTTATTTTTATACTTTGTGAGCATCGTGTATGTGGTATAGGCAGGCATAGGCTATGTTGCACTTAATGTTCTTATGCAATCATCAATATTTTGGAATAGCATGCTCTAATAAATGTAAGAACATCGACACTTGTTTTCTTTTTATCATCTTGGGACATTTGCATGCTTGTTTGGTAATTTAGTTAGGCCGCCTTTTTCTGCTACACTATCATGTTGGACTTGACTTAGGAGAAACCATGTTTCTTGCTTTTCTCCTTTCATACTAGGCTCAGGGTATTTGTAGCTCGTGTGCGAGCAGGTGGTTTTGGGATAGTGTAGACAGACTCTTGGGATCTGGGACAGGCTGGCTTGAGGTCAGGGTATTGCGGCTACCGCGGACTTTGGGCGGTTGACCGGATGGTGACTTATGCATCGGATTAGGGATGACAGGTCGGGCTTGATTTGGGGGATTTGTGGGATATTGCGGCGACCGCGGACTTTGGGCGGCCGACCGGGTATTTACAGCTGCATCAGATTAGGGGATCGGGCTTTATGTAGTGGATGGGGTTTTCCCACTTTGATTAGAGTCGTGATCCAGTCCTGCTATATTATTGATATTGGTTACTTATTACTCAGGCACTTTACTCGTGTGGGTCGCTCCCTTCGAGTGCCACTCCGGAGTGTGCTATATACAGACTTTGAGTCCTCGAGACTCCTATCCCCTATCGGTGTTATGCGTAGGCTGGCATACCCGATTTGGCAGGCACAGCAGGCAGTACCAGTGTTTACTAGTGGTCGAATTGGGTTTATTCAGGCAGGCATTTATTTACTGATGCACATATTTAGCTATCCTTATTAGCTCGGTATTTAGAGGCATTTTAGTGGTAGCTTCCTTTTATCAGTAGTTCTGTTTATAGCTTACCACCTCTCTTATTCCTTTTCTTGCCTCTGGTAGACTTAGTGAGTACGTCGGGGTTTGAGGCTTTACCCACAGGGGGAGGCTACTAGTTTTACTAGTGGTTCTCACCCCCATTGTTATTTTTTTCCCCTTTCCTCCCTTTGTTTTGCAGTGTCTGCTGCGGGAGTTGCGGATCTTTCGGTTGACGGTTCGAGGCGAGGGAGTCGCGAGATAGATCCCTACCAGTGTTGATTTCTACAGTGGGATAAATGTACCAACCCGGATTGTGGGTTTCACTGTACACAGTTGTATTTTATTATTTCAGTTTATCTCCCTTTCTGGATTTATAGATTGTCACGCCCAGGGGGTTCGTTTTAGCGGAAACGGTTCACAGAAGTCGAACATTTGACGTATAAGAAATTTTTTTTTTTTTTTTTTTTTTTTTTTGATAAAAGAAAACCTTTATTCCCCGGCGCATGCCCAGACCTGCCGCATATACAGAATCTCTCTGCAAACGGACAGAGTCTCCTCTGTATATGCACGGCGTAGCGTTTAGTACAAGTTCCAACACAACCAACCATTCAATCACAACAGTCACTAACACACAACTAGGTACCATAATTTATTAAAATGCACGGCCGATCAGTTTGAAAGGATAAATCTACAGTCGTTGAAAAAGCGCCTACCCGGCACTCAGATTTTGAAAACGCATTTCGAAAACAGCATAAATCCACAGGGTTTGAAAACAGTGCCCACACGACACTCGGGTTTTGAAATTCATTTTCGCAATCCATAAAATCCACAGGGTTTTGAAATCGGTGCCCACACGACACTTAAATTTTAAAAACGGTTTTCGCAGTCTTTTCTTTGGTTTTGTTTTTCCTTTTTTTTTTTCAAACGGCCAACAGGAACAAGGGGAAAATAAATGCATAAGAAGAGAACCAAAAGTAAACCATGCCGACATCCACACCGACCCCACGAGGGTATCGAGAACCTCACAAATAACTACAAACGTAAATGAAATGTAAAAATGAAAGAGGAAATACAGTCCAGGGTCCCCAGCGACCCAGAAGCTCCTGCCCCGTCCTCACCGTCGCCTACCGCTCCCCCCGTCTGGACCCTGTCACGATATGGGAAGTCAGTGACGAATAATAACAATAGAGCAGGAAAAGTAGTAAATCAAACCGTAAAGCAAACCGGAGTAACCACCCTCCCAAGCGTGGAGAGATAACCTGTGCCCCTGTATCCTGCAATACCCGGCCCCGTCGGACAACTAAACCGGCGGGCCGTACCGTACCTGTAATACTTGGCCCCGTCGGACAACTAAACCGACGGGCCGTGCCGTACCTGTAACAAACCCGACCACGTCGGACAACTAAACCGACGGGTCGCACCGTACCTGCAAAAACCCGACCACGTCGGACAACTAAACCGACGGGTCGCACCGCTCGCACCTCGGCGCCTCAAACCCCACAACTAATAAGGGGCCCCACTACGTCACCTCGTGGGTATACACGGGTCATAGACCACTTTTTCGAAAAAGCGCACCCTTTGTGGTGGCCAAACCGCGGGTGCGCGTGCTGCAGCCTCGAGCCAAGTAACCATAACCACCATCAGGTTAGCATCATAATATATAACAAGAGTAAAACGGCAACATGTATAATTAAAAGTAAACAGCAACATGTGTGATCGAAGGTAACCCGCTAACATGTATAATCGAAAACAAGGCGATAATATGTGTACTAGAAGTAACCCGCTAACTTGCATACTCAACAATAAATACCACAAGGAACACCATGTTAGCACAATTGGATATTTATTTTAAACAAGATACAATTGCCGACAACCCGACGCCGAATCCCAAACAGAACCCACATTAATGAACCAACAATAGTGAGCCGAGCACACACCACACGATAATCATGACAGTAACGAAAATGGGCATAAAGGGGTTCTAAGGATGTACCCACCTGAAATACGTAAAAGAAGATGCATAGAAACTCCAGCTAAACCACTCCCACCTTGTGCCCGGAACAGCTACAGTGAAAAAATACTGTTAAAAACGTCGTCGCGGTCAAAAACACTCAAAAACGGGACGAAACGGGCCAAAAACGGAGCTTCTGGGCTTCCGGGCTGCAGTCTGGTGCACGGGTCCCTGCGTGGACCGGGTCCACGACAAAAAGCGGCGGCGGCACAGACCGGGCGCACCGCACGGTGGGCCGCTGGAGCACGGCCCGTATCGCGGACCGGGTTCACCGCTACGGTGCCTGCGGCCGCAGACCGGGCGCACGCGACTGCGGTGCGCCATTGCGGCTTGGGCCGGGCCGCGCACGGGCTGAAGCGCGCGCCGGGTCCACGCGGTGGGGCTGTGAACGCGTGCACCGGGTGCACGCCCGATCGGTGGACCGCGCGACCTGGCGCACGCATTCGTGCGCCGGGTCCGCGGTCCCGGGTCCGGGAGCTGTGCGCCGGGTGAACGCCGGGCCCTGTGGACCGCGCGGCCTGGCGCACGCATTCGTGCGCCGGGTCCGCGCCCCATGGGTCCGGGGGCCATACGCCGGGTGCACGCCGCCTCCCGTGGACCGCGCAGCAATGCGGCTGTACGGGGGTGAACAGTAAACCCTATTTCGCCCCCCCGCGGCTCCGGTTTCGCGATTTTAACTCCGTTTTCACTCCCGTGTGATTCCGGTGACGACCCCGTGGGCATGCTAACGGCGGCGGCGGCCTCCCGTTCAACGACGGCGGCGGCGGCCTCCCGTTCAACACCCTGTATTGCCCATGACAACGACAAAAGGAAAACCCCAAAACGAAAAACCAGAAAAGGGAACCACTCACCTTCATTCGTTGGAGAAGAAGTAAGAAAAATAATCGTCCCCTCCTCGCCTCCTTGCTCGATCAATCCCGCAGAGGATGGGCGATTTTCCCTTTCTCGGTTTTGGTTCCCTCCGTCGATTTCTTGAGAAGAGGGAAAAGGAATTGGGTTTTCCCCCCCCGCACGCACCCAAATAAACTTGACGCCCAAATAGAAAACGGGAAAAACCTAAATCCCCAAAACACAACTAAAATCAATCGGGATGCAACGAGGGGTCCAGATTACCCCGAAAAAACGTGCCGATCGCCTGCACGACTTTCGATGCGCCCACACTGATGGTAAAACTTCAAAAATTATTTCTGGGAGATCCCGGGGTCGGAATTCAAATCCAATCGCACCACCGTTCACCGTTTTGCGAGCTCTACCACCTAAAAATACCCGCAAACCCTGACGATCAGCCCAAAAATTTATGAATTTCAACTCCCCTTCTAACAACTGAAGAAAAACAGTTAGGACCCAAAACAGAAAACTGAAAGGTCAAAACTGAAAGGTCGAGGTACCACCCGAAAGATAAAATAACCCACTGACTTAAAAAGATGAAAGGTCCGATCGCCTCGAAAAGCGTGCCAGCCCCTTAGCACGGATTCCGATGCACCACTCAAAGCAAACGCCTTGACCCCTATTCCGGAAGATCCGTAACTCCGAATTCGAATCCGTTCGCTTTGCCGTGCTCCGTTTTGCGAGCTCTACCGCCTAAAATTGTCCGCGAGCCCCGACGGACTGTTCGGAAAGACACCCAAAATTAGACCCTCAGTCGGACATCATGAGAAGAGGGGGTAACGGGGAAAGTCAAAGAAAGGCCAGGTCTTACAACTCTCCCCTCAGATCCCATGTTTTTACAGAGTTTTAGGGTCATCTTTGTTACCCTTCATTTCAGTCTAGAATCCTGAATAGTCCTCAGTGTTTTGGTTTTTTCGAATTGTAGGAGTAGAATTTTTAGATGATTTTTGCTGGGAAATTTCCAGGACTCGAAGATCTACAATATTGGTTTGTATCATTTTCCCCAGATCTGAGTTTTTATTAGGGTTTATGCATGATCTTTGGAGCACCTTGCTGCATTCGTGTACAGATGGAACTTGGTGGATAGTTCAAAGTGTTTATGGGTTTTCTCCTTCATCCGAGCATGAAAATTAGAGTTCTTTAGCTCAATTTGTATCTACTCTCGACAAGGAATCCAATGGTACCTCTCTTGCAGGATTTGGAGCACGTTTGGTTAGGTAACTTTAATGATCTTTTCAAGTGCTGTTATATGGATTACTGCAGTCCCTGTTTTAGTTTTGATTTGAGCAATGCACCTTAGAATGCAGATAACTTTGTGGATACAAGGTCTTTTTCAGAAATTCAAGTTGGCACTTCTTCTTAACTTCAAGTTGAGAAAATTCCTTTTGTGATCTGTGGATGAATCCCTTTGGAAAAGCCCCTAATTAAGCTTGGAAATGCTAGCCAGTTTATGTTAGCAATTTTGGACAGCATTGTGATTTTTGCTTCATTTGAATGTTAAGGGAAATTAATGGTGGACTTTTGAGGACTTGAAGATGTTTGTATGAAAGAGGATATTTTTGTTTTACTGCTAGGAACTTCAACTTGAGGTATTTGGGGCTGCACTTACATCTTCTTAAACTTATTTTCAATTGCTGAAATTCTGGAATTTGAGTGCGCAGTGTGCATTGTTTCAGTGATTGCGCCCAATCCGTGAGGTGGATTTAGATGATTTTCGCGGCATCGGACTCCTGGGAGGATAAGGATTACTCACGCCAAAATTCAGCCAGATCGGGCATCGGATCGTCAAGTTTCAGGTGGGTGGTTGTGCTTTGCCGAAAACGACGATTTACCCACTCGGACTATTGGTTTCCCTCATGACATAGTTGATTGTTGTTCATTTCTCCTTGGTATAATATGCTTGGATATCCATGTTTAGATTAAGTTATTTGATGCTCTGTGTATACACGAGTGAATGAATAGTTTGATTGATGTTACATTATCTCATATGAAGTTGATTATAAGCGATCATCCTTAAACCTATGCTATGTGAGGGTAATTGGGAAATTAATCTTTAGCCTACACTTTGTGAAGAATGGTTAACATAATTATGTGAGAATGATGGTGATAGTTATATGTGAATGGTTGGTTGATTTATGTGAGGACTTGATGGGGTTATGTGAGAAGTGCTTGGTTGCTTGTGTGAGAAGGACTTGGTTGATTTATTTGAGAATGACTTATATGAGAGTAGTTGGTTAAGTGATCCTTAGCCTCCACTTTGTGATAAAATTATAGTTGTCGATCCTTAACCTACAGTATGTGATATTGGGCATTGATGTTGATTCTTAATCTCTCTATGAAAGAATGAATAGTTGATTGATCTTTGATCTAGCTTATGTGAAAATGGGTGTTGATGTGGGTTATTGATCTAGTTGATGTGAGAATGACCTATGCTTTTGATTTCCAATTCATTCATGTTAAGATGGATATCATTGTGAGTTGAGGCCTATTCCTTATGAGACTAAGCATTGTTCATGACTCCTATTACCTCCAAATGAGATTGGACGTTGTTGGTAGATCCTATGTTCATCCTAGGTGAGATCAATGAAGGTTGTGGAGCCTTAGACTATTCATTGGCGATACATGATTGAATGTATATGATTAAGTAATGTTAAATGATCCTAAGCATATTCATGTATGAATGTGAGGTTTGACAAGCGTTGTACCATCTTATGTGATTTTGATTAAGTGTGGCACTTCCTTATTTTTATACTTTGTGAGCATCGTGTATGTGGTATAGGCAGGCATAGGCTATGTTGCACTTAATGTTCTTATGCAATCATCAATATTTTGGAATAGCATGCTCTAATAAATGTAAGAACATCGACACTTGTTTTCTTTTTATCATCTTGGGACATTTGCATGCTTGTTTGGTAATTTAGTTAGGCCGCCTTTTTCTGCTACACTATCATGTTGGACTTGACTTAGGAGAAACCATGTTTCTTGCTTTTCTCCTTTCATACTAGGCTCAGGGTATTTGTAGCTCGTGTGCGAGCAGGTGGTTTTGGGATAGTGTAGACAGACTCTTGGGATCTGGGACAGGCTGGCTTGAGGTCAGGGTATTGCGGCTACCGCGGACTTTGGGCGGTTGACCGGATGGTGACTTATGCATCGGATTAGGGATGACAGGTCGGGCTTGATTTGGGGGATTTGTGGGATATTGCGGCGACCGCGGACTTTGGGCGGCCGACCGGGTATTTACAGCTGCATCAGATTAGGGGATCGGGCTTTATGTAGTGGATGGGGTTTTCCCACTTTGATTAGAGTCGTGATCCAGTCCTGCTATATTATTGATATTGGTTACTTATTACTCAGGCACTTTACTCGTGTGGGTCGCTCCCTTCGAGTGCCACTCCGGAGTGTGCTATATACAGACTTTGAGTCCTCGAGACTCCTATCCCCTATCGGTGTTATGCGTAGGCTGGCATACCCGATTTGGCAGGCACAGCAGGCAGTACCAGTGTTTACTAGTGGTCGAATTGGGTTTATTCAGGCAGGCATTTATTTACTGATGCACATATTTAGCTATCCTTATTAGCTCGGTATTTAGAGGCATTTTAGTGGTAGCTTCCTTTTATCAGTAGTTCTGTTTATAGCTTACCACCTCTCTTATTCCTTTTCTTGCCTCTGGTAGACTTAGTGAGTACGTCGGGGTTTGAGGCTTTACCCACAGGGGGAGGCTACTAGTTTTACTAGTGGTTCTCACCCCCATTGTTATTTTTTTCCCCTTTCCTCCCTTTGTTTTGCAGTGTTGCTGCGGGAGTTGCGGATCTTTCGGTTGACGGTTCGAGGCGAGGGAGTCGCGAGATAGATCCCTACCAGTGTTGATTTCTACAGTGGGATAAATGTACCAACCCGGATTGTGGGTTTCACTGTACACAGTTGTATTTTATTATTTCAGTTTATCTCCCTTTCTGGATTTATAGATTGTCACGCCCGGGGGTTCGTTTTAGCGGAAACGGTTCACAGAAGTCGAACATTTGACGTATAAGAATTTTTTTTTTATTTTTATTTTTTTTTTTTTTTTTTGATAAAAGAAAACCTTTATTCCCCGGCGCATGCCCAGACCCGCCGCATATACAGAATCTCTCTGCAAACGGACAGAGTCTCCTCTGTATATGCACGGCGTAGCGTTTAGTACAAGTTCCAACACAACCAACCATTCAATCACAACAGTCACTAACACACAACTAGGTACCATAATTTATTAAAATGCACGGCCGATCAGTTTGAAAGGATAAATCCACAGTCGTTGAAAAAGCGCCTACCCGGCACTCAGATTTTGAAAACGCATTTCGAAAACAGCATAAATCCACAGGGTTTGAAAACAGTGCCCACACGACACTCGGGTTTTGAAATTCATTTTCGCAATCCATAAAATCCACAGGGTTTTGAAATCGGTGCCCACACGACACTTAAATTTTAAAAACGGTTTTCGCAGTCTTTTCTTTGGTTTTGTTTTTCCTTTTTTTTTTCAAACGGCCAACAGGAACAAGGGGAAAATAAATGCATAAGAAGAGAACCAAAAGTAAACCATGCCGACATCCACACCGACCCCACGAGGGTATCGAGAACCTCACAAATAACTACAAACGTAAATGAAATGTAAAAATGAAAGAGGAAATACAGTCCAGGGTCCCCAGCGACCCAGAAGCTCCTGCCCCGTCCTCACCGTCGCCTACCGCTCCCCCCGTCTGGACCCTGTCACGATATGGGAAGTCAGTGACGAATAATAACAATAGAGCAGGAAAAGTAGTAAATCAAACCGTAAAGCAAACCGGAGTAACCACCCTCCCAAGCGTGGAGAGATAACCTGTGCCCCTGTATCCTGCAATACCCGGCCCCGTCGGACAACTAAACCAGCGGGCCGTACCGTACCTGTAATACCTGGCCCCGTCGGACAACTAAACCGACGGGCCGTGCCGTACCTGTAACAAACCCGACCACGTCGGACAACTAAACCGACGGGTCGCACCGTACCTGCAAAAACCCGACCACGTCGGACAACTAAACCGACGGGTCGCACCGCTCGCACCTCGGCGCCTCAAACCCCACAACTAATAAGGGGCCCCACTACGTCACCTCGTGGGTATACACGGGTCATAGACCACTTTTCCGGAAAAGCGCACCCTTTGCGGTGGCCAAACCGCGGGTGCGCGTGCTGCAGCCTCGAGCCAAGTAACCATAACCACCATCATGTTAGCATCATAATATATAACAAAAGTAAAACGGCAACATGTATAATTAAAAGTAAAACAGCAACATGTGTGATCGAAGGTAACCCGCTAACATGCATACTCAACAATAACCACAAGGAACACCATGTTAGCACAATTAGATATTTATTTTAAACAAGATACAATTGCCGACAACCCGACGCCGAATCCCAAACCAGACCCCACAATAATGAACCAGTACCCAAACGTAACCAACAATAGTGAGCCGAGCACACACCACACGATAATCATGACAGTAACGAAAATGGGCAATAAAGGGGTTCTAAGGATGTACCCACCTGAAACGCGAAGGAGAAGGTTTGCTGAACTCCCGCTAAAACACTCCCACCCTGTGCCCGAAAAAGTTACAGTAAGTAATAATGTTAAAAACATCGTCGCGGTCAAAAACACTCAAAAACGGGGCGAAACGGGCCAAAAACGGAGCTTCTGGGCTCAAAAGCTGAAGGCTGGTGCACGGTCCAGGCGTGGACCGGGTCTGCGGCCAAGGGTGGCGGCCCTCACAGGCCGGGCGCACACTGTGCGGTGAACCGCCCCATCCTGGGCCGGGCCGCGCACGGCAGAAGGCGCGCGCCGGGTTCATCACTTCCCAGCCGCGGCGCAGCACCGGGCGCACACTGTGCGGTGAACCGCGCTTGCGGGCTGGGCCGGCGCACGCAACCGTGCACCGGGTCTGCGCCCCCAGGCCGCGGGGCGTGCGCCGGGTGCACGCCCGGCGTGTGGACCGCGCACTTGCGGCCCGGTCTGGCGCACGCAGCTGTGCGCCGGGTTCACGCCCGCAGGTGGCCGAGCCGTGCGCCGGGTGCACGATCGGCCGGTGGACCGCGGCTGAGGGAGCCGTACGGGATGAACAGTAGGTTTCCCGTCTTCGCGTTTTCTCTCCGTTTTCGCTCCCGTTTCGCGATTTCTTCTCCGTTTTCGCTCCCGTGCGACACCGGCGATGACCCCGCGAACACGGTAACGGCGGCGGCAGCCTCCCGTTTAACAACGGCGGCGGCGGCCTCCCACTTAGCACCAAACTCGTCTCAAACGCGATACGACAACAAGGAAAACCTCCAACCGAAGAGGAACGGAAAGGTCCAAACCGCTCACCTCGTTTTCGCTGGTAAGGGAGGAAGAAGGAGGATCGTCCCGCTCTCGTTCGCCGGGTTCCGCAGGGCGTGCGATCGTTCTTCCTTCTCTTCGTCTTGCCGCCTCGGTTCCTCACGCCTAACGTCGGATGGTGGAAAGAAGGTAGGAGGAGGGTTTGGGTTTCTCCCGCACTCATCAGAAGAGCCCTAACGCACGAACCCAAAGGAACGAGAAGTAGGGAAAATAATTTAAATCCCCAAAATCAAAACTTAAACGATCGGGTGCAAACCAGCGGTCCCAAAAATTACCTCGAAAAACGTGCCGATCGCCCGCACGCCTTTCGATGCACCCGAAACCGCTAAAAACTTCGAAAAAATATTCTGGGAGGTCCCGGAGTCCGAATTCAAATCCGATCGCACCGCCGCTCATCATTTTGCGGCCCCTACCACCTAAAAATATCCACAAACCCCGACGATCAGCCCAAAAATTCTCGAATTTCAATCCCCTTCTCTAACAACTAAGCAGATTCAGTTAAGACCAAAACGGAAAACTGGAAGGTTGAGGTACTACAAAATAAATAAAACAACCCACTGACAGAAATAAGATGAGACGTCCGATCGTAGAAGTATCCAGTCCGATCACCTCGAAAAGTGTGCCGGCCACTTAGCACGGATTCTACTGCACCACTCGAAAGCAAACGCTTTGACCCCCATTCCGGGAGATCCGTAATTCGGAATTCGAATTCGATCGCTTTGCCATTCTCCGTTTTCCGAGCTCAAACACAGAAAAATACCCGCAGTCCAGGCCGGTCCATTGCAGAAAACACCGTGAACAGTTTTCCCAACACTCCCGTCATGAAAAGAAGGTATACAAAGGTATTGGAACGCCAGGACTCTACATCACTCACCACTTAAAAGAAGTTTCGTCCTCGAAACTTGATCCTGGCCCGCGATGAATAAATCTGGGCAGCACTCGCTCATCTTCGACTCCAGTTCCCGAGTCACTTCACGTTCTTCCTGGTTGCTCCACCGCACCTTCACATAGGGGATCGTCCGGTTGCGCAATCCCTTTTTGTCCTCTCGTGCTAAGATCCGCACCGGTGTTCCGTCGAAGCTCAGGTCCTCTCTAAGTTCAAAAGCAGTGACCATCCATCACCCAAATCAAGTACGCAGGCTCGGAGCGCATCATCGAGAATTCTGGTTCACTTGTTCGGACTGTCCGTCGGTCTGGAGGTGAAAAGCCGTCGTGCTGATTTGCTCCCATTTCCATTCTGTCTACCGTAGTAGAGATTGTAGTTTTCCCTGCTGGGCGCTGAAGTTCGAACTTTACTTGTTAACCATCTAGACAGCGAGCAGTGAACAGTGTTACATCCCCCTTTGGTTTAGTCCACCAAAAATTTTGCTTGAGGTCCTTGTACATCTTCGTGTCACCTGGATGCGCCGCATAGGGAGCGCAGTGCGCCTCTGATAGTATCTCTTTCTTCAACTCTGGCAGCTCGGGCACGCAATCTCGCCCTCGAAACGTACTGTGTCGTTCGCACTCGCCGAAAAGTCGCTCGTGTGGTCCGGGGGTCTTGTCTCGAATAAACTGTATCCGCGCACCCATTTTCTAACCTTCTAGGGTTTCTCTAAGAGGGTTGGCTTGACCATCAAGGACAAAAGTCGCGCGACAATACCGGTCCTGCTGAGTGCTCGTGCTCATCGGTTTCCCCCCTCGATTTGACCCTTCCTGCTCCAAACATCCGCTACTACACTGCCCTTCCCGGGGTGATACTGAATGGACAAGCCGAGTCCTTCAGTAACTTCAGCCAATGTTTCTGCCGCAAAAGTCAAATCCTTCTATGTGAACAAAACTTAGGACTCTGGCGATCCGAAAGCACATCGCGATGAACTCCAAACGGTGGTGTCTCCAAAGCTTTAAAACGAAAACAACTGCTGCCAGTTCCGGATCGTATGTCGGGCAGTTCCGCTCACATTCTCTGTGATTCCCGTTGCTGACACAACGTGCCCCAAAAAGTCCACTTCGCGAAGTCAGAACTCACATTCTCGAACTTAGCAAACAGCTTCCGGTCCCTGAGATTCCGGAGAAAAATCCGTAAGTGCGCCTCGCAATCGATTAGAGAGGTCGTCAATCCCGGACTCGTTCTTTACTGCAACCTTGTTTATCTCCCGGTAGTCGTTGCGTAGACGTAGGCTCCCGTTCTTCTTTCGCACGAAGAGCCCGGGTGTGCCCCAAGACGACACACTCGGTCTGGTGAACCCTTTAAGGTCTAAAACAACTAACCCGACGACAAGGAAAACTAACCACACTAACGCCCTCACAAGGCTCCAAGAGGTGCCAACAAAATAGGCTGGGTTATTAACTATCCGAAATTTTCCCCCAAAAACAACGAACTCCCCTGTCACCCACACGGACCACTCCCCTACGTCACCAACACGGGCCACTTCCACCCGTCACCAGCACTGGCCACAAGCTCGGAGCATAACCACCATCCCGGACCACTCGTTCCGACTATCCATCCTACCGAGGCGACGGTCAAGACTAACGTTAGGTTTCAGCTCTAAGACCTACCACAAGGTCTACCCTACAAAAAGGGCTGCGTACAGGGCCTCCTAGCCGAAGGTGACCAGTACTAAAACTCCGAGTAGTCGCCAGATCCCCCCCCTTGACTCACACCAGCCCCAAAAGATCACAATCCACAACGCTCCCAACCAAGCCTCAAGGCTATGCGTTAGTCATAGGAAGCTGGCGACAAAACCCACAAGGTAAGGTTCTACTTCCGTCCTGGCACCGACGGGGTGCGACGCTCCAAAACGCAACTAGCTCTCGGTCCCAAACCGTTGCCCCACCAAGCACCGGGCATCTAATCAAGCGGCAACTTCTAGGCCAACACTGACATTCCCAACTAGAAGAAAATCTAAGCTCTAGGTCCGTTCTGCAAAGATCTCCAGGTACTGAAGACTATCCATCTGAAATCTAAGGGTCGGAAGAAGACAAACAACGAAAACAGCGAGAAGAACCGTGTCAAAAGTTGCCTAGGTTCACTAAACGCACTCGAGGGATCACACGCCAACCCACCAGCAGGACAACCGAACCGACGCACTTGTGCAGAAAACAGAAACCCAACCCAAAGCTTTACCACCACAACCCCACTAAAAAGAGCCACCCGTGAACCCAACACGACGATCTCTACAACCAATCGCAGTGGTTACGGTGAAAAGCCGAACTATGGGTAACGATCATAGGGGAGGAATCCTCATTCCCACCAGTACCTAGCCCATGGTGCAAAAGGAATCGACCGACTACCCGCTGTAACTTAACACCAGGAAACCCAGAAGGTACAAGTTTAGACAAACAGCTATCCGGTTACCCATGGCCGACAGACGGCCAACAAACCAACAACCACCGGTGGGTTGTGCTACCACCCGAGCCATAAAGAGAAAAGAACTCGATAGTCCCCGCACTCTCGCATTTGTTGCCGCAGGAGCTAGTTTTTCGTGGCCGTCGACGTCGTCGTATCTGCCTCCGCGTCCCCGGCCGATGATCTGGTACGGGCCATATCTGTACACACACAACAAGAGTCAGCCCTAGACTTCACTTACAAAACAACGAACCACCTAGCGAGAGAAAAGGACTCGGACTCTTCCCCCCCTCGATCACTCGCGTTCTACCTTCCTATGCCCTACCCATTTCATTCACCTGTAGGCAAGTGAGGTATCCCCACGGATGTCGGCATTAACTGTTGTGATTGAAAGAACCTCTCTGATACCATCTTAATCTGTCACGCCCCGGGGGTTCGTTTTAGCGGAAACGGTTCACAGAAGTCGAACATTTGACGTATAAGAAATTTTTTTTTTTTTTTTTTGATAAAAGAAAACCTTTATTCCCCGGCGCATGCCCAGACCCGCCGCATATACAGAATCTCTCTGCAAACGGACAGAGTCTCCTCTGTATATGCACGGCGTAGCGTTTAGTACAAGTTCCAACACAACCAACCATTCAATCACAACAGTCACTAACACACAACTAGGTACCATAATTTATTAAAATGCACGGCCGATCAGTTTGAAAGGATAAATCCACAGTCGTTGAAAAAGCGCCTACCCGGCACTCAGATTTTGAAAACGCATTTCGAAAACAGCATAAATCCACAGGGTTTGAAAACAGTGCCCACACGACACTCGGGTTTTGAAATTCATTTTCGCAATCCATAAAATCCACAGGGTTTTGAAATCGGTGCCCACACGACACTTAAATTTTAAAAACGGTTTTCGCAGTCTTTTCTTTGGTTTTGTTTTCCTTTTTTTTTTCAAACGGCCAACAGGAACAAAGGGAAAATAAATGCATAAGAAGAGAACCAAAAGTAAACCATGCCGACATCCACACCGACCCCACGAGGGTATCGAGAACCTCACAAATAACTACAAACGTAAATGAAATGTAAAAATGAAAGAGGAAATACAGTCCAGGGTCCCCAGCGACCCAGAAGCTCCTGCCCCGTCCTCACCGTCGCCTACCGCTCCCCCCGTCTGGACCCTGTCACGATATGGGAAGTCAGTGACGAATAATAACAATAGAGCAGGAAAAGTAGTAAATCAAACCGTAAAGCAAACCGGAGTAACCACCCTCCCAAGCGTGGAGAGATAACCTGTGCCCCTGTATCCTGCAATACCCGGCCCCGTCGGACAACTAAACCGGCGGGCCGTACCGTACCTGTAATACCTGGCCCCGTCGGACAACTAAACCGACGGGCCGTGCCGTACCTGTAACAAACCCGACCACGTCGGACAACTAAACCGACGGGTCGCACCGTACCTGCAAAAACCCGACCACGTCGGACAACTAAACCGACGGGTCGCACCGCTCGCACCTCGGCGCCTCAAACCCCACAACTAATAAGGGGCCCCACTACGTCACCTCGTGGGTATACACGGGTCATAGACCACTTTTCCGGAAAAGCGCACCCTTTGCGGTGGCCAAACCGCGGGTGCGCGTGCTGCAGCCTCGAGCCAAGTAACCATAACCACCATCATGTTAGCATCATAATATATAACAAAAGTAAAACGGCAACATGTATAATTAAAAGTAAAACAGCAACATGTGTGATCGAAGGTAACCCGCTAACATGCATACTCAACAATAACCACAAGGAACACCATGTTAGCACAATTAGATATTTATTTTAAACAAGATACAATTGCCGACAACCCGACGCCGAATCCCAAACCAGACCCCACAATAATGAACCAGTACCCAAACGTAACCAACAATAGTGAGCCGAGCACACACCACACGATAATCATGACAGTAACGAAAATGGGCAATAAAGGGGTTCTAAGGATGTACCCACCTGAAACGCGAAGGAGAAGGTTTGCTGAACTCCCGCTAAAACACTCCCACCCTGTGCCCGAAAAAGTTACAGTAAGTAATAATGTTAAAAACATCGTCGCGGTCAAAAACACTCAAAAACGGGGCGAAACGGGCCAAAAACGGAGCTTCTGGGCTCAAAAGCTGAAGGCTGGTGCACGGTCCAGGCGTGGACCGGGTCTGCGGCCAAGGGTGGCGGCCCTCACAGGCCGGGCGCACACTGTGCGGTGAACCGCCCCATCCTGGGCCGGGCCGCGCACGGCAGAAGGCGCGCGCCGGGTTCATCACTTCCCAGCCGCGGCGCAGCACCGGGCGCACACTGTGCGGTGAACCGCGCTTGCGGGCTGGGCCGGCGCACGCAACCGTGCACCGGGTCTGCGCCCCCAGGCCGCGGGGCGTGCGCCGGGTGCACGCCCGGCGTGTGGACCGCGCACTTGCGGCCCGGTCTGGCGCACGCAGCTGTGCGCCGGGTTCACGCCCGCAGGTGGCCGAGCCGTGCGCCGGGTGCACGATCGGCCGGTGGACCGCGGCTGAGGGAGCCGTACGGGATGAACAGTAGGTTTCCCGTCTTCGCGTTTTCTCTCCGTTTTCGCTCCCGTTTCGCGATTTCTTCTCCGTTTTCGCTCCCGTGCGACACCGGCGATGACCCCGCGAACACGGTAACGGCGGCGGCAGCCTCCCGTTTAACAACGGCGGCGGCGGCCTCCCACTTAGCACCAAACTCGTCTCAAACGCGATACGACAACAAGGAAAACCTCCAACCGAAGAGGAACGGAAAGGTCCAAACCGCTCACCTCGTTTTCGCTGGTAAGGGAGGAAGAAGGAGGATCGTCCCGCTCTCGTTCGCCGGGTTCCGCAGGGCGTGCGATCGTTCTTCCTTCTCTTCGTCTTGCCGCCTCGGTTCCTCACGCCTAACGTCGGATGGTGGAAAGAAGGTAGGAGGAGGGTTTGGGTTTCTCCCGCACTCATCAGAAGAGCCCTAACGCACGAACCCAAAGGAACGAGAAGTAGGGAAAATAATTTAAATCCCCAAAATCAAAACTTAAACGATCGGGTGCAAACCAGCGGTCCCAAAAATTACCTCGAAAAACGTGCCGATCGCCCGCACGCCTTTCGATGCACCCGAAACCGCTAAAAACTTCGAAAAAATATTCTGGGAGGTCCCGGAGTCCGAATTCAAATCCGATCGCACCGCCGCTCATCATTTTGCGGCCCCTACCACCTAAAAATATCCACAAACCCCGACGATCAGCCCAAAAATTCTCGAATTTCAATCCCCTTCTCTAACAACTAAGCAGATTCAGTTAAGACCAAAACGGAAAACTGGAAGGTTGAGGTACTACAAAATAAATAAAACAACCCACTGACAGAAATAAGATGAGACGTCCGATCGTAGAAGTATCCAGTCCGATCACCTCGAAAAGTGTGCCGGCCACTTAGCACGGATTCTACTGCACCACTCGAAAGCAAACGCTTTGACCCCCATTCCGGGAGATCCGTAAATCGGAATTCGAATTCGATCGCTTTGCCATTCTCCGTTTTCCGAGCTCAAACACAGAAAAATACCCGCAGTCCAGGCCGGTCCATTGCAGAAAACACCGTGAACAGTTTTCCCAACACTCCCGTCATGAAAAGAAGGTATACAAAGGTATTGGAACGCCAGGACTCTACATAGATGTTGTATAGGTGGCTTTTACTTGTATTATAGTTTCGGTGGACCGGATTATTGTATCTTTTATTTTTGGGAGATGGATATTGTACCATTATTTTTCAGTTGTACAGTGATTCGGATTTTTATTACAGCAGTTTTTCTTCAGCTCTGATATCTATTTAGTTGTTAGATGATACTTTGCAGGTTGGACGCTTCGCCTATGCGGGATTTCGCATAGGTGGCGGATTTGTTGGCGAGCCCGGGTCGCAGTTTCGACTCCGGGGCGTGACATGTTTGCTGTATCCTTGTGTAGCTAATATGTGATTACTCCCTTTATTCTTTCTTGAGGCACGATTATGCGTTGGGCAGAGTGCGCCCACGTGTGGTGCGCGTCCCCGCGCAGGGGACACGCGGCGCCGCGCCATTGGCGGGCGCCGCGCCTGGCGTGGCCCCATCCGGGCAATCCGCCCGCAGGCGGGGCGCCGGATGGGTGCCACGTGCCCCCGCCTGCGTGCGGGCTAGACCGGGCGCTAGACCTAGCCCGGTACTGTGCACCGCACAATACCCCCCCTCCTCTCTCTTTTCTTCTTTCTTCTTCTTTCTCCTACTTAAGCTCTTCTACCTCCTCATTCTCCCTCTTTTGGAGCTTCCAACTTTGGGAACTTCTATAGAGCACTCATCTGCAACTCTCCTTCATATTCATCAGCAAAGAGATGGACTAAAGGGGCTTCATCACCATCATCTTCTCCATGAAGCAAGCACCACCATTGTTGCTGTTTGTGAACTTCTCCGTCGCGTTTCGGTGCAAAAATTCTACAGAGCCGACCAGGGGGATTTTTGACCTGATTTTTAGTTCTACGTTTTCACAAGAGGTAGGCCTACAACTTTGGTATTCAAGTATTCCTTAGCTCATATGATTTTGCAGAGGTTTTAAAGCCATCTTTGGGACCCTTTGTTTCAGCCTGGTTTTGGGCAGTCTTTGGTATTTTGGCTTTTCTGGATTGTACGAGTAGAACTTTTGGATGATTTTTGCAGGAAAATTTCCAGGACTCGAAGATCTACAATATTGGTATGTATCATTTTTCCTAGATCTGAGTTTTTACTAGGGTTTATTTATGATATTTGGAACACCTTGCTGCATTCGTGCACAGATGGAATTTGGTGGATAGTCCAAAGTGTCATGGGTTTTCTTCTTCATCTGAGCATGGAATTTGGAGTTCT